>NDXB01002872.1:0-24253 GCA_002631895.1 Agapornis roseicollis
TCTTGAAAATGGGGTTATATTTCCCCTTTTCCAGTCTTCGGGAACTTCACCTGATTGCCATGACTTTTCAAATATGATGGCCAGTGGCTTCGCAACTTCACTCGCCAGCTCCTTCAGGACCCACGGATGGATTTCATCAGGTCCTATGGACTTGTGCACGTTCAGGTTTTTAAGATGGTCTCGAACCAAATCCTCTCCTACAGTGGGCCCAAGGTCTTCATTCTCACGGTCCCTGCATCTGCCTTCCAAGACTTGGGTGGTGCGGTCAGAGCTTTTTCCAGTGAAGACCGAGGCAAAGAAGTCATTCAGTACCTCCGCCTTCTCCAAATCCAGGGTAGCCAGTTCACCCTATAGCTTCTGTAGGGTGCCTACATTGTCCCTTGTCTGTCTTTTATTCACTATGTACCTATAGAATACCTTCTTGTTATTCTTAACATCCCCAGCCAAGTTTAATTCTAACTGGGCCTTAGCTTTCCTCATGTGCTCCCTAGCTTCCCGGACAACATCCCTGTATTTATCCTGCCAATTTGTATGTTTGCAATTAGTTTAGGGTATGCTGAATATGTTATTTTAATACTTCACAAATTAAATATAATGATGTATTGCATTTAGGATTTGCTTTCTCTTGCCAGCATTCTAAAATATTCGCACTTCCTCCTATTTTTTAAAAGCCTCATTGTCTTTTCAAAGTCAGTGTCCCTATGAATATAAAAGCACCTTCTAAAGCCCCTTAAAAGTGTTAATAAATTGGTAATCTTTATCTGGTTTTATTCTTAGCTAAGGCTCTGATTTGAAGAGTCATTCTTAAGTATTTCAGAGTCCGAGTCTCAGTGGTTCTTTTTTTCCCCGAAGTGTATATTTTTTTAATATGTGATGGTACTATTAAGTATATCGTATTTTCACTCTGAAAGAGAATTGTAACATATTCTTTTAGTGTCCTAAAACAATTGTCTTGGCACTGCCTAGCTTATTAATCTGTTTGGTATTTTCATAGGGTATATACTTTGTTTTGGGGCTATGTGTATATATATATATTTAGTTTTAGGAGATGACTCCATGTTTATTTGGCAGTATCATTAATCGTTCAGAAGACTTTTATTCTCATATCCCTTCATTTTTCAGACAGACCTAGAACATCTGTTTGTAATTCCGTCTTGATCATTGCCAACACAAATTAGTCTTGGAAGCTCAGTCCATATTTTATCTTAAAATGTTCACAGACATTTTCAAGGTTCATGAGTTTTACAAGAACGATTAATACCAAACATGCACTAATCGGGTTTTCCACCCAAGGCTTTTTAAAGTCTTTACAAATACAAGCTTTGCAGTTTCCCGCTCAGGTACGTTTAGAAATTTCTGCTTTCTCTTATGAGGTGAGACACTGCTGCTGTTCCACTAGCCTATAGTTTAGGATGACAAATGCAGAAAAATAATTTCCAAAGATTGTGTTTGTGTGTGTAGATCCATCAGTTCTTGGCCTATCATGTCAGAGCTTTTTTGTTTTGTTTTCTTGGTTGGTTGGTTTTGGCCAATAAAACCCAAACAAGCTTGAACTTGTAGAGATTCTTTTTTTTAAGTCAAGGCAGTGGTCAGAGCCCTGGGTTTTTTACTCCCTCAGAAGTCTTCATCTTCAGCAGTGCAATGACCCAGTATCGTGCTGGGAACTTTTTATCAAATTGGATGAAAACACAGCTTTATATGAAGTGCAGACATATGGTCCTGAATTGGCAAATTATTTTGTGTCAGTATTTTACGTATATTCTCCTAATTTAAAGTGGCTTAATTTGGAAACATCTGGTGCATACACACACACATATACATACACATAACATAAATAAGGGCTTTTCAGGTTTTGTGAAGTTTCTTTCTGTTGGGAAGGTTTTCTACAAAATCCTGGTGTTACTGATGTGAAGATAACCAAATTTTGGTTACTTTCCATGTAACCAGCATGTATATAGCCTGAATTCGGTAGCATTCATGCACAGCAGAGGGGATGCTACTACTCAGCCCCCCAAGTGAGGTTTTTTTAGAACAACTGGAATACCTAGGTAACAGATTGTAAATTCAATGTGCTTTTATGTCTAAGTAAGAGCACAGCTTAACTGAAGTACATAATTTTTCTAATTGGCAGCTCTAAACAAATGTTATATATGACCTGTTCAGTGTGGAAACCATCATGCCAGTAGCACTACACATGCATTTATGTTAATACATGACTTTTAATAACCCCAAACAGTATGGATCATCTAGAGGTTAGATTTTGAAGTCAAAATCTGAGTGGTTCCTTGGCTGATAGGAATTTTGTCCATGGTCTGGTGCCACTGGCTGTCAAGAAATCTCTTCTCCTCAAAAATGGAATTTTGCCATGGTAATAGGTTTCTGCATTGTGATGGGTTAAAGGTATTCTTCACCTTTTTGTTGTTATTTTTTGCCTTCGTATGTTGGAATGTTTTTATCACTTTTATTTTGTGCTAGCAGAGGTGATTTCCACAAACAGCAGCATAAATGCAAAAGAGTTTGTTTTCTTCAGACAAGTATTTCAGTAGTATAACTACTTTTTGTAGATGACAGATCATTGTTCCCTTAGCTGTGTTCACTGAGAAGTAGCAGATCTCTTCTTCAGATAGTGTATTCAGGTTTTGAGGAGTCCCACCAAAAGGAGATGGAGTCTTTTTATGCTTAGTTCTTACATTCAGCTTAAATTGTAGATGTGATTTGGATTCTTTTAGCAGTTTTAATGATTTATGTAAAATTAATCAGAGGCTGGAATCCACATATTATGTGAGAATAACCCCAATTTAAGCAGAGGTGCCAGCCTCTTAGTTAAATGAAACCAAACAAAAATCCCCAAACCCAAAGCTAAACCTGCATCTCCTACTGTTTATACTGACAATTCAACTTTGCTTTTTCTGTTTAGACCTTCAAAAAATACTTACTTCAGCAGGTACTTCCTGCAGAGCCCAGGCAACCAGAATGACAGAGGTCAGGTGTTTTCGCCTTGTGGTCTTCAAGGTGCTTGTTCTTTCAGCTGGCAGAGGAATAGTTTCTTTGCACCTCTCATTTATGGCCAATGCATGTGTTGTTTTCATAAGAAATCCTCAGATCAGCTTTAACTTAAGTACCTACTGCAGTTGTGCAACAACAGTGGGAACTTTATGTGGGCTACTGAAAGTTTGTGTGCCGTAATGTTTTTTGAGTGAAGCCTGCACAGTAGAATACTTTTCTTTCCCTTCATTTATAATGGCAGTCTCTGATTTGGATGTAAAGTTTGAATGGAAACCATCATTCAGGCAGTAAAATAAGCTAAATGTGGGATTTATGTTGATCATTCTGATACTGTACCAGCATTTCAACATGAATGAGCTACTTGTGTGTGTGCCAGCAGAGCTGTCAAAGGGGGCACCTGCCTGAGCTGTGAGGGGCCTCTTCTGAGTTTCATTGTGTTACTGCAGGGGTGGTGGTAGATACACAGGAAAGGGGATGAATTAATAATGTTTTCATGAGACACAGGAGGAAGTAGGAAATAAGAGATGAAGAGTTCAGAACAGGAATAAGAAAACTAAAGCAGCTGTATGTATGGATAAAAATATATACACGTATATGCACACACTTGAAAAAATCTTTCTATTTTGCAATCTTAATGAGCGTGAAGTTTCTACAAAATGGTAAATTGCTCACAGTCATTTTCAGTTCATTGATTTGGGGTATGGTTGACTTTGGAAATTATCAGAGGCTCATGTTTTTCAAACATGTACTGCTGGCATTTCTTTTATTCTGCAAAGCAGAGCATTGCTGTTGATTATTTAACTTCTACAGATACCTATAAGCCATATGAGGACTGGCATACATTAATAAAAGCTCATGCTTTCTCCCAGTGTTTGTCCATCACAATAAACCTCCACTTTCTTCCTTTGCAAATAAAGAATAACGTATTTCTCATTTTCTTGTTCTGTGCTCTTCAAAGTCTCATTCCATGGTTGCTGAACTGAAACAAACAATCTGATTTCAGTTATGACCCATCACTGAAGCTACAGTATGATGATTAAAGGCCCATGTTTCCTGGCCATGGAGAAAATGAGATTTAACTGAAGACTTATAGTGATGTAAAAGTAGTATTTTCTGGAACATAAAAAACAATTTTAACTGGATAACTGTAGAAAATCCATGGCCAATCCATATCAATTTGTGATTCTCCATATTGTTTCAAACCTTCTTACAGTGTCTATGCCTCTTTGAAGTTTCTTCAATATGGGGCGCAATTTTTGAAATGGAATTGTATGCACCAATGTGATGTGACTGGGACAAGTCAGCAGGAAGGCAGAAGAGAATCTCTCATCTTACAGCTGATATTATGGCTTGGCAGCTCCTCCTTCTTTCAGCATTTGCTGTGGAATGTTGTTGGAATTAAAAAATGAGAACCAGTAGCTAAGTGTGAGGAAGCACATTGTATGTTGGAATTCTCATTGCTTAAGAAATCAGTTCCATTAATGAAAATAATAAATTCAGATTTTTAAAAAGCACTCAGTTATTTCTCATGTTAATGCAACGCTGTTATAGGTGATAAACTGAGGTAGGAATGGAGAAGGCTTCATTTAAATATATATGAGATTTTTTTATTAAAAATTTAAGATTTAACAGAATTAGTTCAAGAATTATTTGAATTCTGAAAGTTGCCCATGTTTCATCTCATTTTTTAAGTTTCCAAAAGAATTTATTAATTCTTTTTTTTTCTGCAAGTATTATCTGATTATGTGTTCCCTCCCTAAAATAAAAAGTAGTTTCTGGGAAACACTAAATTATTCATAACCTTCCTTAATTAGAATTAAGTATCTTTTGTAAGGTATGGACTACAGTTAGAAATGTAGCAGTGCTAACAGCAGAACTAGTTTGTGAGAGAGGGCTGCCATTTGCAGGTATGTCCAAGAGTGTGCGTATCTTCAAGCATGTCAGTGATACTAAAATTTTCAGGGTTATTCCCAGGGTTAGATGCCTTCCTGGTCAAAATTCTTCAGCAGGAAAGCTTGTTCTGAAGGTAGTGATGACAGAGTTCTAAAATGCATTTCTGAATTAGGCCATTTTCTTTTTAAAGACCTTTCTGTTGGAAATGGACATATTTGGAGACTGTGAAGGGCGTACAAGTCTGCTTACTAACTGATACATAGAATTGGTGGGAAGTGAACTGAGGCAAATCAACACTTGTGTTCTCAGCTCTCAATTTTTTTTTTTTTCTGAAAATATATATGTGTCTTTGTACTTATAAAGACATTTCTTTTGAATTGTTTTGCTTCTTAACTAAATACATATTATGCTTTTAGCCATTGGATGTCACCAGAGTACAGACAGTAAGTATTAGGTGATGTGGAACTGATTTATGGCTTTCCTTGGCTCTTTATTTTGGGAGTGTGAAGGCTCTAGTCCTTCAGAAGCTTTCAAAGATCAATAGTGGCAGCATCTTGGCCAGCTTCACAATGGCTGTAACTCTCTTAAATTTAGAATACTGAGCAAGAAATGGGTTCAGGACCTTGTCCTGTTTTAGCAGGGGCATTGACACCAAATGAAAGGGGTGAGGAAGCAAGCAAGAGGTGAGCACATACCGTCAGACAGCTCAGCCTTGGTGTTTTAGTGCTCATTACAGTGGAATACTTAGCAGAGGCCCTGAAAGCAATCTGTCTTCACTGCATGTGTACTATGGGAATGCTTATTGTTTTGCATACCCTCATTGCTTTCTGCAGTTTGGGTGGTGTTCTGCAAGCTGTGCAGCAGCGTGGACCTTTGTTCTGTTAGATGCCCAGCTGCTTACTGCTTTCTTGGGCAGCAGAGGGCACTGCCCCTGCTTTCCCAACGACACTCTGCCTGCAGTGATTGAGGTTGAGTTTGGGGACATTTGAAGGAGTTTCTTACAAAGTTCTTTGAGAAGAAGATGAAGACTCCAATACATCTTTAAGTTCAAGGACTTCACAGTTTGAGATGTGAAATTTTGGTGACTACATTTTTATTGTAAGATTTCTTTCAATTAATATGGCATTATAAATGGACTTCAGGGCAGCTTTAAGGCTTAACTTCAACTTTGAGCTATTATAGGTTAAGTTCTGCTTGAAGATCTTGCTTCCCATCACTGATGGTGCAAAGCAGCTGTAATGCAAATACCAATTTGGCTTTAACTGCCATATAGAAGTCAATAATAAATATTTATATTCTACATTTTTCTGAGTAAGTTCTATGTAGCATTGCTGTCCCAGTGCTAATATGAAATACCTTCATGGTGAACATCTCCCAGAATTAAGCTTTAGAGTGGGACCCACAAAATCTACCTTTCGGTGATGCATAAAGGATGGAGACTGAAGGGAATAAGTCATCCCTTCTGTATTGACTTCCAGAATTTGTTGGAGAGAGAAGTGAGAGATGTGACACAACAGATTTTATTTAAGCACTTGATAGAAAGAAAATTTGAAAAATGTTCTCAGATCAAGTTCCTTGAATGTGATCACCCTGATATGAAATGAAAATTGCTGCAAAAAGTGTAAGATGAAAAATCATCATTCAGGAAGGGTATTTGGCACTGTGCTTTATGTATAAATGTCTGCTATTTTTAGCTATTTCCAAACCATATTTTGTTTTGTTCGTGGCCAGAAATTATTGGGTGCTAAAAACCTTTTGGAGCTCATGGGGAACAAAGTGAGACTTTATTTGAGCAAAAAACCAAGGCCTTTATAAACTAGAAAAGGGGAAAGAGAGTCTTAAACAGGAGAGGTGTTAAAACACAGAGAAAATTAGGGAAAAAATATGAACAGTGGCAAGAAACTAAAATGCCTGCAAGGCTGGAGATAAGAAAATGACAGGAAAAGAACTGATGAAATATAGAAGATTTGAAGGAAAATATGTTTAAAAGAAGGTTTGAAGGTATCTGTTAATGGTAATTTAAAAGGCCCTCCATCCACTGAGAGAGAACTGGTTAGGCAGGTATTTGTAAATTTATTACAGGTGTTTGTAGGTCTGCTAAAACAGACCTTCAGGTTTCCTCAATGCTTCACAATTGTGTAGAATAATGAGGATAGTGAACAGTGGTACAACCAGAAATAGCCTGCATTTCTAAGGGGTGAAGATTAGACTTGGTATCCAAAATGCTGAGGGAAACTTCTATGAATTTAAAGTGTACCCCGAGAGGAGCAAGTACAGCAGAAAGCTGTCTACCTCTGGATGGATGGCTGGAGGCGGGAAGTAGAGTTACTGTTGTCAATAATATTTTCACATTCT
The DNA here is from genome assembly GCA_002631895.1 of Agapornis roseicollis. Taxonomy (NCBI): domain Eukaryota; kingdom Metazoa; phylum Chordata; class Aves; order Psittaciformes; family Psittacidae; genus Agapornis; species Agapornis roseicollis. The sequence continues at coordinate 7,255 of NDXB01002872.1, forward strand.
TCTAATGCAGAAGTCTTCAGTTGGATTTTATGAGCATTTAGTTAATGACAAGAATGCTTTGGATATCTTGCAAGACCTCTCAATATCAGATTACACCTGAGCAAAGCGGAAACAAGCTGTTTCTCTGGGCTGTGTACCAGTATATGTGTGAATCTGTTTCTCTGTGTCTTCAGCCCTCTCTGCTATTTGATATAAATACACCTTTTCCTGCGTTTCACTCCTGTTTTCTAGCTTTGTGGGTTCTTCAGCTTATATGTAGGCAGAATTGACTATGTTGTTCCAGTCATCTTAACTCAGAAGTAATCTGAACACAAGGCCTAAGGAGGTGAAATTGAAGGGTTAACTTTATTTTCACCCTTACCCAATTCTAAATCTATGAGACAAAATGCATCACGATATATTCTAAGCCCAGCTCTATTCATATGTCTCTCCAGCTTTGTTGCCTGAAATATTTTAATCTTTGTTCAGCACTTTCCAAATGTATTCCGTAGGGAATGAAAGGACTTTCAGGTCTAACTCTTCATGTTTGGAAGCGTAAAAGCAAGTAAACAAACATTGTAGGTCCTCTAAAAAATGACTATCCTAAAAAATGGTCAAGAAGGGAAAGGAGCTAAAAAGAAAAAAGCTGATGAAGATATTCCTCTCTGAGAGGGTCAGAGGGATTTATATTTCACTGAAAGTCATAGATCCATATGATCCAGGAGGTAATGCTAGCAGGATGTAAATATTTACAGAAGCAGCACGATATTTTAGAGTAATAACTTTCTTTTTGTGGAATGTTGACTTATGGGTCAAAGAAAAAAGAAAAGGCTTGGACATACAGCAGATTAATGAACAATGCATTTATCATTTTTATAGGGAAAAGTGAATGATGGGATGCTTTATTATACTTGGTTTCACTGGATTGTAACCACATGTTCTAGAAATGAATGTTTAGAAATATTGCATGTAGCTTTTTTACATGTTTCTAATTTACAGATATGACCTTTTCCTGTTGTGAAATATAATCTTAGTCTTCCTCAGTATTTGGCTTTCTTCTTTGATTAAAATCCCAAGGTGGAATGAATATACTGTGTGACCAAAACTAATCTGTGAAAACCGGAAATTGCTAGAGGTATGTTGGCATACCCACTGTGGGCAAACACTGGAGATGGCCTTGATTTGAGGGAAAGTGTGTCAAAGCAGCTCTGCAGGGCAAGTAGGTGTAGGAGAAAATTTGTAGTAGTTACCTTGTGCTCTGGGAGCCAACTTTTGCTGTGTTTCTGCTTCAGTACTCTCAGTGGCAGATAGCTAGGAGTTTTGCTGGGAGGATAGTTACTTTCACCCAACTGTTGGTTTTGGTTGTGGTGGCATTTGTTTTATTCACTCTGCATGTTGATTGTGTGCGTGCATATATATCTATTTTGTATGTGTACATATATATGCATACATAAATGTAAAAGGTATTTTATTCTAAAGCTAGTCTGTCTTCTAGAGCAAAAAGGTACTGTTTTGGGAGATGCTCAGTGCTTCTTCTGGACAACATTTTCAGTTAAAGGGCCTTGAAATACTGAAATTACTTCTGAAGTCTTTTTTTTTTTGTTTTCAAGTAGGGAGATTTTCTTGTATTTCCTTGCATAGGCTAGGGTCAGAAGTAACTATTGTACAAAGAATTAGAGAATCATAGAATAGTTAGGATTGGAAAGGACCTTAAGATCACCTAGTTCCAACACCCCTGCCATAGGCAGGGACACCTCACACTAAACCATGCCACCCAAGGCTTCGTCCAACCTGGCTTTGAACACTGCCAGGGATGGAGCATTCACAACTTCCCTGGGCAACCCATTCCAGTGCCTCACCATCCTAACAGGAAAGAATTTCTTCCTTATATCCAATCTAGACCTCCCCTGTTTGAACCCGTTACCCCTTGTTCTGTCACTGGAGTCCCTAATGAAGGGTCCCTCCCCAGCATCCCTATAGGCCCCCTTCATATACTGGAAGGCCGCTATGAGGTCTCCATGCAGCCTTCTCTTCTCCAGGCTAAACAGAAGTACAATTCAATCATAAGATTAAATTTCTTGCCTGTTTGAGAGCCATATTTTGGGTGTTTTTTTCTTATTCATTCACTGACTTTATTGGAAACCACTGCATCTGAAGCTTTTGATGAGTTTTCAGCTTAATAGAAAGTTGTATAATTCTGCTCTTGGTTGTATCAAAGTAAATACTGGATATCTAGTGAATTTAGTTTCAGAAAAACAGGTTGGGTTGGTTTTTTTTACAGTTTAACCGAATGAGAACTATCTCTTTGTGGCTCTAGATAACTCTTCAGTTTCAGTGAAGAATCTTGCACCATATGTGAGCGATGGAAATTTTTTGAAACCCAGTCTTTTTCTAAACACTGCAAAGAATTTAGCAATGCTACTGTCACTGAATGAACACAAAGACAAGCGTCTACATAAGAGTAAATGAAAATCTACCATTGTATGTCTTTTTGTTGTTTTTCCAGCCTTGATTTTGGCTCATGTGACCTCCAATAGAAAAAAACAAAGCTAAAAATCCAACATAAATTGTCAGAAAATGATTTTCACAATTTTCAGACCAGGTATTCTTCAGATTCTCGGTAAGCTTTTTTTTCTGCATCTTTGTCTTTCTTCTGTTTCAAGATGTTAAATACGTGGTTGAGTGTTACAAGAACTAGAGAACAGCAGCACATTTGGTCATTCATTAGTGGCTAGCTGCAGTTAATGTCTTTTAACTCTCAAAATTTGTCATTCTTGCTACCTCTCAGAAAGCTACTAGTAATTCATATACTTAATACAATAAAGTGTGCAAGTGGAGGATATGGGAGATTTTGGCCTGACTTTTAGGGGCATAGATGTCAAAGGCTTCTTACCTGTTGTAGTCTTGTTTGTGCAGACCTAGGAGCCCCCAGTGGGATGTGAGAGCAATGTACAGAATAACCTTAGGGCAGAAAAACCTGGCAGCTTTTTTCTGAGGACAGGGGTCATGGGGTACATGGAGGATGGTTTCTTCTCTGCCACCTGATCCACAATTGCAGAATGGGTCCAGGGCCCTGGCAGGGGAAAAGAGGGGAAGCTCTGAGCTTACCATTTTGCCCCAGGTCAGCATCCAGGGCACCAGAGGCATGGCTCGCTGGGTGCAGAGGCTTGTTGCTTTAGAAGGGATTTGAGATGATTTGAGATGTTGCATAGGCATACACCCTGGGGTTGTTGCTGCCTTACCCCAACACCTTTCATCCTTGTCTCCCAAGCTGTGCTGTGGCTTTTGGTATGCTGGAGATGCTCCTGCACCCACAGTGCCTGGTGCTCATGTGGGTCAGCATCAGGGTAACAGCTGAGATCAGCTGTACCACTAGACTGTGTTATTCTGCTGGGAGAGATGTGAGGAAAGAAAGTTGTAATTGCGTTTAATGGATGCTCTCAAATCTACCAAATGCGAAATGGCTGGTTGTTATTCACGTCTTTATTAACAGAAGACAGAATCATATTATTAAAACAATGAATGACAAGTTTGCTTATTGTAGGTATTGATTGTTTTCAGTTTGTGACAGGTCTGAAATGCACACACTTGAGAATATCCAAGGAGACTTTATGCACTTGACATGTTCACCTGAATTGCAGAGGTCTAAGAATTTGTTCACGAAATTAGTTCAACATGACATGTGTGTGAAAAGAGACACTCTTCTGTTACATGCACTATAAGGCTGGGTTATTAACTGAAAATATCAACAACAAAATGCAGTAGGGGATTCATGTGAGATTGCCCTTTTCCCCTGCAAGCTGTGGCAGAAGCAGAAGTGTGAATAAACTGCATAGAAAGGAGTGTTGAGCACAGTCTGGTAATCAAATGTTCCAATCTTGTGCGTAAGGCAGAAGGTCAAGTGCCTGCAATCAGCAGAGAAGTGTAGATGCATTTTCATTATAAATTAAGTAATCTAATTGTATTGGCTGGATTTTGTTGTGGTTTTTAAAATTACATTAGGCCCTTTCAGGGCAAACAGAAGTGCTTTGTGTTTTTAGAAGGGTGTGTGTTTTCTATGTTGTCAGGATGCAGGTGTGGCTCTGGTAGGAGCTGTCAGTCTAGGCGAACCCTTATCAACCTCTTCACTCTGTGATTCAGACTTTGCATGTTCTTAGGATTTTAGCCAAGTGTTTTCAGGCTGTCTCCTGTGCTGCCAGTCACACTTCAGAGCAGCTTCCTGTAGACCTTTTTGCCTCACTACTCATCGTCAGTGCCTCCATATAGTACTCTGGTCTCCTCATACCTTTAAGAAAAACGAATTTAAACAAAACCAACAGAAAGAAAGCTGTCTTGCTGAGAGGGTGTGTGTGCTACTCCAGTTGAACTGTCTTACTAGTTTTGTCCCTAACTCATAGGTTTTCCTTTGAATTCCATCTATAGCAAGCCCCTGGGACATCCTCTACCTATCTGTATGTTCATTTTTTTTCCTTCTCAGTACACTTTGAGAGAGCTTAATTTATGAATGGTTTTTATAGACAGTAATGATAAAAAGATGTAGTATGTAGATGAGGCTAAGATCCTCACTGGTGCGTGCTCTTTCATAAGAGATTTGGGTCGTTTGGAAAATCTGAAGCTGTATTGGAAAATTAATAATTTATTTTCAATTGCTGCATATTTCTCTCCTTTTCTATTGCAGCATTTTTTTTTTCCAGAGATTTAAGTATTACTGAATGCATTAGGGGAAATCTGTGCATTTTCTCACTCATGAATTTAGCCATGTTAGGCGAGGTGCAGTAGGTAACTTGTGAATAAGCTAATACCATGTCCAGAAGATGATTGCAGGTAATGAGAAATGCATAGGAGTATTTGACAACGACCTTAAAATTTTTTCAATAAAATCTATAACATTAATAAAATATTGAGAAGCAAAGGAATAAACTAAGCAAACTGTCTCACTTTTTGAAATGTTCTAAAATACATGAATTCTGTATATATGAATAAGTGACTCTTATTGTTAAATTCTTTATATTCAGGTGAAGTGTTTTAGATCATGCTATTTTACATTTAAAATGTCATATAGCAAGATTCATAGATGCTGTAAATCTAAAGGAATTTTTTAGCCTGAGAGGGAGGAGAGAATTAGAAGAAAAAGTAACAAGTTAATCAGTAGCTTTATTTTACTGTTCAGCTCTGTAACAAGCATTCTACATCTGCTTGTCATTCAAAGAAACCTCAAAAGATGAATGGGTAGTTATTCATTATACACTGCCAGCCAGGAGTCACCTTATTGAAGCAGTCTGACTGGTAGTGTCAGTTTGGCAAAAGTCCAGGTTTTGTGTGATGGTTCTTAGATGTTTGTGTGTGTGTATGCGTTTGTTGCTGCAGCATCATTAACCCTTAGGGACAAAGGAGGCAATTTATTGAGACTTTGGTATGTGCTGGAGGAGTGGTGCTTTGTGGCAACAGGTCTGCTAATTGTTTTGCAAAGGGAAGAATAAATACATTTGGGTAACGCCACTTATTTCGGTAAATCCTGGCATCTCTTTGAAAAATACTAAGAGGTAGACAAGGCAAAGTATGCTTGCAGTATATTAAGATTATCAGATCTAACCTTCTGATGGAAGAGTGTGAAATATGTAGGAGAGGCTTCTCTAATAGCTACGGGCATTCATTTGTTTAAATTCTGGCTCCAGAATGTTATAATTACTCTGCTTTTAGAATTTGTGTTTGCTGTTGAAACTTTTTGGTACTTTAATGTGAATGCGAATAAAGTTGGAAGGGCTCCGTTATCAAAGTCATAACTCACTATTGTGTTTTGATGAATAGCATTTGGATCAAAAAAGGTCTGCCTTCAAAATGGTTTTGCTCAGTCATTCTGCAGTAGGGTGAACCATTCAAGTGAGTGTTGCTCAACACTGGAAATGAAGCAGCGCTCCTCAGCTGAAGATTTCACACTTGTTTCCAACTCTGAATCATCCTCGGGTATTGCACCTTAAAATAAAAACCCTGTTGTGCATGTACAAGATTTTAGGTTCTGCTTATAGGAATCCAGCAGTTGCTAGCTTCTTCAGTCTCCAGGGCTGGCTTTGGAGGTAAGAAGGGAAAGAAGGCAAGAGCAAAACATGTGCTTATATCTGAAATATTTCTAATTTATTTTTCTCCTGGTAATTAATAGGAATGGCAAAAAAATATTGTGCAACGAACCAGAGATTTTTATGGCGTAGAAATGGAAAGATTGTTACTTGCTTGTAATGATCTGTAAATAGTGCTTCTCTTTAATCTTTGACCAATGCAGCTATTGAAATTCCCTGAATGCTTATAAGGATCCCAAGATAGCGCATAAGCAGTTATTTTTTAAAAAACTAATTTTAATAATTACTAACAATTATTTTACTAATTAAAACCTATTTTATAATAATTCATATATTGAAGCAGTACTTTGATATATCAGCAAAACACATTGGAGAGTTTGGTTTGTAGTAGAGGATGCTTCATAGTATTTCTGGTGTTCTGCCCCTGCTTGTGGTAGTTTTGGTGTCATGGCTGAAATCAGTGGGATAAATTCATCATCCAGAATTTGCAGATTGAAGTTGGTGGGCACATTGGTGCTGTCTTTTTTAGAGCTGGCCTGTGGAGAATGTTCTACCATTTTGAATTCACTCATCAAAATTAACATTTGGGGGCAACTGAGTGGTGTAAGTGAAATTAAAAAGAGAGGTCATATCATAAAGCAGTTTTGCTGGGACTCAGGGTTTGTAGCCTCTACATTACTGATGACAGAGGAGGAGTTTTCTTTTGGTGCCAGCAGAGACAGAGAATGACACTGTGTTTTAGTTGTGTCAGTTGGGAGTGTGAGTGAAAAGAGCATGCCTACTACTGATGTGCAGATACCAGGAATCTTGAAAAGAAAGGTCTTTCATCTGGTCACTTAAACTTGCAGTTTCAGTTCCAAATGGGCTGTGTTAGATTCTTATTTGTCTCCCAGTTAAACTTGTGTATTTGAGATGTAAGATTTGCTGTGTGTGTGCTTTCCATTTAATATATTCTTGGTATCTAAAAATTTACCAAACTGCCGTGCTATTTTCTTAGCTAGTCTAGTATAACTGTAAGCTATGATAACGTCAGAAAATGGTTCTAGAGTCAGAAAGTACTTTTAACCTTTAGATTGTGATGTATAGCTCTGGTAGTTATCCTTCTGGCTTTCACTGGATTTTTATTCCTTCTCACACCTCCCCTTCCCCCCAATGAATTTTTATTTTGGTCTCACTTCCCACCAACCAGAAGTATTTTCTTAGAAAAGAAATTTCTGCTGACGTGTTCAGTATCAGACTCTGTCACAACTGGAGGTCCACAGCAAGGTCTTGCTTAAAGTGCTGCTTGCTTAAGACAAGACTCAAGGTAGATAACAGATTCGCTAGCTGTATTGCACAGCTCTAATTATGATGCTGTCTACAAAATCAAACTCCTCGGGGTTATAGCTGTGTGAAGCAAAAAAAAAAAAAAGCACATTTGACACCTTGACTGTTGATCAAACTGGCCCCAAGAGTGCTGAGTCACATGAGCAAAGGGTTGTGGGTCTATCTTTGAACATAACCATGCACACTTTCTTCTTGTGTAACAGCATTGTAGACTACTCTTGTTTTTCAAGTATTGTTTTTTCCTTGGAACATTTGAAACCTGCTAGCTATGGAAAAGGGAAAATTATGAAGGTCTATGTGTATTTGTAACCAATTTTCTTTCTTTTTTTTCTAAATAGGAATGAACATCTGCACAGATGCTCACAGTGCAAGGTTGCTAAATACTGCGGTAAATCTTGTCAGGTAAGATGAAAAATAGCAGCTTTAAAGGGTTGAGGAAAATAGGCATTTGAATATTTTATTTGCAGGGTCTCCATGCATTGTCATAACTCCACGCTGCAATTTCTCATTTTGTAGTTATGGGCAGCGTGTGTAAATATGCTGCCTTGGTTTATTTGAGTATTTTATTAGTTTTGGCTGTGCATGGTTAGAGGGGGAGGAATAATGCTTCAGCTTTGCTGGCTATAGACTGGAGGCTCTAAATCAATTTTGCAGTAAAAAAAAAAATAATTTGTATTTTAAGAGTTATTTTTGTCATGGCAAAGTATATATTCCATTCTTTTAACGGGAAAAGGGGTCAAGAATGTGTGGAGAAGAGAAGCCTTGGGCAAAACCACATGGCTGAGGAGGTCTTCAAGAAATTGGAGTCAGGCCTTACACAGTGGTGTATGACAGAACGACAAGGGACAACAAGCTTGAGAAGAAAGAAAGGAGCTTCGCATGGAAAAGGAAAAGTTATTTCACCCTGAGGACAGCTAAGAGGTAGAACAGGCTGGACCCAGTGTTGTGTGATCTGCATGATTTGAGGGTTTCAAGACACTATGTAGGTAAAGCTCTTAAGTTGGGTCTGACCCCAGAGCTGACCCTGCTTTGCAACTAGAGACCTCCACAGATCACTGTCAACTTGAGTTACCTGATTCTATTCTACAAAACAGTTTTTAAAGCTAAAGATGTTCAGACCTAAAATCTTGGCTTTTATATTTGGCTTGTATTGTCACTTAAACATGTATGCAGATGTTGGCAGATTTGGTACTCTGTGGACATGCAAGACTAAATGACTGTTTAAGGTCTAACACAGCAGAGAATCAGGCACCTGAGATTTGAAACATGAGGGCCATGTTACAGACTCTTGAATTTTTTTATTCCACTTGTCTTTGCATTGTGATTTCTGTGTGGGTTTCTCTATGTTTGTTTGGTTTTCTTCATCTAAATAGAGAAAAAGGAAGAAAACCAACTAATGGTAAAACCAGACTAGCAGTGATACTCTATTAAATGTATGTGAATATAGATTTTTAAGTTAAGTCCTTGACATTCAAATGATCTTTCCACATATCATGTGCTTCGATAAACAATTATGCTTTATTATAATATGCAGTGTTCTCAACATGTCAGAAAGCTGTCCTTTTGGGGATTAAAACATATGGACAGCCAAGAAAGGAAGATACATCATTTTGATTCATTGTATGGCAAATATGTGCAACGTACCTTAGGTGCTTATTGTAGCATCAATAATAATGCCATAGATAGATTTATTAGGAGAGGTCAGAAGGAAAATACAACTGTGAAGAATATAAAGGATCAGAGTATTTGCAAGGCAAGTTTAAAACAAATATCTGCCGGGAAAGTCATTGCTAAAGCTTCTATTGGCAAGTTTCTAACATGAGATGAGACGGTGTTAGCACTGAGCTGCACAAGCAAATCTGCAAAGGGTAATACAATACCATGTTCTAAACTTTGGTGTAGTTGCAATTGACGGTAGGTGTCGTGGTTTAAGCCCAACCTGCAACCCAGAACAATGCAGCCACTTGCTCCCCCTCCCCTTCATCCTCCCACTCCCAGAGGGAATGGGGGGAGAATCAAAAGAATGTGACTCCCACGGGTTGGGATAAGAACAATCCAGTAACTAAGGAATAACACAAACCCACTACTGCTACCACCAATNAGGAAAGTCATTGCTAAAGCTTCTATTGGCAAGTTTCTAACATGAGATGAGACTGTGTTAGCACTGAGCTGCACAAGCAAATCTGCAAAGGGTAATACAATACCATGTTCTAACTTTGGTGTAGTTGCAATTGATGGTAGGTGTCGTGGTTTAAGCCCAACCTGCAACCCAGAACAATGCAGCCACTTGCTCCCTCTCCCCTTCTTCCTCCCACTCCCAGAGGGAATGGGGGGAGAATCAAAAGAATGTGACTCCCATGGGTTGGGATAAGAACAATCCAGTAACTAAGGAATAACACAAACCCACTACTGCTACCACCAATAGTAATAAGGATAATGGAAATAGCAAGGAAAGAGAATACAACTACTCACTACCTGCCGACCGATACCCAGCCCGACCCAAGCAGTGATCTCGCCCTTCCAGGTAACCACCCCTAACTTATATATTGGGCATGATGTGCTGTGGTATGGAACACCCCTTTGGCTAGTTTGGGTCAGGTGTCCTGTCTCTTCTTCCTCCCAGTTTCCCCTCCTCCCTGGCAGAGCATGGGACTCACAAAGTTGTTGGTCAGAGTAAATGTCACTGAGCAACAACTAAAAACATTGGTGTTATCAGTGCTGTTCCCAGGCTGAAAGTCGAAGANGAATACAACTACTCACTACCTGCCGACCGATACCCAGCCCGACCCAAGCAGTGATCTCGCCCTTCCAGGTAACCACCCCTAATTTATATATTGGGTATGATGTGCTGCGGTATGGAACACCCCTTTGGCTAGTTTGGGTCAGGTGTCCTGTCTCTTCTTCCTCCCAGTTTCCCCTCCTCCCTGGCAGAGCATGGGACTCACAAAGTTGTTGGTCAGAGTAAATGTTACTGAGCAACAACTAAAAACATTGGTGTTATCAGTGCTGTTCCCAGGCTGAAAGTCGAAGACACAGCACTGCACCAGCCACTAAGAGGGACAAAAATGACTGCTACTGCTGAACCCAGAACAGTAGGAAATGGGGCTTCATCCTTGGGGAAAACAAATATGTGAAAGTGCTTCAAGGATTCACACTGGCTACCCAAGATGGCTTCAGGCTACGTACTTTGTGCTTCCAGCCATAGAGTTCGTGTGCATGAACTCATCCACAGTTGTAGGCATTGATTTCAGTGGGACAGGGTACTGCTTTTAAACGATACCTGAACTTGAAATGCTGTGTATTTACTGTTAAAGAACATCTTGAACTGTTTGTAACAATAAATCAATATTGAATTAATATTATGTAATACTGTGTGATATTAGGTAGCAGTTGAGGATAATCAAAACCATTTAATTTTCTAGTTGAAACAGTAAATTTATTGGGATTGATGACTCAGGGCAGATGGTTCAGATAAAACTGAGACCAATCAGATCTGTTTGCTTTTGAGAACTCTCCTCTAATCCTTTTTTTGGCTAGATAAACTACCCTGCAGCTCTGGTTTTTTAGCAGCTGTGAGCAAAGCTCTCCTTGGCCAGCCAAAGGTTCTGTGCTCTATTCTGTCTCTGTAGCTTTAGTGTAATTCATTATCATGTGCACTTCTAATTGTAGTAGTTGCTGAACAAAATAAACAGCACGGTACTGAATGAAGTTGCGTTTTGAACATTTAAAAAAGTGAATATTGGCCGAAGAGGACTATTTTTGGTTTATAAATACAGATAACTTTTTGAATGCTAATTGTGCAGTTGCATTTACAATTTACACATAGTTGCAGAAAAATTTGACCACTTATCTTAGGCTTAAAAACTGAGTTTCCTGGAGTTTTCTGGTCAGTACAGTTTTTTCAGTTGGACCTCATTGACCTTTGCCCCTCTGACACTTCTCTGTTGCAGCCCCATTCGCACTTGTTGATGCCTAATTTCTTGGAGCTGCCTTCTAGCAGTGTTATGTTGGCTGGGTGTCCCAGCAAACAGAGTTACCACATCTGCTGCTCTTCATAATCTCTGCTGTGATCTGCCCTGGCAATGTTTATTAATGTGGTGCATTCCATAGACTGGGGACCGGTGAGATAGGTGATAATCTCTGACAAATGAGAGAGTAAATTCAGACAGAATTCAGAGAATGTGTCATTATCAAACACTGAAATTCATTTAAAAAAAGCAGCAACCAACAACACAGCCAAATGGAAAGATAGTCAATAAAAATTTGAACCTTCCTTTGGAAATGCAAATTGTCATTTTAAGAAATTAAAACCTTTCAATGAAAAAAATATCCCACTTTGAAACTCTTTAATGAGTACGAGCTGTTAACTGCTTTTTGTTAGCACGTTAGTCTGTGGAAGCATTCATTTCTTTGATCCTGCGTAGGATACAAGGGAAATATTTGTTTCACAAACATTGGTTTGCGATCTGTCATAGGGCTAGGGACCATTGGGAGACAGGGATAGTAAATATGCAAGAAAGGATGCACATTGTCAGAACAGCTCAGCTAAAAATATGCAAGACCTTGCATGCAGATGCGAGGGATCTTTGCTTATGCCCTGAACCAGCAGGATGTGATCCTGGGCCTGAGTTGTCCAGTGAAACCCAGTGATGTGCTGTTGTTTATGCAGTGCTGGTTTGGGGGGGGGTATACTGTGAGTCTGCCACCAGTAGACGTCTGTATACTAAACTATATTCTAAGTCATACGGGTGCTAACCCTTTTCACACAGGTAAAACCTGAAGATTTGCGCTTGGGATACACTGAGCTTGAATGAGAGACAACCATTTGGGAGGAGGAAAAAGGAGGGATATTCTTTGAGTTACTAAGTGTAGTGAAGTCCAGAGGATGGGGGCTGGGTACTGCCCTGCACTTGTTTACTTGTCTTTCTTTGTCTCTTCCTTGTAGTGTTCATTTCTGATGGAGGAAAAAACCCCTGTCTGTAGCCAAATTGGACGACCTTCTCTGGTGGGGAGGGAGAAGGGTTATACCAGGTGGCTTCACTTCCGTGCTGTAGCATTTGTACTCATGCTGGATATAGGGTATAAAAACCTTGACTGGAAGCCAGGGTACGCAGTTAAGAAAACCTCCCTAATATAAGCCTACTGCTAAGTAATGCTAGATTCTGACTTTAAAAGTAGGTTTCTCCAGGTTCACAATTCTTCATGTTTTCATATTGTCCTGTAATTTGTATCCTTGTTGTATTGGTAGTGAGATAAAATATTGCTGAATTTCATTACCCTTAATGCATTTGGAGGTTTCCCCTCTTTCCTCAGCCCGTTGGGACAAAGTGAATGGCAGTCCCCATTCCAGCGCTCCTTCTGCAGACTAATTCCATTTTGGCATGGGTTTCAGCAAAGCACTCTTTTGCAGAAGGCATGTGTTTGAACTGTACTTCTCATGTGGAAATGCATCTGAAAGAAATGTGGCATGTGATGCTATGTAGTAGTGTATATTCCATCTCATTAGGGCTTTACTGGCTGGGAAAGCTATTAATCATTTTGATGTCATCTCTAGCATTTTTAAAATATTGTGCAACATCTAAGTAGGGAAAAAATCTGCCCGATTAAGGCTTACTGCAAAGAACAATTTTAGTTTAAGTGGGATAAAAATGCCGTTATAATTATATTACACAGAATGATGCCTAGACATTTATAAGCATGGCCTTGTTTCTTCTAGACAAAAATAATTCTATTCAGCACTAAATACTTAACTTTTATTTGTCAGGCTGCATGTGACATTAACTGTATTTGGATTAATGCCTTCTTGGTGTCATTTTTCCCCCTTGCAGAGTTACAGGTAAAGAAAATGAAATCACAAATCTCCTGTGTATCTGAAAGAAATAAAAGGTCCAATTTATTTATTATGTCTAAGTCAAGGGCGGGGATGGTGGTGAGGGGGAATCCTGAATGAAATAGAAGAAATACTGGTGGTGCTGAAACCTAGTTACCTGAAACAATTCCCCCACTTAAATGCAGCTTAAGAAAAAACTTAAATAATATTATATAATAGCCTCTGTAATCTTTATAGCTAGCATGTCATAGTCTTAAAGGTGTGATGTGCACTTGGCTGTATCACTGTCATTCCCTCTTTCTTTTTTACTGCCAAACATGTAATTTCTTTATATTAGACAGTTTATCATTTTGTGTGTGGCAGTTACCTAACAAAAGCCGTTCTTTTGATTTTGTTTATTTTTTTCTTACTGCGTATCTCTGAGAAATTGTCACTTTCAGAAGCCCTTGGTTATTCTGAGTTCTTGTCATAGTAGCAATTTGCCATTTTGCCGTGTTTTTTTCAGTTTGCTTTTTAGGTGTTTGAAACATCTGGGCGGCTTCAAACGTGCACTGTGAATATGGAAATAAAATGTGTAAATATGTGCTATGTTGACAAGATGGGCTTGGAGTTTTTGTAAATCGTGACCAGAATTTTCAGCTTGTAAAAACAGTAAACAAAAAGTCAAGTGATGAGAAATTGGCTGTCTCTTCCAACATGTTGGAAGCTGAAGACTCATTCTTGTTTCTCTTCCACACTGATCTGGGGGAGACAAGGAAAAGGAAAAAAATAAAACCAGCATATTTCAATTCAGAGCAATTTTCCCTCCCTTTGTTATCCTGGCTCTTCTCTGATATGGAAGTATTAGTCTTTGCCTGCTATTCTAATAGAAGTGGCCTATGAAACAAAGATTTCAGGTTCAGGTGGTACAAGCACCTAAGGTATTCTTGGTTCTATCTTCTGTTTTGGCAAATTTTGGTTACATTCCCAGTCTGAACTGTGAAGGTATCATGACCAGTCCTCCCAGCCATGGATATTAATGCCTCATCAGCTCAGGGAGCTTTGGGGACAGTTTTTGCACTGTGGAATGTGGTGGACCATCCTGGGTTGAGCAGTGATGGCCCTTTAATAGCTTAAAGATAAGTTAGGCTTTGCTTGACATAAGTAGGCTGTAATGCTTGACATAAGTTAGATCCTTAGCAACAGCAGGATCTTTGAGCCAGTTTAAGTAAGAAAAGGAGAAGTAAAATGTAGAAGTCACGTCGGCAGATGGCATAACGCAGACAGAAAAAGAGCAGTGGATGAGATAATATAGTCAGGTGGAAAAGTACCCACTGCCAATTAGCAACAGTTAAGAGACTAGCCAATCAGAAGTTGTATAATGTGCTGATAAAGTAAAAAGATATAAAAATAAGTGCTGATAACATTAGAAATAAGTGCTGATGCAGTAGGAATAAGCAATTTGTAACCCTATAAAAATAATCGGTGTTTGGAATAAAGATGGCATTCGCTTGATCACATTGGTCGTCTAAGCGTTGTCCATGACTCCCGCGTCAGCAGTGGAAAAGTTGATCATCGCTTTGGAGGAGCTGCATTTTAGTGAAGTGGGTAGATTCTGAAGGCCTCTGTGGCATTGATCGATGAGTGAACACTTCCTTACAGCACTGTGTATGTTGGTGGAATTAAGATCGTAGAGGAAATTTTAGCATCCTTTCTAGTTCTCTCCAATGTTGTGAAGTACGCAGCTCCATCTCTTCACAGGGAAATGAGAATCAGAACACATTTATTTATCTGATAAAAAGTTCAGCTAATTGGAACAGTAATATCAGTTTGAACTAAGTTGATGCAATTTATAACATATTGCAGAAAAGTAAAGAAAATTACTTGTATAGTAGACACATGGGACAAAAAAAGAAGGTATTTCTTCTAGCTGCTGGGTAGTTTTTATTCTGTCTTTACCTGTCCCTTTTGTGCCTGAAAGGCATCAGATAGAATGTTTGGAAACAATATGGTATGAACTGGCAAAGGAAAAATATGGCAAGGAACTGGACTGGGAATCTGACCATACATTTTTTTGTTTGTGTTTATTTTAGGCTTTCTTAAAAGTAAAATTAAATTTTGGGATACCATGCTGGTGATACTGTTGTGTCCTGAACCTGCACTGCTGTAGCTCCATAGTAGTGTAGTGTCCATAGTATCAGTTACACAATTAATTAAGTTAGAGGAGGGAACAGTGCAATGGGTTGGTTTGAGTGGATAACCCAGCCCATGTCTTTCCACATCACTCATGTTGTAGCTGCAACCTTAGACTGTGCTGGTAAAGCTGCTGTTTCTTTGGCAGTTGACATCCAAGGTTGCCTGTGTTGGGGACTGCCAGAGTCACCAGACATCAGTACCTGAGGAAGGTCTCCCTTTCTGATCATTTGGACCTGACTTGTGGTGGTGGAGCTGTTCCTCCCAGCCTGGCTTAATGGCTGTGGATGTGTTGTGGTTCTGGATCCCCAGGTCCTGTCCCTTTCAAGGCTTAGCCTATTTGTTTGTGTGCATATATATATATATATATACAGATATATATATAAAAATAACTATATATGTATTAAAATTTATGTGTATATATAGAAGAAAGGATACATGCTATGTAAAATAACATGCATTTTTTTCTTTCTCTTCCTTTTTTAAAAAAATCTTAAGAGAGAAGCTTGGCTGGACCACAAGCAGGAATGCAGGTGTCTTAAGAGCAGTGAGCCTAATTTTCCTCCAGACTCTGTCAGACTTGCTGGAAGAATTGTTTTTAAACTAGTAAGTGACATTCTTTTAGATTTATTCAGTGCAGTGGATTCAGATAAATACTTTTTTCACTCTACATTTTTAATGTAATTAGGAGCTAGAAAGCTGAAGTTACTGGGATTGCTGAACAAAATTGGACTGTATGTTGCATTATAAGATTACTGATTAATTTGCAGAAATGCTGAAAAGATCAGGAAATATTAAAATTGTCATAATTAAGCTCAAGGGACCTATACATTGACTTGCTCTTCCTATGACTGTGTGGTAGCATTCTAATATTATTTCTGCCTAGAAGGAAAGCACAGAGGGATACTCTTCTTTGATACTACTGAAGTTATTGGTGCTTTTCTGTTAACTTCACTGGGAACTTCATTCAGCCTTATTTGGCTGAGTGGTAAGAACAACACTGTTAGCTAGTCCCACCGTGCTTTCTGTATTAGGTTCTGTTAATCTCAATTACTTTTTTTGCCTTTTAATAAACTCTCTTGGAAGTCCCGGGTGTTTGACATTCCCACGGTTAGGTTAGTTTATGTGGACTAAATGTTCTGTTAGGTTAAGCAGCTTATGCCTGTGTGAGACTGTAAATCAAAAAGGATTTGCCTGTTTCTTTAGCTGACCCTGCCATGATGCTGTCTGTCTTGGATAAAAATGTTTGCCTGCATTTGTTGTAGTCTGGGGTGATAAAAATACCATTTCACATCTTAATTTATACATTGCTGGGAAGAGTGTGTGTATGATTGTTTTTGAAGTGCATTTTTAGTATCTTCATTGCACTTTATTAAAGTGCATATTGTTTTAGTATCCTATGCATTAATTATAGTCATATGAAATCTGAGACTGCTCAATTCATATATGGCTTTCAATTACAGTATGAAGGGCCCAAGTAAACTGCTAAGGGATAGCTGCCTAAGTAAAAATAAATAAATAAATAAAGTTGTAAAACATGTTTTAACACCAAGAAAAAAAAAAATTCTTTTTTTTTTTTTTTGGGGGGGGGGGGGGCGGGGGGGGGCGGGGGGGTAAT
>NDXB01002872.1:24395-36587 GCA_002631895.1 Agapornis roseicollis
TTTTTTGGGGGGGGGGGGTGCAGGGGGGTGCAGGGAGGATAGTTTACACAAAGTATGGAAAGACCAGATTTATGTTGATGCTGTTAGCCTTACCTAATTATCTTACAGGCATAGCACATGGAATAATCAATCTTCTAGAGTTTTCAAGATAAAGTTTGCTATGTGTTAATTACCTGTTTTTCTTTATAGCTTAGGCAATCAGTATGCCATTCCGAGAGACTCTACTCTTTTTCTGATCTTCAGTCAAGTAAGTAGTTGCCAGCCATATTGCAGGTAATGCTTCCAAGTTCTGCTTTACAGAACAGCCATCCGATTTTCTTGCAGCTTGTGTTCTGAACGTCTGCTCTGTAGAATAACAGAATCAACGACAAAACCTGCTAAAACCTCCATGGGGAAGAAACGTTTGTCTTGTTCAAGCAAAACTCCCAAATGACTTTTTGGCTTTAATGTTTTTCTTCATTTTGCAGTGTACGTCTTACCTGTTTGGAGTTTACTCTATCTTACCAAAGCAGTGCCAATATTTTACTTGCATATACAAAAATACATATATTTGTATACTGAGTTTTTACTTTTTTAGTAGCTATGTCCTATTGCAGAAGCTTCAAAATAACTTCCAGAAAAAGGAAAGAAATGCAAAATTTATGGGAGATATGTGTATTTCTTCTACTTCAGTGGAGAAAAAAGAATTGCACAGATGTTATTTTTATGGTTTGACAAGTTTGAACTGCTTGGGTAGGAAAAGATGCTCATTATAATCTCTCAGCAGAGCTAATGTTGAAATAGAAAACATTTTTTTTCCAGATTTTGCAGAAGCTTAAAGGTTAAAGACTTGTAAGGGAAGAAATACATACTCAGTTCATTCTTGCATCTTGCTTAAAGGGATTTTCTAGAGAGTAATGTGAATATTCTGGTTACCTCAACATTTTTTTAGTGTTATTCAGAGCTTTGGCTATAAACAAGCTTGATCTATTGATACAGTTAGGTAGAAATAAAATCCACATAAACCTTAAAACAATGCAATAACTAGTATTCTGTTTTACTTATGTACATTCTGGCATTCTGCCACATTGTCCCAAACTGAAAGGGCAAAAGACCTTAAAAAGGCAACAATTAAAAGGGATAGAAGGAATGCACTTCAATAATTTAAAACATCAGGATTTTCTGCCATGGATATTTTCAAACTGTGTAACAAAAGCTTATGGGGAATTACATAAGTACCTGAATTAAGAGCAGCATTTCCAGATACTTCAAATGAAGTTAGAATTATGAAAAACTTTCATGCCTCATGACACTGCTAGGATCCAGGGAAAATAAATTCTTTATGGTGCTCTATTGTACCAGTGGCTGGCTGAACAGTGGCACAGGAGGAACTGTAGGGAAAAGTTTCCCTTTAAATACCGATTGCTTATACAGCAGTTTTCTTTAATGTAGGTAAAGTTTTGTGTAGCTGATAAATCCATATATACTGAGCTTTCTTAACAAACTCCCCGTTGGTGAGCATGAGGTCAAGCAGGGCACCTCTCCTTGTCGGCTCCTCTATTATTTGCAGAAGGAAGTTGTCTTCCACACAATTGAGGAATCTCCTGGATTGCTTGTGCCGGGCCGTGCCGTCCCTCCAACAGCTGTCTGGGTGGTTGAAGTCCTCCATGAGAACAAGGGCCTGCGAGCTTGAGGCTTTTCCTGTTCCTCTGTGGAGCACTTCATCCACAGGTCCTCCTGATCGGTGGCCTGTAGCAGACCCCCACAGTAACATCCCTCATCACAGTTCTCCCTTTGACCCCAAGCCACAAGCTCTCTGTTGGCCCATCACCCCTCCCGAGGCAAAGTTCCAGATCCTCCAGCCTGTCGTTGACGTACATAGCTACACCCCCTCCCCATCTGCCTGGCCTGTCTTTCCTAAAGAGCCTTTTACAGCAGCAGTTTCTCTCCCAAACCAGGGTTCTTGCACAGATCAAAAAGGTTTCTTAAAAACACAAAATGAAAACATTCATGAATTACATTCCACTTTGCTTTTGGCCTTGGCGTCTTGATGTGCTGTGAAAACCAGGTCTTGATCATTTGCCATTAAAGATCCCATGAGACTTTTTGCAGGGATCATTAACTCTCATGTCCTGGACAAATTCCAGTATGGATAATTGCATTCTGCTCCCAACACTGTCAATTCTCTCTGAAGTTCCAGTTGTATTTGGTATTCTTGTTCACATCTGTTCTAAGCTGCAGTGGCCCATTATACCATGTTGCCTACATGATTCCTCTTCTCCATTCTCGAGGAGTTTTATTTGCTAATAGTGAAGCAACTCATGTCTTCCTTTCTTTGTCATAATACAATTTGCAGTGTGTGTTAGGTAGTCTAAGATGAATGATGTGATGTGGAGGAAAAATACATTTGAAGGAAAAAGCATCCTTATTTTCAAAAGAATATTATATAAGAAGTGCAAGTGTATGTTTATGGTGGCTTTTTTTAATCTTTTAAACTTGAGTTTTACAGTCGTCTAAAAGTTGGCTGCTTTGCTTGAAGACAGTCCTTATAGATACAGTACTTTTCTGCACAAAAGACAAAAAAGACTCAGTGACATTTGCTTTAATTGCATCCTTTTTTTAAGTGAATGACTAGGAATTAGCTTCGAAGAGGAGCACAGATCTTGAATTGTCCTTCCAGGAGACTAACAAGCTTGGATACAAAAGTACAGGAAAAAATCTTTCTTAGTAAAAGGTTATTTCCCTTCCCATTAAGGGTAGATGTTTAAAATAAGATAACAATTGACCATTATGCAGAGATGAAATTGATTCACAGTGTATGATAATATTATTTCCCTTTTGTTATAGACTGATGCTTGAATCTTTTCACCTTCTCCATTTAGGCCTTATTCATTTTGTGCTAAGTGTCAGGAAGAAGAAATGTGAAGCAGGTAATCAGGCACTGAGCTTACTAGGGCAGTCATGTTTCGCTTTCCATTTTATCAGACCTGGTGCATGAATGATGACTTCATTAAAAACTAAAGCACTATGCTTCTTTCTGCTTCAGAATTTCTATCCATAAAGCATGAATAATGGTGCTTTAGTATTTAATAAAGTGATATTTGCTTAATAGTCTTCTATATCCATTCAGTTTATCAGCTGCTGTGTATGAAACTACCTTTGTCTCCAAATTAGTTTCCCTTTTCATCTGCTATCATAAAGTGTTTTGGACACATCTATGGAGAAAACAGTAAAAAAATCTGCACTGCTGAAAGGACAAAGTTACTGCTGCAAAAAATTCAAGCATATTTTAAATGTTACAAACTCAGATGACTAATTTTTGTGTGTAATGTGTTACATCTGCTTACACATCTGTTTTAGCCATTGGCTTTTGATCTTTAACACACCATTCTATTCATATGATTTGGCAGTAGTAACCTGATAAACTATTCTGTGTGTTGATAGGTAGCCGTCACAAAAAAGGACAAATGTCCACCCTCTGTCAAAATTGCCCTCTGTAAGGATTAATTCTGAGCCTGGAAATGTCTAGACTGTATGGCTGCCATTGGGCATTCTCAAAATGTTGGTGAAAGATTCTTTTTATGATCTGGTATACTTTTTTTTCTCCCTTCCCCTTAAGATATTGAACAGTTAAGTGAAGAAATGAAGGATGGCCTCAGGCACCTTGCACATACCTTGCAACTGTATTTGAAAGCAGAGATCCAGGATGCATCTCACTTGCCACCTGCAATTGACTTTTTTCAGATCTTCACAAAAGTAAGTGTTAAAATGTGATTGCTTGACAACTCATAAATTATCCTTTCCTTGTGTTCTTGATTTATTTTTGAGTGGGAGTTCAGTAGATGGATCCAGAATGTGATATATTGCAAGGTGAAATCAAACTTTGTTTTCTGTTCAGTCAGTATTTAAGTGAAGTATAGCTTTTATATAATTGTAACACTTCAAAATTAAAGCAGCAGCTAGAGGATATGTTTTCTTTTCCCTTTTAAAATTATCATATTTAAGCTCGTGGGGTGAGGGGTTGGGGAGTTGCAATAAAACCCAAACAAATTCAAATCCAATTGAGTCAATCAACCCAAGTTTTCCATAGTGATAGAGCAACTAACATCACTTCGCAGCCTAGACTTTTTCTGCAGAGTGCAATCTTATATCTGCAGATATACTCCTGTCCTGTTTTATACGCTGGTATTTGGGACAGTACTAATGTAAAGCACTTGAAATTAATTTCCACAATATAGAAAATGTTTGTTAAGTAACTAACAAAATATTGTTGGCTTTTGCTGTATGTATTTTATTGCTTTCAATTTAGAAAGCCTAATTTGAACAATGCTAGCAGAAATACTTCATATAGAGAATACTCATAGTTTTAACTTGATTTAATTTTTTTATTTCTAACTGATGAATAAATTCTATTGTAAGTTTTAACTCATGCATGTTTTAGTTGCTTTAATAAACATTTTCTTATGAGTAAGTAGAACTTTTAGATGTTTTTCTTCTGATATAAATGGAAGAAGATGCTCTTTTAAAGAAATAAAATAAAAATGCAATATATGATCTTTTTTTCCCCTTTAATCTGTTTGTACAATTGTGGAATCTTTCGCTATGGATGGAAATGAATAGGAATTAATATAAACAACCGTGGTATCTTTCTGGATTTTTTAATTGGTGATGAGACTGCTGTGATGTTAACTTTTTCTCTGAAAAACCACACTGGCAGAAATATACTCAGTCAAAAGGACTCATAGATAAAAACCTTATGCGCTACCTAGTCTCCACTCAAACTGTTTTACTCCCTTGTGTTGGCCTGAACTTTGTCAGATGCATTTCGCATGAAATATGGATGCTGTCTTACTTCGTTTAGAGAATTTGTATAGCTGAAGATAAAGCTGTAGTATGAGTAGGTGAGCTGCCTAACCAGTTTGAACTGAGTCACAGATTGTAAGAAATTCTTTACAAATGCTGTTGCCTTCTGTGCAGTAAGAAGCTGAAGATGGCCATTGTGCAGTGTGATGGTACCTCAATATATTGGAGCACTGGTGAAGAAAACAGGGAAGCTTTTCACGTTTTTTTATGTACACACACGCACAAACTTCTGCATATTTGTGCGCCTTCTCTTCTATCCAATATATTTTGCCTAGGTGATGCAAGTGTGCTTCAGGACAGAGTGAAAGGCGAGACTTCTCAGCGCCATACCCTGTTAACTGGAGAACTAGGAATGCTCCTGTTAATGACATTAGTTGCACTACAGCTTTGCTAACACAAAGATATTTTTAACTCAATGTATTCCTTGTGATTCCTTGTGTTGACTATGAATTTGTTCCTGTGGAATATACCATAAAGTACTGAGTTTTTAAGTTGTTGCCTTTTTTTTTTTTTCCCTTCTGGAAATTCAAAGGCTCTCAGACCATTAAAGTAGGTCTCATTTCCTTCTTCTGCTCATTTTGCTGAGCCTGTGTGATAGTCTGCCCTAGGCAAATGGAGAGTAAATGACATAGAGCTATCATGGGTACATGTACTTCATATAGCTAGTAATAAAATGAATGGACAGAAGGCAGAAAAATCTGATTGAACAGGTGAGCTATTTGGGAGAAAGGAGCTGTTGACTAAATATACCCATATGCTTTATTTGTGAGTAAAATTGATATCTCATTTGGAGTTCTGTCAAGCACAGTGCATTTTGGAAAGCTTTATTGTTACTCCATAATTTTCCATGTGGTAGCTAACAGCCTTCCCAGTTTGGTTGTTTTATGAGTGTGTTATGATATATGGCATTATATTAAAATATGATTTTAATATGCCCCCATCCCTAGTGGGGTAATAGCAGACATTTTCTACCACTGCCATAAAATGTTTTTTTGGGAGATAAGAAGAATGTCTGTGTAAAAAATACTGGGTTTTTTGCTTGTTTTACTGTTGTTTTTGGGTTTTTGTTTTCTTTCACCTTCAGCTGTGGGGATGCTTATTAATTTAAGGCTATGGAACTGTAAAGTCCGTGATAAAAGACTTATACAGTCTCTTCTCTAAAAAAGAACTCTGACAAACACCAGCTGTGATGACTTCTCTGTGTGGTCATGGAATAAAGAAATACTACAGATACATGACTTCAAGATGTAATCTTGTTTTCCCAACCTCTTCCAACATTCCTTTCAAGTTCAGTAGGTGCTTATTTTAACATTGAACTTTTTTGGATCGGTTCTTTCATTGCACGCCATGAAAAGATGCAGTCAAAGGTTATTTTTTATTCTGTTTGATGCTGGATCCACAAGAAGGAAAATAAGCAGACAGAAGGACAGACAGAAGAGAACAACAGTCCTAAAGTGAGGTAACCAGAGCCAGATAGTTTTTGGAAAATCTCCAACCTGATTTAGGTCAAAAGAGCTTCACAGAAGGTCTTTTAAACAGTCCTCCTTTTGTGCTGGCCACTGCTCATGTCTTTGTGAAAATTAATTATAGTTTTATTCACCGCCTTGTGATACTTAATGAGCAGAGTCCCCTTGAGTACAAACTTGTAGAAACTTCCCACTGGAATTCAAAGAAAGTCTTGACATTTCTTTCCATGGGAACAGAATTTCACTCCAATGTACCTTTGCCTAAGACCTGTGGAAAATATCAGCTGTACTGAAAGGGATGTACCCTTTCAGAAGGGTAAAGTACCTACCTTCCCTTTTAACAGTGTTGCCCAGTCCTTATTAGGCATCAACTGCTCTTTGAGCTGGAGTTGATTTTTTTCATTCTTGCTATCTGATCACTCATCAGAAGTTGCAGTTTATTTAACGTCGTTTACCGAGGTTGTGACTGTTTTTAAATTCTGATCCTCTGTATTAAATAGAATTATCTTCAGTTAATTTTGTGTTAAGGATTTAACTCCACTGAGACATTTTCTAACGTCAAGATAAATTTTTGACAGCATGGTTTTATGGTTTAATGATGTTTCCATAACCCTGAGATAAAATCAGTCCTTGCTTTTTATTCTTCAGCTTTTACTTACATGCGTGAGGAGGTGGCCTGGAATCCTGTGAGACAATGAACGTGGGATACAAATTGAAATTTTTTGTATACATTTATGGTTCTTCTCATAATAGCAGATGAGCTACAGAGACTACTTGAGACATTGAGTGAAATCTGTATTTACCATGTTGGTTCTAAAACTGTGAGTGACTCCACTGACTGTAAAGTCCAGGATAGGATGAAAAAGAAAGTCAGTATCCATATACATTAGAAACGTGTTCATCTTTTATATGTCAGTCTGATTTTTGGTTTTCTGCCTCAATTTTTTTTGAGGTTTCTGAAGTTGAAATTGAAGAAGAATACAAGTTTGATGCTGTGTACTAGTCTCTGTATACCCACAGACAGTTTTAACCAAAGGATGAGTTGTCCGATTAGGCTCTTGGTATAATCAATTTTATTCTTAAGATGTAAGAAAGCTACTGTAAAGTGCAGAGGTACATCCCTCGAGACACCAAATGCCCTGGTCTCTTTAAAATCCTTTGTTTATTCCTCCTATCAAGGTTTAAATATATTTTACTTGTTCTTCTGAGTTTTCAGTACTTTTTATTCTGCTCAATGCTTTGAAAGGGTTTCTTTTCAACATAAATTACATTAGTACCAATTAAAAAAAAATTTTTTTTAAAAGGGTTTTAGTATGTATCTGCATAGCCAGAAGAGAACTGGGAATTGCGCAGAGTCACCTGGCCTTTGTAAAATCTGAATGCTGAATTGCGGTAATCTATTTAGTTATCTTTTTAAGTACAAGTTGAAGGAAATAGCCTCACTGATGCGACTGGAAAAAGTATGGTTGATCTCACGTTGCTCTTTCTGATCTCATAGGCAGTAGGTAGCTTATGTTTTCTGAGAAGACTTTTGAAGATAAGATATGTCTGCCTGGTCAACATATTCTTTAGCAGCACTTAGATTATTCTTAGGATTCATTATATAATTTAGTAATCCATGTTAGCAGGGAAATTACAGTGACTAAGATATGTTAAATTAAGAGCAAGTTAAAGGCATACAGATGAAGGTTGCTTTCTGATGCCGTGTTTGCTATTCTATTTAACACTGGATGTCCTTATTTAGTTTCCCTGTGATTAGGAGGCTGTGAAGTTCTTTTTCTGGAGATGAGAAAAGTGCATGTTTATCCATCATTGCTCTTTGTGTAATTCAAACCTAATATACATTAATATACTGACTCATGCAAACTTATATGTTTATAGTGAATTGAAGACCAGACGAGTACTGAAAAATTTGGTTTTAGTCATGGCCCAGGAAACTATTTTGCAAAAACCTCTTCATTTTTATAGTTCTTTTTTCGTATAATACCCAAAGTCTTACAATTTCCAGAAATCATTATACCTGAAGCCAACTGCGGTTAAGCCTAGGTGCTCAACATACAGCTGTGTTAGAGGAGTTTATCAAACTATATCAGTACCTTTTTCGCTGACCATTGCCGTCATTAAGTCTATTACATGATATTTGTTGATTATCTTTTAATATAAAGTGCTATTGGTTTAGTAGTTCTGTTGAAAAAAGATTTGTTTGGTGGGCATATGGACATGGTGTGTCTTCTCTCCTGTTCCCCCTGGATGTAGTTTTAAAACACTTCGCACTTACAGCTTTTAAGAACTGACTTGTGATCATCAGAAATACTGTGTTTGGTTACTGCCTAAACAATTTAGGGGAATTTTCCTGTACTCTCTTTTGAGTGTATTCCACAAAAGCATAACAAAACTAATTCTCGTAGACCTTCATATTTGTCAGAGGACATGGCTGATCACTATGCTAGCATTTGTTGTTGATTCCGAAGAGCTGTCTTACATAGCAAGAGGTGACTAAAATAAGCTCAGCCTCTGCTTTTGCAGTACATAAAACCAAAGGAAATAGGGGAAAATTAAATATATTAGGAGAAAACTAAGCACCGATTCTTGAAGCATAGCAAACAACCAAGTTTTATCTGACTTTTGCAGCATAGCAGGCAATCAAGTTTTATCTGATTCTTGCAGCATAGCAAGCAACTAAGTTGTATGTGAATATTGGATTTTGTTGTTTACATGCTTTCACTTCAGCATTTTACTTTTTCCTGGTCCAGAAGCTGAGACATTAGAAAGATTCAGCTTGGTACGGTGAAAGTAAAACTATAGAACTACAATTCTTTAAACTTAACTTATGGCATAGTTCAGGTCTCTTCATTTACTTGTTGTGTGCACCATCTGTTTACAAATCGCCTATACTATAACAAACACCAGTTATAGAAAACGAGGTAGAAGAATTTTAAAACAAGGAATGTTTGGGTAGGATTTGTAATAATTTGGTTGTGTGTAATAGGAAAGAAAGCTTTGTTCTTGGAGGGCAGGGGTTAGAGAAAAGACAGTTTTTAAAGGAGATTAATTCAACCCTGACTGAAAAGCATAAGCTTTCTAGAAGAGCTTTTTAAACCTTGAGTGTGTACAGGTGGGAAAGGTGTGGCGGTGGTGGTGGTGGAAGAAAGTGTATATGCTTGTTCAGTTGACTCTTTTTCTGTCATGCTAAGTTGGAAGTAATAAGAAAGCAGAAGGACTGGGAAAATAAATGGCAGAGCAATGTAGGCTATTTTGCAGCTCTCACTTTTTTTTTATTTAGTGCAGAATTGGAAAGGACCCAGGTGGCCAGAGACTTAATTACTATTACTTTGCTTAATGCTGCTCAGAGCATATCCATGAAACACAGTGCTTAAAAAGCTAATGGTCTCTGACATGTGATATACATCAGTTGCTTTTCTGGCACCCCTATGGAAGTGAACTGGAAACAGTAATGATAAAAAGCTTTAGCATTTTGTGGTGACTGGAGTACATGCACAAAAATATGTGGGGTGAGGCACCTTCTGTGTTTAGGAAAAGCCAGCATGAAACAAGGTCATGAAGATGTTTAGTAAAGGTCTGTGTAGTAAATGAGAAACACATCTTCTATCGGCAATTTTAAAAGCCTCTAATTGAGGAGGATAAGCCTGGTAACTGCTTGTAATGCTGTTGGCAGCAAACTGTTCTATCCTTGTCTTTAGCATGACCTGCAGTGAGGTTGCTTTAAGCGGTTTTGCTTGTTTGTTTTGGCTCTGAGCAGAGCTAGAATTCTGTGTGGCAGGATTATTAATCAGCTCTGAGACTTGTTTAACATGTCTAATAGATGAAAAGGCTAAAAATTGTTTTCCTTCCAGAATGGCATTGGAGTAGATTGAGTATTGAAAAATGCCATGCTCTCTGAATATAGGATGGGGAACTGTGTATCTGTGGTGTTACTGTTGATTTGCTGTTATCTCAGTCTCTTCGGAGCCTCTCTGAAAATGAGGGTAACTTTCTCTGTCTGAGGTATCCTATAGGATACCTGTGAGCATATCCTATATATAACTAGTTGTTACAGTCGAAGTATCAACAGAAGGTGAGACAATTTCTGTCACATGTAGGCATTTCAGTGAGTATCAGATAAATGATACGTACCTACATGAAGTTTAGTCCTTAAAAGTGTGTTCTCTCCCTATTCCCCAGTATATGGGTGTGTATATATATATCTGTTAATGCTGTAATTGTGATGTTAAATTTTTTTTGGTGTGTCCTGTTTCATTCAAACTATGCCTAAGTTTGTTGTGGAAATAAGATGGAGAAAGAAACAACAGTCATACTGGGTCAGGATTGCAATTGGGTTGATCCACTATCACCATTTAAAATAGGTGAGTGGCAGTCACAAAGTGGTTATAGCACTGGTATGCTGTGAGCTGGCTTGAGATCACTCAGTTTGTGCCATAGCAGCCTGAAGGTGACGAAGTTTAAAATGGGTAGGTTTTTGGCACCGCAGTGGGTACGGCTATTTTGGAGTAGTGGCTGGCAGCAGGTACTGTGGAGCAGGGTGAAACAGCTCTGCAACTGACAGTCATGACAATCTGCAATAGCTTTTTCGCTTGCGTTTCCCTATACCTCTGCCCTGGAAGTTCCCGTGCTGTCCTCAGGCAGTGTTGATTGTTGACTGACTGGCAGAGTCAGACCTAGGAATGTTTCTTTCAGGAGCTCATCTAAATTTTAATTTGTTTTCTCCTCTGTACCCACTCCTTTCCTTGGTTGTGTAAATATTGACTAGATTTTTCATACCTATAGCCATCAATAATTGCATTTCTTCTTATAGATCCTTTGAAACTGCCTATGCTGGCTTTGGGCTTTTTTTTTAACTTTTGAATGTGTTCTCTCAGATGTGTCCCTAATGTTACAGATGCTGCAGATGATGGATTTGAACATGTCTCCCTTCAGAATTTAAAGTAATTGTGGATTGTTAAATCTTTTATAATCACTTTTGGAAATATGGGTGTATTTTTCTAGTTTAAAATAGAAAAACTTAGGAATTAAAGCTTCCTTCCATCTCCCATTCCACAAGAACATTTTTCAATCTGTCAATGAGCCTTGTGCTTCGCCTGTACTCAGGAGTGCAAAATTAATCTTTTTTCTTCTTCTATTACCATCAAGGCCAAGGTTTCACTCAGCTTTCAGAGGAAACTGGATTGGATGCCCACTCATTGATGGATATTTCTATGCCTCACAAGATCACTGAAATCAGAGTTGTCTACACTCATCATGTAAATAGACTGGATGTGATTATGTGTTGCTACTGATTTAGGTAGAAACAGTGAAGTGTCAGCCTACTGGTTTGTCAGCATTCATTCAGTGTTGTGGGTGAAAAATACTTTACCTTTCTGGGCCTCTATCCTGGGAAGATAATGAGAAGAGAGGGAGGTGCACAAATTGCTTGCTGTCTGTAACACTGATTTCCTCTGCTATGCAGAAATTATATAGACTAAGCAGTGCTGATATATTTCTCATTCTGTAATCATTTCAGCCTTACTGAATAAGCTTGTACTCAAATTAATAAATAGGCATTTAAACCAGCAATTTGCACTGTGTGTATTGGTGCTGTCTTATCTTTTGGAGAGTCACATTTGTTTTTATACTTTATAGAGTAAGAGGTAAAGTTCTCTAAACTGGCTGCTAGTGAGAAATTATCAGTGTAGAATCACTTATTTCATTTTTAAACTTCCAACTTTTAAAAATTTTTATATGTTTGGGTTTTTTTTTTTTTTTGACTTGACAAATATCCATCATCCTGGTGATACTTTAAATGGCACGAATCTGAAATAAACATCTCTTGAAATGAGAGATTTCACTTCCATAGATGTCTTTTTTTTTTTTTTTTTTTTTTTTTTTT
>NDXB01002875.1:7584-19363 GCA_002631895.1 Agapornis roseicollis
TTTTTTTTTTTTTTTTTGCAAGCCCACACACATTTAGCTGAGTGAAGAATTCACTTCAAAAGCTTCCTTTCATCTATTTATGAGCATATAAATAGCTATACAGGAACAAGTCAATAACTGGTCTAGTACACTTCCTGTTTCAAACAATGGCAAGCATTGGGTATTTTGGGATGAAAACGTCCATTTTCTTACATCTTTTTACAGCCTGATAAGCCTGGTGCACATGTATATCCATACGTCTCTATATATAGCTACACCTATTTTTACACACGTGAACACACACATCCCCACATGAATGCTTTCTTTATGTATAACTCAATAAAATACTTAGGCTAACTTCCGGGCATGTAAATGTAACAGCAGCTAACAATAACATTTCAAGTTCAAGTTCAGTAACTCTTAAAAAGGTTATTTCTTGTGTTCTATGTCTTTAATTACTTACTTTATTATCAGTTACTGATATGAACTTTAACCTCCTTTCTCAGCCTCAGTTTTATAGTCATTGTGCAAGCCTGTTTCTGCAGCTAACAACTGTTTGTTAAGTTCTGAGGTGTAAGCTATGGAGCTATCATACTCCAAAGATTTTTCTGTACCTTTCAGGGGAACATCTCAGAAAAATTACCTATAATGGCAGGTAAATTCAAATATATGAATGTAAGACCCCACTAATGCATTTCAGCTGGATCAGTAAATAGCTGAAATCTGGCAATGTGGCTTCAGTTCTATGCAATCAGAGCATTGTCCTCATAAGTAAGACACTCCCAGCATGTCAGTTTTCTGGAAGTAGCAATCTAAGCTAGATCTCCTCCAACACAAACATCTTCAAATTTAAAAATCACAGTAGGAAATCAGAAAGAATCACTCCCCAGGGGCATCTGTATTTTCAGTGAGACATCAGCTTTTGTCTGTGCCGTTTCTACTCATCATCTAGTTACAGACCCAGTTGTTTAACACGTATCTTGTAGCTGCCACTCTGATTAACCAAAATGTCCAATGTATTCAAACCATTACTCTTTTTTGCAAGTCTCATTACCAAAGTTACTTACAATAAGAGTTCAGTTACACTTACAGAGAAACAGGAAGATTTACTTGACAAACTCCTAAAGCCCTTGCAGCAGCTAGCGGCTCTTTCCTCAAATTCATGTTGTTCTTCACAGTCACACTTGTGCTCTATTTCTGTAAACATCAGCAGGGATTTGAGGGCCCTCACCAGGAAGGAAAAGGTGCTGGAGAATTTTGCTCAGCTGAGGTGTCAGTTCTCTATTTGTCTCTTTTTCAGCTATGTCCACCCCAATAGCTTGAAAACACAATAGCTTATCACTGTGTTATTTTCTTGCTTAGTCAACCTTTTTATCACTTCTGTGTATCTTCTGCTACATCTGTCCCATTCACCTCTGCCTTCATTATGCTTTCTCAAAGCACCTTATCCTTCCATGATTAACATGAACGCAAAAACACTTCCTTTGAACGCATATTAGTCTCTTTTCTCAGAGTAACTGGTTTATGTCAAAGCTTAAAGTTATCTATTTTCAACAAATTGGACTTTTAGAGTGGTTTTAAAATAAACATTTGTAGAGGATACCACACTTTCTTACCTGAACAGAGTTGCTCGACTTTTGTGTAGTTTAAAGCTAATATATCATTAACCCATGCGATGATGTCATGTCTGCTCATAGTCTCCTGGGTTATAGAGGTAGAGTACACGTTGACCGCCATTCCCCAACTAGGAAAAAAAAAGGACAAAAAAACAGTTTTGGCATTTTGATCATTGTTTTCTGGATACAACAAATTTACACTTCCTGTTCAGAAAAAAAAAAAAACAACGTGAGAAGGAAAAGCTGCATCACTGCACAACCTTCCCTTATGTACAATTATTAAATTGGAGTTTTAATTTTTATTCTTTCATGATTTATAACATCCTCAGTGTCCTCTTGGAATATATGCACATATTTCTCTGTCTGTCACTGAATTTAAAGAACATACAAATCTACAGTATTCTGCTTAATGCTAATAAGGTAGGAAAAAAAGAGTAAGACATAGCCTGCAGATATACAGTCAGGATCAGAGACCTGGGATTTGTCACGTAGTGCTGCACAAATATAGTGATCTGACATATATCCGTCAGCTTTTTGCTGCTGCAGGATGATCAGACTAGCTAAATGAGTATTTAATTTTCAGATAGCTTCTAGAAGATGCAGCAGTTCTACTTACTCAAATACTGATTTCTCACTGGTTCAGGGGCCTTCTGGATTACTAATTCAGTTTCCAACAATCATAGAATGAATACCAGGTAACCCTTTTTTACCAATTCACCAACTTCTATCCTGAAATTAAGTGAGACTTGCACCCCCAAACATCTGTTTGGAAAGCTGCTGTAGAGCCCAATTCCTCTAAACTGTTAGGAACATTCCCTCTTAGTTTAAACCCATTTGTTCTTCTGCCAACATTATCCTCCAGCTCTAATAGCTTTTTCTTCCCCAGAGCTGATTTCATAATGCGTTAGAGAAAGCAGTCAGTCTGTCTCAATGCCCAGGTAGTCTAGATCAAACAAATTAACCCTCCGAGTCTCTTATCAACTCAGACCTTCACTTCCTGTTCATGCCAGCAGTCCTCCTTGAAAACAGCAAAGCAGTTGCAAACTGAAACACTGGGACAATGTTTCACCAAGACCTTGGGAAACAGCACTCTGTGCTGAAAATTTTCATAGCCACATCATCTTAAGAAGATTCATCTAGTTAGCTATGGCCCTTTCCTGCAAGTAGGCAATTCATAATAGCTTTTATCATCAGCCTCCAAGTACACAAACTGGAAACACATACTGCTGGATTTTATGTTCTGTTATTCTACACTAGTCACATCTTCCTGTTACAAGACATTACCAAGAGAAAAGATGGGCACATCCAAGGTCATCTCATCAATAGTTTCAAAGAGCTGAACCAAAATTATTCATGAAAAGAGTAAGTAACATTCCCAAGACTAGTGGAGTTCAGGAAGTCTGCTAGTAACACTCTAAGTATGAGGTGAACATACGAGCATTTGATCAGAAATGATCAAATAGCCTAAATAGCACTGTTATTCTTGTAAAGAAGGGGTTTGGTGGGAACTGCACACCTATTTCTCTAGTGATACCTTGTAGCTAACACTTAACTGGCTAGCTTTGGTGCCAGTCCTGATACCTCAGCCTTGCACCTCAACCTCCTCTTTCAATGAAGGAGAGCAGGATCTCTTCTGTGGGATCTGAGGTCGGCATTGACAATTTGCAGAAGTAACCATCTGAAGCTTGACAGACAGTTCTGCAGAAAACACAAAGACTACAGGGGTTAACTCTGCCCATAGTGAGGTATGCTGGGGCAACTTAGGTAAAATGTGTGAAAAAACCCTCACCAGCATGAAACTTGACTCAGTAACATGTAAGTATGTACGGGCCCCCTACCCACTCCTGTATGGGCACTTCCGAACTACAGAGCAAATCAGCCTGTCCTCCCTCAGTCTGTTCAGTTCCTCCTACGGGCACCCAGACAGCACAGCTAATTGTATGAACTGTACAGCACTGCATTCACTGTAGCAGTTAGCAAAGGTTGTTTTCTTGGCACACGCTAAGTGCTTGGATTGAGCTGAGCACTAGGAACAAAGTTTGAGAAATTGGGAGTGCCCTTTTATTCTTAAAACCACACCATAATAGCTAGCCATGAAAGCTTAGAGTCAACATCCGGATGGAAGGGACCAAGCAGACAAACAGCACCTTTGTTACTATCAGCTTCTGAAGTTAACACCACCACTGCTACCATGGTTTTTTTACTTTATTTTCAGACTTTTTATATAGATAAGAAACTAACAGAAATACACTATCACTGTCACTATTAAATTAACATGTTAAATATTGTTTGTAAGATCAGTTTAAGTAACAGCTTAACAGTGAATTTAACGTTCATTTAAGATTCAGAATACTGGGTTTAATATGCAAACAACCGTTCAATATGGAACAGTCTGCTAACTTCTAAACAAGCTGTTTAGATGATAACAATTGAAATAAAGGTACTCTGATCTGTGATTGCCACTACTTCATCCAATTTTAATAGGCCTCTCGAGGCCTGGCAGAACTCAGAACCTCCATCAGCTACCAGT
The DNA here is from genome assembly GCA_002631895.1 of Agapornis roseicollis. Classification (NCBI taxonomy): domain Eukaryota; kingdom Metazoa; phylum Chordata; class Aves; order Psittaciformes; family Psittacidae; genus Agapornis; species Agapornis roseicollis. The sequence continues at coordinate 11,710 of NDXB01002875.1, forward strand.
GGTTAAAGAAGAAAATCTACTCTGCTAAAAAGATCAAGAAAATCCACACGCAGGAAGGAAGCAGAAATTCCTCCTTCACTGTTTTCTAAAAGCAACTGCAAAGAGAAAGACCTATCTTTCTGCAGAACAACAACCAACCCTCCTTTGCTGCAGCGCATGGGGTGGGGAACTCCAGGAAACTGTGAGTAAATGAATAACCTTGAGCTTTACAATGATACCCAGAAGGATATCTGTAATATAACTTATGCTGTGCCTGCAAATGAATTATTGCAGTCTATGGGTCAAATGCAAGTCCAGGCTATTTGTCAGAGACAATAGCTTCACATTTGTACACACAGGTATGCATGCGGGTGTGTCAACACAATTTTAAACCATATGCAAACTTAATCAGAATTTTCAATAAAAAAAATAAATCAATAACATGCCAGTGCCATTTATCCTCAGTGGATGTTAACACACGTCTGAATCTTGCCCGTCCCCTTCTACTGAAGGACTTCACCCTGTATTTGCATCTGCTGTCACACACCCTCCTAATGGTTACATTTTAAATAAACTCAGCTGGGAAGGTTTCCTTTAGTGTAAACATGCTCCACTTTGGTGCTTAGATACACATATATCCTGTTTGCCACACAGGCAGACCTCATAAAAAACCAAGGAGAAATAAAAAGAACAAGCAGGCATAGGTGGCAGAGCCATGGCCAGCAACAGACAAGAACCACTGTGCTTGACACCCACAGTTGGGCTCAGGCTTTCTTCAGAACTGCTCCCTAAGTGCTGAACTACTTTGAAAAATGTGAACCAAATTCAAAACACATTAATAAACATCTGTAAGGCAATGCTACAGAACAGCTGGACAGGTGCAGATACACAGAACATACTCTGAACAGCCAAGTAGCTAACAACTTGGTCGTATGTCTTAATATACCTCTCCTTCCCAATGACATTATTTACATTTTCTACTTATTAGGCTTTCCTTGTTTAGACTGAATACTCTCAAGATTAAGATACACAAGCCTGAAAAACAGCATCTACCTGAGACCTTCCACCTTCCATAGAGATGCCTGGCAATTTTACAGTAGCTAAAAACAGATAGCACACCATATTCCCCACTTCAGAGCACACAGGTGCTAAAAACTTCTGTTACAATACTGTCTAACCAGAGGACTCTCCCTTGTTTTACTTAGGAGAAACTGAAAATAAAATCCTCAGTAAATATAAACAAGCCACAGGAGAGTTTTCACATGGTAGTCCAGACCATTCAACTTTATACACGCACAGATAAGCACCACAAAGCTGAGTTCAGAGGATTAATTAGGTGCCAAAAATCATGTATATGCTTAAGCAGTTACCTCAGTCAGAAACATAGTGGCTAGGCATGTCTGATGGTAAGCATTACACCCAAAGGATTATTAATTTCTTAAGGCATTGCCTTGCAGCACCTAACATTCATCTATTAGACATTTTCCACTGCTTTTGTTACAGATAACGGCAGCTGTTACAAGGTGCTATCCAGCTGTGTTTAGGGACAGTTGTGCAAGGGGCATATTTACTTTACTTTCCTGGGGAGAGATGAGTAATTGTTGACAGAAGCAGCACTGTATTATGGCAAACCAGTAATAACAGCATGGCTGAAAGAATTACAGCAATGAATCTATCTGTAGTGTAAATACCCGTCACGTGTCCTGACCTCTGAACCCGCGAGGCCTTCCTGTTTCATACAATTAAGCATGGTACAATGTTATGTTTTTAAATGCAGTAGAAAGCCTGTGTGACGATAACAAAGAGGAGTCTTCTGGAAGCTAGCATCTGATAGCATCAGGACAGACACCACCAGTAAAACAGAAGTTTGCACACTCAGTTACTGAAGCAGAAGATAATAGCAGAAAGGCTAAGATGTAGCTGTACAAGTCTGCTGTAGCTCCTGTTAGAGAGGCTTTCTAGATCAAAGCTACTGCAAAGCAAAAACCCCTGAAGGAAGAAACCTGACAGCCTCAGCAGCTGGATCCATGTTGTAGAAAGAAAACTCATCCTTTCATACCACCCTGAAACAGCAGCTGGACTCTTGCCTGCTTTTTTAACATTCACTGCATACAGCTTTAGCCATAGTCATTAGAGGCCAGTTATGCTTGAGGTGGTCTTCACTGAAAGGAGTCCTGAGGACACATAGACAACACAAAAAGCTGCTGCACAATGCTGACAACACTGTTCTTACTCTACTTTTTGACTTACACTGTATTCTTCCAGCAAATTCAATGGCCATGGCCAAAAGCTTTATGTCAGAGCTTTGCAACTGAAGTGGTATTTGTAGCAAGCAGCATAAAGGCTCTGTCTAGTCAGAAACTCCATTGCTAAGATTAATCACAAAGAGATATTGCCATGGGGAAAAAAAAAATATATATATATAAGGAGAAAAGAATCCTGTGGTTGTATTATTGGAAGAAATTCACACCTTTTAAAATGCTGAATGTTACATTTCTTGTGTGCTGTTCCCATGTTACTACCTAGCCTTGAAATGTTAAAAAAAAATTATTATCCATGATATCTGTGTTATTATTCATATTTTTCTGAATGCCACGTTACCTTTACAACATGGATCTGGCTTGACAACCTAAAATGATTTGTGAAGCATGCTACAGAGTCTAGACAAGACTGAGGCAGTCCATGTCCATTTTGATTGCTTGAATGTTGCAGGATTATCATTTAACACAGCAAACAGTGTATTTTCTGTTGTTCTCATTGCAGTTTCCTGTTTAACTGCAAGTGAGATTAGAGTAATAGAGATTTACTTAGATTGGACTAGGGCATTCTTAAATTCTGTTATTTTAGATTAGAGGCTGCCTGCCAACCCTGGGATGTTCTGACCTACACAAATGTTTGTGACTGGTCTCGAGGACTGGTTTAGATCCAAATATGAGTAACTCTTACAAAGATGGGCAGTAATTCTGGTTTGTGGTACATAAGGCTTTAGAAAAAGTTAAAACCCCAAAAATGTATTAGCTGAGAAGCAGAAAAATGCCAATTCTTTTTTTCAGACATTCAGTTCCCCCAAATCTCAAACACACAATCAGAGGTATTTAAACAATATACACAATCTGAGCCAAAACCTCCCAGATGACCCGGTACCTAGCAATGGTGCATAGTTTTTACAAAACAATTTTAAGCTTATTCACTACCCAGTTATGAAATTGGGGTAGTTTGCCGAAATGAAAAGAACAGTTACAAAATCCAAGAAAATTATTTAGTGCTTGGAAGATTTTAGGGCACCTGAGGAGGACAAGTCACATTCATTGACTCACTTGAAGTAGATCAGTTGATTTTTTTTGATCTGCCAGTCATATTTGCATAGTATAAATAAGATCTGGGGGCTTTCATTATTTGACTACCTTTCCACTCCTGCTGCCACTGAAACTGTACAGCAATGGGATAATGTCATGTTTCCACAGTAACACCCACACCGTTTTTCCCAGGGTCCACCTTTGCCTCCAGAAGCACAACATGGTATTAACACTTAACTACATGGTATCTTAATTGTGGCTGAAAGTGTTTGGGTACTTTTGAAAGGTTTCTTATCACTTTCTATGAGTAAACAAATTTTAGATAAAAAATACATTCTTGGCAACAGACAGAGGTTCAAGAAAAGCAGACACAAAATGGAAGCAATTCAGAGTCTTTGGCCACTGCCATTTCCACTTACGTATATTCAGACTAACTGGTTAGAAAGAAACCACAGCACCCTCAAACTGCACCTCAGAGTAGTCCAACCAAGCAGTTAAAGTGCTCAGCACTGAGCAGGCGCTCAAAATGGGCAAGAATGCACAAATCTCAGTATAAAAAGAACGTTACTACAAATTAAGACAGCATTTTAGTAACGAAGAACCACAAAAACCTTTGAAGTGGGATGAATGAGAGGAACATAAGCGTGGCAAGACTGCAATGCTAAAAAAAAATAAACTCCTTTTACTTAAAATTATTACCCTCTCCCCACCAAGGCTTTCAACTCAAGATCTTAAGCTTCAGTTGCTGCTTTGATGCCCTGAAGGAAAACATTCAACCTGTAAAACTTTCGCAACAGACACTGACAATTAGCCTACCTTTCACAATAGACAATGGGACTGTCGGGAAGATTGATTCAGAGAAAAATAATTCTCAGACTTATACAGTAAACCTAAGTCAATTAGAAACACCTACATTTTATAAAAAAGAAGAGGATCTAAGACCATTTTGTAACTAGAAAACCTTGAAAAAGCTGATGAATAAACCAACCTTTAATCTTCTGTAAAACAAAGTCAATTCACCAAGACACACAAGAGCTTCAATTCTCCTTTCACTGGTTTTTTTTCCTCTCATCAAAACTAGCACATTACTAAGTATACACACAGACATAATACCAGTATACACACAGACATAACTAAAGGATTTCTAAGGTTAAAAAGTGCCATAAAGCAAGGTAACAGCAGTGCTGAGAGCACACCATGGTGGAGAAAGGATACTTGAGAGGCAGCACATGTTAACAAGCCCGAGTTCCTAGCCTGGGTTCTGCAAATAACAGGGGAACATCCTATCTTTGCTCCCACTAAATGATGGATGTTTTTCAGACAGTAGATCCCCAACTGCTTTAGCAAATGCAGATTTATTCGAAAATGAAGATGGCAGCAGAGAAGAGCTTGTCCCCAGACTCACTGCCCACTTGAGCACAGTGCATGAACTCCCAGGCAAAATGATGTAGATACAGCCACACACTTAAGCAGCCACCCGCATCTGTACCAGAAAAACATCTGCCCCTGATCAGGAAGGGATAAAAATAACCAGAAACCTCAAGAAACACCAACACTGCTGGGCACCCAAGGCACAACCCACCAGTACAGCAGCCACACTGCAGCCTGGCAGCAGCTCTGGCAGAGCAGGCAGCCCGCTGCTCCTGACTCCTGCCATTTCCGCCTTTTAAGTCCAGAAAACGCTGTGGGTAGGCTGGGGAGTTTCAGCAGGGCTGAGATCCAACAGGAGTCAGATGAAGTCACCACATGAATTTAGTTTTGACCTATCCAGAGTTTTGCTGCCCCCCCCCTCCCCCCCGACATGTACACACTGGGAGGTGAAAGGCTAAAGTAACACGTCGATTTACTCCAAGCATAACGTAATGGCAAATGAGATTTTGTAATACTATACAGCCCTCCTGACAGGGGGTCTGAGCAGACTCCAAGGGCCTCACCCTCACATAGGGACAGGCAGCAAGGCAATGACTCAGCAGGAGACAGGCACTGAGCATCCACAGAAGAGGATGAGCCTGGGAAGAAGGGAAAACGGAGTATTCAACAAGAGGAAATGCAATGCCTTCCTCCTAATACGTAGCTGCTGCTTCCTAACAAGAGACTGCAGTACACTTAATAAAGTCTGGCTGCCCATGGTATGCATAGTTAACCAGGAGAGCACTCTCACGGGAAAGGTCTTGCACTAAAGAGGAACTACAATATACATTTTCTATTCGCAAATGATGCAATATGATACAGAGAACAAGAACTTTGTCATGCTTCAACTTTTCTCTCTTTTACATTAAAAGCAAATGTAGATACACACTGATTTAGCATTGCAACATTTATTCTAGGTTTAACAAACATATACGTTACAGTCGTAGAATATAATTCAAGTATCTAAAGGAGGTACAAGAAAGCTGGAGAGGGCCTTTTTATAAGGGCACGTAGTAACAGGACAAGGGGGAATGGCTTTAAACTGACAGACATTAGATTTAGATTAGATATTAGGAAGAAATTCTTTACTATGAGGGTTGTGAGACTCTGGCACAGGTTGCCCAGAGAAGCTGTGGCTCCCCCAACCCTGCCAGTGTTAAGACCAGGTTGGATGGGCCTTTTTGCAGCCTGGTCTAGGGGAAAATGTCCCTGCCCATGGCAGGGAGGTTGGAACTGGATGATTTTTAAGGTCCCTTCCAACTTGAACCATTCTATGTTTCTGTGAATATCCTGAGTTGGAAGAGACCACCAAGGATCAGTGAGTCCCACTCAATATTATTGCAGGGAATAAGTCCCTGTGAAGGTGACCTTCTAACTTGTCACTTTGAAGACATCTGAAGTGACACCCAGGAATGGACAAGAAACAGTGCAGCACAGTGCAACTGCCCGAGGACCCATGGGCAAAGAGGCCAGAGCGCAGCTTTCATGAGAGAGCTGCAGAGCTGCCAGGCAGGCAGGCAGCCTCGCTCCATCCCAGAACAAGACATCATAGCAGGAAGGTGGTGACAATGAGCAGGGGTATAAGGCATTTATTTTAAGCCACCTTTACCCTGCAGTTCTAAACAAGCATGTGACAACGGATGAAGCAATAGGCAACTGTGCTGGCTGCTTTCACTTGTGCATCACTCTCCAAAACATGGCTGTGTATTTCTGTAATGTAAACTATTAAGCTCTAGTATGGTTATGTAGGGCTCCCACTGCTACCATAGCTCTGGTGCCTTTTATTATTCAGAAGAGAAGTACCAGCTTCCTGCTGGGTATGCAGAGCACCCAGTGGGCAAGTTTCTAGGACCAAGCTTCATCAGACATTTGTGACCTGAACCACATGTAAATCCTCTGCCAGCATTGCCTCTGCAGACCACTGGGCCAACAACATGATGCAGCTTTTTGTTAGGCCCTGCATTCAACCTCCCTCCCACTTCTCCAATGCTGGTGAAAGCTGGGCTAATAATAATAGTTGCAAAAAAATTAAAAAATTTTGGAGTTCTGACATCTCTGATGTTGCCGAAATAGGCCCAAATAAATAGTCCTGCCTTTGGCTTGTGAAACTCCCTACAAACTGTTATTAATATTATGCCAGTTTCAAGAATTAACACTACCAGACGTGACACAATTTTGGGTTTGGATACCAAAGCAACTTGACTTCTTTCACGATTCTCATGAGTTAATACTATAATAGACAAGGAAACACTGACATTGTTCTGGTACTCAAGATAATACCACTAAAAGACTTGCATTTAAGAACTAATCCTACCAAAGACTGCCTAGAATAAGGCTGAACTTCAAAGTACAATTGCTTAACTGCTGAATTAATTTCGGAGCAACTAAAACCAGAATCACTAATCGTTCACAAATAAATTGCCCTTTAGGAACACGCTAGCTCAACCATCTGTGATTTATGTAATATATTACTCTTGCTGTGTGCCAGCAACCACGAACTTATTTTACCGTTGTTGTACTACCAACACAGTTCCTAAGACTACCAGCATCAAGTAAAGCTTTCCCAAAACTTATTTTTCCAACCATATTAGTCTTTGAAGGTCTGTGAAGTTAGCATTTTCTTTTTGATTTTAATTTTTAACATCTCCTGCCTATCTAAAGGTGAGAAACCCCCAAAGATTTGTTTTCCCGCATAACACCCTTTTCTATGGTGCCTACTGCTTTGATGCAACTGTGATTGTAAGAACAGAATTATTGTCAGTTACAACAGTTTTTATCTACAAGGCCCAATAAAACCTTGTACCTTAAGCTAAGAGAAGCATAGATGTGACGTTTAATGGGATTTGGCCTCCTTTTGTGGAATATCTTGAGGTCAATTCCTGAAGTGTATTGCTTCCAGCTGGCAAACAGTAACACTACCAAGTTCAACTCCCACAATAAACAAGGGGGGGGGGGGGGGGGGGAAAGTG
>NDXB01002875.1:28921-55021 GCA_002631895.1 Agapornis roseicollis
CCCCCCCCCCCCCAAATGAGAAACAATAAATAAATACAAAATGGGGTTGGCGGGGGATTGGGGGAGGAGGAGGACGGATGGAGCCGCCCCCCCTCCGCGCAAGCACCGGGGGGGTGAGGTGGGTGGGGGCTGTCAGCCCGGCTCCGATGAGCGGGGGGCCGCTGTCAGCCCCGGGCCGGTGTGCTGGGGGTGGAGGAACGCAGCCGCCCTTTGGGGCAGTGCCTGCCGCCCGGTGCGCTCCTCGGGCCGGGTAGGGGCTGCCGGCACCCCGCCATCCCCGGGCCACCGCCTCCCGCACGGCGCCGCCTCCGGTATCCGCAGCGAGGTGCTGCGGCTCTTTCCAGGGGGAGCTGGCTGCCTGTACGGGGCTCGCTTTCCCTTCCTTCCCGTTTTTCTTCTCCCCCTTCCCTTTTTCCCCTTTTGTTTTTGCTTTTTATTATCTCAACCCGCCTTTCTTCCGCCGGCAGCGGCGAGCTCCGCAGACATCCCGCCTATTCACCGAAAGCTTCCCATCCGGACAATGCCAGCTCTCGTCCCCCCGCGCCGGCGGGACCGGGGAGATGGGGGAGCTGCAGCCCCCGCCCGCCTTATGCAACCGCCCCCCGCGCTGCAGCCCCCCCACCCCGCCTCCCTCCCTGCCTCCCGCCGCCGCCCCGCCATCCGCCGCAGTACCTGTAGGAGCGCTCCCCCCGCACGGTGTGCTTCCTGAAGGGGATGATGGTGGTCCCGTTGTCCTGGATGATGTCGTTATTGTTCTCGCCATTTGGGGACAGGGCTTGTGTCGGTCCAGGCATTGGCACTCCCACGGCTGCCTCCGCCGAGCCCCGCGCTGCTGGTGTGCGGAAGGTGGCGGCACACGACACTCACCGCGCGTCGCGCCGCGCCGAGCCCAGCCCCGCCCCGCCGCTCACGTCAGCCCCTCGCCGCCGCCCCACGTGACCGCCCCTCTCCATGGCAACCGGCCGACTCCGCGCCTCGCCTCCCTCCCCGCCACGGCCGCCCCGCTGCGCCCGTGGAGGGGACCCGGTCCCCACACAAAGAGCCTTCGGCCCCGGGGCGTGCGGGGACAGCCGCTGATCCGCGGGCCTGCTCGGTGCACGCAGGTAAAGCGCCGGACGCAGCCCCACGCCGTTATCCCGCCGCCTCCACGCGTGTCCCGCACTCGTGGGCGGCACCGAAGCACGTCCCCCTCCCTCCTCCGCTCCCTGCCCGCCTCTCCCCTTGACAACGGCGGCTGCGGTTTCGCCCTGGTTTTCCGAGAACCGCTCGAAGCGCGGCTCCTCCTCACCCCGACACCAGGCAGCTATTCCAGGTGCTGCCTCGGTGTTGGCCGCCCAGCACGCAGTGAAAATGCCCAGCTGGCAGCGGTGCGATCCGGACAGGGAAATGCCGCCCAGCTCTCCTCAGCGTCTTCGCTCTGCTCTGGTGTGCCTGGGGTATCGCCACCTCCACCGCACAAAGCTTGCCCTTGTCTGCCCGCAGCTCGCAAGAACAGCCTTTGTGTTTGATACAGTAGGCTGATTAAATGTACATTAAATGGCGTGAGAATACAAGGAGGTCAGAAATCATGGACTCCTAAATCATAAAAGCATGAGGTCTAAGCTCAGCGAGGCTATTTTCCCGCTGCTCCCGAATCCACTACTCCACCCAGATTTTCACCCCTCCCACCCAAGCACCAGGATGCCCAAGTTACCAGGCTCTATCCCTGTTACAGCATCACTGGGGAGCACAGCCAAACACCTGTCAAGCTGCATTGCACATTTCCAGCTTTTTCCTGCTCTCAGGCTCACAGAGAAACCATCCGACAGCACATCCTTTGCCATCTTGCCTGGGTCAGAAACAAGAGGGAAAGAAACCTGCCAAGGCAGTAGCACTGAACTGCTGGCATTGCTCTCTCCGTTGGCACCACCATCCACAAGATCCCTCAGCCCTTCCTCCCCTTCATTTAAAAGCATTTCTTAGGTCTCCCTGCCCCAGTCCATTTCTCTCTGCATATCTCTGATTTCTGCATATCTCCCCTTGCCTAAACAGAGACATGCTTCAGAGTCTGACATTAACCACAGAGCAAGGCTGGTCACCCTCAGAAGCACATCTGAACTTCACCAGGGTAAAACCTACCCTCACTTCTTAACACTGGATCAAAGCTCACACATTTACCACATGAGAGAAACAAACTGTCCAACTGTTTACAAATTGTTTCCTCTAAACAGAAACCAGCAAGAGTGACTATGAGCAGAGTCTCTAAACACCTCTGTATAACCTCAAGGCTGTTAGATGCAGAAGGGCAAAAAACATTAGGGTAGATCTACCAGTATCTTGAAAAACCCCACTCACAAATCCAGCTCTCAAAATGAGTTTTAAGGTGGCAGATCAAATAGAAGCAATATGAGTATTTCTGATATGTTCTCAGAGGCATATACTGGTATTCTTCTAAAACTTGACAGTTCTGAAGTCTGAGTTTGCTTGTGTTTATACCTCATTTTTTTCTGTACAAAGAAAGTGATTTTACAGCATTTTAAATAATCTTTATCTAACCTTACAGACTGAAATGACACTTAGCTAAAAGCTTATTTTACATGATGATGCTCATGATACAAGCTCTGGATTCACAGAGAGATTATAAGGTAAACCAAATCGATAGCTAAACACCAACAGCACGTCACTTGAACTGCTGAGAAACTACTTGGACTTTAATCAGATGTATACATTAACACACGCATGCAGAGCAATCTCTAACAAAACTCAAATTTGTCTGCCAATTTGCCACGGTCCTCTGAACACCATGACAGGAGGGTTTATTTATTCTTTCTGCCAGGTTTTCAAATACGCTGAAATTTTGCTTTCAGCAACCAACCTATGGATATTTGCAGTTGACATACCCCATTGAAAAACATTCTATTCATCTGGCAACAGTAAACCCAACAAAGAAAGTTGCCTTCCAGGCTTTTTCAAAACAAGCAACAAAATACATTCTGCTAAAAAGACCAGTGAGTGACTTAGTAACACTCAAGACCATGGAGAAGCCAGAAACGCTACATGGTGGCAGTACAAAAATACCCCATAGAGGGTCTTTTATCAGCCAGACATAACCCTAGCTGCTCTGCTACCAATGAGCAGCAAAACACTCTGCTACACTAACTTGTAAAGGTATTTTTATTTCTTCACCAGTGGCAAAGAACAGAACCTTCTTTACTGAAGTCTCCAAAACTGTTTATAACATGTACTGGCAAAGCTATAGAGAAGTGTGGGTGAGGACAACACAGCAGCCTCATTCCAGACCCCTTCTGACTCCTGCGCTAGGATTCAAAGTCAAGAACACACCTGCTGGCTCAATGCAGTACCTTACCTTTACAGAAGCTGAGTCAGGCCACAGCTAAAGCACCTTGGCACTGATTTTCAGAAAGCATCATGCTTCTTCAGTTGATCTAGAACAGCCTGGGGGCACAGGGCACAATATGGATTCCATACGTATGGTACTCTCTCAACTTACTTCTCTGTTTCTGAGCAATGCGTGACCCACAGACACAACTCTTATCTTTATATGCAGGAAGCCACCAGCTGCTTCTTCCCACTTTCATCAAAGCAAATAGTAGATACAGCAACACAGAGAAAAAAGAGGAACTTGTTGCTGTTATTAGATGACTGCAGCTGTGCTGTCTATATAGATTTTACATGCAGTAGGCATACAAATAGAAAAGCAGCTTGAGGAAGTAAAGGTCAGCATAGTGTTGATAAAAAAGCCCCACCTATGGGATATTGAAAGCACTGAAATCTAGTACTCACAAGCGGTTATGCAGACTAAGCAAAGCAAACTGCCAGAAAAGCAATTAATGCCGAAGGGTGGAATTATGAAACCTGATGTAATAGATCTTCAAGCACTGAGAATCACAGAAGCAATGGCTGGATGTGACCTACAGAGGTCATCCAGTCCAATCTCCCACTTAGAGCAGGATCAGCACCAACATGAGATCAGGTCATGTTTAGCGACATGATCATAGACTAGTGAAACCTTTACAATCTCCAAGGATGGAGATGTCTCATCCTCTCAGGGCATCCCATTTCCATGACACATTAGCCTGCTGTTCCCTGTTTCCCACCTGATTTTGGCTACAAGGTGATCCCACACTTTCCCTGAAGTATACAGCAAGTCCCAGGCATGCTGCTGATGAAAAAGGTACCATCCTACCCCAGAACATGCATTCCAGTTCAATTTCTGCTGTGGTAACTGGATGGAGTGAGCACTACTGAGCAGTACTGAGGCCTAAACATCATTCTTCAAAATCTGGTTGCTCCTTTCTCCTCAGAGCATCCATTTTCAGTTCCTCTCTCCTTACTTACTGCAGTAAAAAGGCCATGCAGTGCAATTTATAACACCTAAGATTGAAATCCCCTAAAATCTCAAAATACAGTGTTAAAAAACCTCAGGCATAATTTTATGAGGCAGTTAGTGTAGAAATAAATTCTGAGAATTTTAACGCTGATGGGGTTGACCAATGCACAGCTTCTGAGAACAGAGGTGACGGCCGCAGTAGAGATACATTTGTCAGAAGATTAAAAAACCAAAGTTTTAGGGAGGTTTGTATGTGACATAGCTAAAGTATAGATACAATAAATGACTGCAGAAATTCCCCACTGCTTGGATAATTTCGACCCAGACACATTGCTTTTCAGAGGAGCTTCATGAACACTCCTGTCACAACTGCAGTTTTTCCTCTGGGAAAGAGAACAAGAAAACTGGGTTTCAGGCAAGCAAACAACTAGAAGGCAGCATCAGCTTTTATAAAGCAGCAGTCCTGATCAATGTAGTTTGCTTTTCTACTTTAAGTACTCTCATAGCCCTCATTCATCAGGGTGAAGATTTACAGAACTCTGATTTTGCTCTACAGAGTGTAAATTTGTTGCTTTGCAAAGTTATTTCTAGCACATAAGAGTGTATTTATCAGAAACCCATGCAGAAACAGGCTTTTCCTGAAGGACGTGGCTAACAGTATCTAGATTTGAAAATGAGCAAATCAGAAAAAGAGTTTGGGAAATGCTACAAGGAATTACTATGTTAAGTCTTGGGCACATCTTGCTTGTTCAAGGAAGCCCCAATTCATTAAGGTACAGGCATATGTTATTCCTAGCATAAGTAGATACAGCAAGATGAATATAACCATGAGCATACTTAGACTGCATTAGAATCAGCCTAATTTTTGACAGTATACTCCATGAATAAAAGTCTCATTTAGCAAATTAAGAACAAAAGACTCAGGAGATCCAGATTTGCATGTTATCTGTGTGAAGTACAAATGAGGTATTTGCTACTGCATGTTTATTAGAGAGCACTGGCTTGTGCCAGCCTAAATTAGTGCAGAGTTCTAACCTGCGATAACATATTACAAAGAAACATTCATAAAGGAATTAGCAGCAGAGTTACTCACACAGTGAACACATATCAGATATGATGCGGTATATGAGAAGTTTCAAGCTGACCTGTGTTATGCAAAAGAACTCATATTTCCCATTTGACTGACATACTGTCAACTGCATCAATCAGACCAAAGGAAAGGTCCCACTGTGGCATAAAACCACTTCAAGTGAAAATTCAAAGTTACAACTTTATAGAGGTTTTTTGCTTACACAGCACTAATAATTTCTCCCACCTCCATTCCACTGCTTCATTTTGTGCCTTAAATTTCAGGGTGCATTGCATTTAAACACACCATACCAAATAGCAAATGATAATTTTGTCAGGACAAAGCAGCGCCGCATGAGTTTTAATAAAACAGCTACTTATCACTCCAGACATCCTGCAGACAAAGAATGAGCTTCCCACCCATGGGGATTATGGTGTTGCCACTTTAAGCAAAATCTTGATTATTTGCTTTCCCCGGAGAGAGGCAGATAAAGAGAAAGAAAGAGAGGGCTGTCCCAATTACACAATGTGCACGGGCCACATCCCTATGAGGTAATTCAAATCTATTTTTAAATATATGGACATATTTATATTTCAAAGGTCACATTTAATATTTTAAAGAGTTGCTGTGTGCCTGTGAGGAAGAGTAAAACAAGACTCAGGGTCTTTGTCAGCTAAGCACTCCTGAAAATTTAGCCTAATAAGCTACAAATCCAATCTGACCATTAGTGTGTGAATTCCTCACTACAGGGAAGAGGTCCTGAACAGCCAAAGCCTGTGGGTATTTTTCTTTAAAAAGGCAGCAATTACCTTTTATAGTTACTGTAGAAATCAAATAGAAAAGGATTATTTCAAGATTCAAACATTATCTACAAAACCAGGATCTTTTTGTTCACAGAAACAGAACTTTGGAAGCCTTGAACAGAAGAGGTCTTTTAAGACCAGTTATATGCTTTTAATATTATTTGTTGGATTAAAATTAATACATAGGTTTAATGGACATTCATTAAACCCAGCCCTTTCAGGGTTTAGATAAATCCAGCAGCTTTAAAATAAAAAAAACCTCACCCAAATCCCTAGAATTTAGAAAGAAGCACTCCTCAGTATACATCAAAGGATTCCGTACTTAAAACCTAAGAGGTTCACACCAGATAACCAAAACTTTTTAATCCAGCACTACCTACATAACAAAACCTCCAGTGAGAGCAGGAAACACTCATTAAAGGATGGTTCTAAAGAGGAGAAATTTTTACTTCCAATTAACTCCAAAACAAACCAAAATTTGGAATTCTTGAGTGTCCATTACATTTGTGTTCATTGATATCCACTTGGCAATTGCAGAGTTTCAGGCACACCTTGGGGAGCTGCTTTCATTTGAAAACCTGTAAATGGAGGCTGTGATCAATAAATGCTTGGAGTCACTCTGTCTCATTCTGCTTTTAATGCCAATTGAAAGGAATTGGGGCAGGAGGCTGACTCACTGCTCACTCACATATGTTTACCTGTAATTATTTGGCTGAAGCTGCTCTAGATTTACCATCACCACTTTCATTTTCACTAAGGTGTTAACTAGCTTTCTAGGCTTATTTTATCAGAGTTTAGATATGAAGACTATGAAAAGCCATAGACTAATTAAATGAAAGCAATATTAGTGTTGTAGAAGAAAGATTTGGGATTTTCAACTGCTTATGGCTGTTACCTTTGAAAAAAGTCAGAGCTTCATACATTCATATCCTAAACAAAGCCGAAGGAACAAGTTATAAATGGTAAAAGCGGGAAGGATTTTGCAGTGTGTGAGAAAATTCTGGCATTTTTTAATATACTTTCAGCTGCCGATGAATCTTTGGCTCTCCTGGGGCTAAAGAGTGTGTCTGAAAAAAAATGCAGAAAGATGACAGAATAGGGTAGGATTAGACAGTCTACCTCTCTGATGTTCCTTCTTACTGTTTCATACTAAAAATATCAGCTAAATGCCATCTTTTGAAGGCATTTCAGTCTAATGCTCTATTTCATAGTGGCAACAGAGGGGCACGGGGAAGGACAAAGGAGAAGCTTTGCAGTACCTTTTGCCAAGGGCAGAAGTTTCCAACATGAAAATCTGATACGGCGGTATCTTACACTAAAGAGGTACCTTTATTGGTAGATGATAACTACCAATATAACTTGTTACATTTCTCTGCTGAAAGCTTGACTTGATATTAATATTATATATTAAGAATTCAAAAATAGTTAATAACAACTCTTGGGATCTCTGTTTCTCTTGTACAACAAGTGTTGTGAAGCCGATAGCCATTTTATTTGCACATGTTATCCAAGCAATTTTATGCTCCACATGACTATCTGTTACCTGCATATAAAATGAGAAGAAGTTTAAATGCTTTGGAACGATTATTGACTAAGATCTTTTCAGCATGCAGTGTTGCACCTTTTCTGATATCAACATTACTGATACTGCACACATGAAGCTTGTACAGGGTTTATAATCCATCACAAGGAACATTTGTCAACATTTGCCAACTTGTCCAAGATGCTTTCCACTGTTAAAAAGGAAGAGAGGAGGCTGGCACGAGACAGTAGTGGTTCCAGCAGATGGTCAATTAAGCTTTTGGAATTTTTTACTGGATCAAAAATACTTCAACCAGCTGACAGAAATGGCTGGATCATTATAACCCCAAATTTGAAGGGGTTACTTTGCCTCAGAAAACCTTTAAGTGTCTGTCCTACCAAACCCAGCAAAAAGCCAATGTAAACATTATTCCATACTCTAGCTAACGTGGAAGAAATACAGAGTACATTTGTGCCTGACCAGGATCAAAGTCACTCTGCAAAGTCATTCTGTAGTGTGTGTGTGTGTGTTTCCATGATCTCAAACCCTCGCCCAGGAATGTGGTGCCTCAATGCAAAATGGTACATCTTTTCCTCAGGTCCCTACAGCATGCTACAAATCATTTTCTTACGAAGCAAACATGTCACACATGCCCATCAAACTGGGGAATGCCAAGAAGTTACACAGAAAGTATTGTGCTTTTTTGTCTTTATGCTGTCTGCCCCTTCTCTTTGTAGCTGCTTTTTATGTGGGTTATTTACTCATTTTACAAGCAGAGAAACAAGCCCTGCTGTTACAACCAGCTTCCTCAAAACACTGTCACCAGCCTGTGCAAGCTTCACTCTCAGTACTACTCTGGTGGGTCCCCATCTTGTCTTCCATAGTTTAGCTTTCTGATCCATGCAGTATTTCCAGCTCTCTAGCCAAGAAATTCCTATCTCTTTTTTCCATTGCTACAACTAGATGAGCACCTCCTCCCTTTTATCTCGAAATTGCTTGCACACCTGAGGTTTCCCCATTGTTTTTTCTCCTATTCTGTCCCACCCTTCCTTTGTCAGACATAATCCTTTGTAGGTCTGGGCCATTTCCACTTTCCTTCATCAGCCACCTGCAGAGAACCTGGGTCAGATCAGCTTCCTTCCTTCCGTCAAAGTCCCCAGCATACCTATTGTCCAGCTAACATACTGTCATTAGCTAATTGCACCTCATTTGATCCAGGCTGAGACCGGCATACTAGCAGGTAGTAGTACAAGTACTTGCCGGCTAAGGTGCATGCACATTCACACGCAGCCATCCTAAAAAGGGACACCTGTATTTAAGGGTTGTCTAACACCCAGCATTCACACACCTCTTGTGACACATTGACGACCACCATTACCATACTAAAGAGCAGGAATCCTTCAGGCACCTCTGCAGAACTGGGTTGCAAGGATTTGGTTGTGATCACTAGCTCACAGAGAAATCAAGGAACACTTCCTCTTTGGGCTAGAACAAATATATGTATTATTCATTTTTTTTAACAAAGTTTTGTCTTACCATTCAAACAGACCTGTTCTTAGTTATTTCAGGCGCCTTACAGGCCAAATGCAAGCATGTGAAGCCGTCTCTGAAGCACATGAAGTACTTCTGATAATTTCTTAAGCATACGCTTTTTAAGTTGCTTTTAATTGTTTAGACCTGTAACACACTTGTAAGTAATATTTGCTATTTACAAATGCTAGAGTGTTTGGGAGCAAGAAACTGCTCTTAAGCACAATTTAATTGCTACTTTACACAGTACTCTTGCTAATCTTAAGGGTTAGGTTTCCTCCATTATTGATGGAAAACAGACTTTACAAATCAATGTTCATTATAAACTTCATATATATCCTAAGTATTTATAAAAATATTAATTAATAATATCTATTAGTATAAACATCTAACACTTGATATTATTATTACAATTTAATATTATCAATGTTAATGTTTAATATTTAATATTATAAATATTATAATAATTATTTAATAATTAGTAGCCTTCAGATAAAAAGGAAAGATTATTTTCAGATAGCTTTAACCATGTTACACTTACATTAGTGCTCTGAATAAAAGAAATATTTGCAAACTGTGTCAAGAAACTTCTCACTGACAGGCGTCCCCTAAGAGGACCTTTGGAATTTATCGTATCAGACCAAGCTTCCATGAATACTTTGAGCCATTTATTGACCTAGTGCTGCAAGTGCTTTGTTTAAATACTAGCACCTACAGAAAGCATACAAGCACTTCCTGAAATCCTGAATTTTCAAATTAACCAGAAAACGTCCTTGCCTAGGCATTAAGTGGCAAGGCTAACTGGCAGAAAGCTACAGTTGGTCTGCCTTAGTGGAGAGTTCATCTGCTAACAGCAACTTGGGAAGGAGAAATGAGGAGGCAAGAAAACTTGCAAGCACTGTACAACAGTAAGACTTCCTTATAAAGTGAAATTACCAACCTTTTAAAATCACACCTAGTAATTAACATAGTAAAACCACAACTGCTTCCACAAATTTATGGATCAAATGGGATACCAGCTGAAGTACTACCATGACTTCATTTAAACTCATTACATCACAAAAATGTAATATAAAGCTCACACCCCTGCTCTAAAATAGAGGGGGGCTGCATTAAAAATGTACACATCTCCATTCTGAGCAGATAAGAGCAAGCAAAGCACATGATCTTACTGAAAAGATAAACAGCTGGATTTACTTGCTTCCATTAACCGATGACCCACTTGTCAAACATAAGCTGTAAAAGAGTGATTACATGAAGCCTCTTATATTAGACAAAAAAGATCCCAGCTACGAAATCAGACCAAGTCTGAAAACACATGAGCACAGTCAATATGGTTCTTTTATACAGACACAAGACAAGAACTAGCTATTCTTTTTAAAACCTATAATAAAATGTAAGGGTGTTTCCTATAATGTTGTTCAGGAGGTGTTTATCCCATGCAGCCTGCTCAGGTTATTAGTCGTGAGCCAAATCCAGGTCTCTTGTAAGAGGATGAAGCTCCCATGGAAGCCACTGCATAAGCCTAAATGTGGGGGCACTGCCAGCTTCCTTCTATGAGGAACGGTAGCCATAGAAAAGTAAAACTTGTCACCCCCCACACCAAATGGTAGCCACGGACATGTACCTGGCCTATCTAATCACTCAGAGAAGATTAGTTAACTGGGCCTGCAGCTATGCACACTTTGGTTGCAGATCTCCAGCTGAGGCTTTTAAGGCTCAAGCCAGCTGCCATCAGCTTTGCCCATGTGTAAGTGCATCCCACCACATACCTGTTTCTGTGCCTGCTCCAGGCTCAAGTAGGAACAAGCATGCAAGACTGCACACATGATTACAACATTTGGGCTTGAGTACAAGCACTGAATTAACAACAGGGGAAAGGTATCAAGGACAACAAATTACTAGGTCCCAAGACACTGAAGACCTCTAATTTTACCACCGCGTACTGTAATGCAACAGCGGTACACACAACAGTGGCTTTCCCACAATCGCCTACAGGCTCAACAAGTCTCTAAGAAGGCTGAAGAAGCCATTATTATAGGCAACATTTCTACTGTAACGACAACTTATAAAATTAAGTGTGTGCTGCTGCCACCTGACCTCAGTAGCGTGCTGTGTGCTGCCAGCAACTCACATTTTACTGTGACTCAGCATGCAGGATTTTCTGGAAGCTGTAGATCATCCAGCAACTTAATTATACAAGAATCCCAGCAGTCAGCTAATGAAAACTGAAGTTTCCAGCCCCAGTGATTGCAAAGAAATACTGAAAAATGTCGATATTCGGGTTAAGGATAAAACCCCCAAACCAACAAACCCAGGAAAAAAGCCTCGAAAAACCCAGCCAAACTCCTCTCCTTAAAATAAAGTGCAACATTTGAATGAGCTCTTTCAAGTCCTTATTTGCTCTTGGGCTCTTAGCAGGCACAGTGGGTCTTTGGGAGCCAGTCCACCCCCTGTATTTTACTCTTCTGCTGGAGGCCCTGAGCACCACAGCTCTGCATCAGAGCACACAATGTGCAGGTACAGACTTTAGCAGCAGAATTGCAGAGGAGGCCAGGTAAGCTATGTAGTGCCTACCACACCACAGGGCAGGAGCACGTATACTTTATAGAGAAAGTGACAATGGGAACACAACCATGGAACTCAGAGCTCCACATGTCTCCCACCTTATCTGCAACAGCACTTTGATTTCAACAGAGGTCTTTGTCATATTCTTCAGCAGCACTTGGGGGTCTTCAACATGCCAGCCCAACCTTCTCTTCACATCTTCTTTTCACACTCCTCCACCTCTTTCCTTTCTCCATCTCTCCTGCCTCTGCCTTTCCTTCCCTTCCCTAGATGAAACCTAGGGCTACTTATCACTTTGCTGTTAACACCTTCTGGACATTAAAGCGATTGGTAAGTGATCATACCCAGTCATTATTACAGACAGACAAGCAAGACAGACTAGAAGAAAACAAATCCCTCCGTTTGCCTATGACATCCAACCTGACAACAAACTCAGGATGAATGCACTGAATCAGGATAGGTCCTGCTCACTTTTACAGGATTGCATGTATAAAATCTTGAAACTGCTTTGAAAAATGGCACAGTTATTTTTATAGCATCTGGGTGTACTACAAATAATTGACATATCTGGCAAGGTTTAATATTTTTAAGGTCCTTAAGAAAAACAAAAGTTGGTTTTGGTTGCTGGAGCAAATCTCAAATCATTACTTGAATCGTCCTTTAATAAACATTCTCTGACATTTAAATGAAGCACCATTGATAGGCAAAATGCAGAAGGCAACAAAAGACAACTAGAAACAAGGGTATCATTCTATTTTTATGTTATTGCATATTGTCATGAGTCCAACAGTCATGGCATAAAGTAACACCATTTTGTAACCTCTGAACAGTCATCCTGTGTATGAAAAAAGGGCTTCTAACATTTAGAGCACAAAAGGTATTAGTGCATGAAAACAGTATCTTTTCCTTATTGCAGCAGAAAATGAGACTTCTATTTAATAAAACCCCCAACCACAGGACTATGTGTTTTTGTAACTGTGAATGTATGTCAGTGCTGTTGACAGCTTCTGTGTTGGAAAGTATCTCATTATTAACTAAACAAAACTGCATGTTATCCTTTTGAAAAGCAATGTTATGCTGCTGATGAATCAACTGCTCTGCTGAGCTCCTGTGGGATAACTTTTGGTATTGGGCATTGAAAAAATAGATATCACCCCAAAGGTCTGAATATTTTTGGAGAGCACCATAAAAGGCTGTCCAAGCTACTCAGTTCATCAGTTAAGAGGGGAACAGGGCTGGTGAACGTGCAGCCATAAACAAACATTCCACTTTGGTTAACTTAGCTCTTTTAGGTTCAGGATTTAGATCTCATGCTGGATCAAAACCAGCTACAAAGCAGCTGTGTCCTATGCAGGACTGACTCCTAGACAGATGTCCTCCACTACATTTTGGAGGACCTTGTGATGATTCCACAGAATAAAAATGTTTTTGAAGCATTCCACTCATCCCAGAAGTTTACTTATTTCATGTGAGTATTGTGTGTAGTTCTGGTGTCTTCAACATAAAAAGGACATGGAGCTGTTGGAACAAGTCCAGAGGAGGGCCACGAGGATGATCAGGGGACTGCAGCATCTCCCATACAAAGACAGGCTGAGAAAGTTGGGGTTGTTCAGCCTGCAGAAGAGAAGGCTGCGTGGAGACCTCATAGCAGCCTTCCAATATCTGAAGGGGGCCTATAGGGATGCTGAGGAGGGACTCTTCATTAGAGACTGTAGTGACAGGACAAGGGGTAACAGGTTCAAACTTAAACAGGGGAGGTTATAAGGATATAAGGAAGAAATTCTTTCCTGTTATGGTGGTGAGATGCTGGAATGGGTTGCCCAAGGAAGTTGTGAATGCTCCTTCCCTGGCAGTGTTTAAGGCCAGGTTGGACGAAGCCTTGTGTGGTATGGTTTAGTGTGAGATGTCCCTGCTTCTGGCAGGGGGGTTGGAACTAGATGATCTTAAGGTCCTTTCCAACCGTAACTACTCTATAAGGTACAAAGCACCCCTAAGATGTCAGGTGGTCTTTGATGGACATTATGGGGACCAGTCTTGAGAAACAAGCATTGGGGAAGTGAGTAGGAAACAAAGTGCACTTATCTAGAGGGAGTATTTTATCCTGCACCAGTGCTGGTGCTGGGGGGTAGGGAAAATGAAGTGAGAGAAAACACTTCTTTAGTCTGCCTGGTTTAAGTAACTATATGCATCTTTATCATGAATGACCAGAGAACATTTATTTATGAGCAGGGAAGAGGAAAACTTATTATAGGCTTTTTTGTACAATCTGCCCAGAACACTTCATTAATTAGTCATACATCATGCAAGCATACTTTATATACATGTGCATATACAAGTATATGCATATTTTTAATATATTTTCTTCTTCTTCCCCTATCTCAAAGCTATTGAAGTGTAACAGGTGATTCCTGAGCTAATGTCCCACTAGAAACCAGACTTGCTTTCTAATGTTAGGGCGTATTGCAATTATTTTAGTGAGTGGTAATACATCAAACAAGGAATTGTAACTGCCAAAACCCCCTTTATCTGCATCTCACACATAAGGGCACCTGATGTGAGAACTCCAAAGATTCCTTGGATACTTCAACATCCTTTCCTCATGCTGTTTTCCATATAACAACTCCATGAAAAAATATACCCATTTGACAGGCTCAAAGACACTGAAACTAACTGGAAGGTTTCCCAAGCAAAGACTAGTATATAATAGCATGCTACATGGATCTGACTTTTATGATTGTAACAGTTTAGCTAATTCTCCAGCAATATAATGAATCTCTGGTATTAGAAGGCTGATAACTAGATCTTTATTTTGATATATAATAGGCCATGAGGCCTAAGGAATTTGGAGAGGAAAAGCTACACAGTAAGCAGCAATCCATAGGGAATACACTGGAAAGCTGTCTGTTGCCTCACAGAGAGGGTTACTTGTTGCAGGAAATCTGCACATGTCAGATAAGTTTCTATTAGACAGGTAGAATGCAGTCTGGTTTTATAAATGTCCATTTTGTGGCTGTGCACTATCTCGTTGCTCACAGTTTTCTTTAGATTTCCTGTTGTTTCAAAGTACTCATGACAATGCCAGTATAACCACAGTGACAAAGCTTGACTTCAAGCAGTGACAACTACTCTTTGCAAGAGTAGAAAGAGGTAGTTGAAACCTGCAGTGGCTCGGCACAGGGCACTGTCCCACTGCACTTCCATCTGCAACACCTTCATAGGAAAGAATGTGTCCATAGAGGGAGGACCTTACATTTTCCTAGTTCTTGCACTTAGATGCCTCCCGTAGTCTAGAGCTGTTGCTTCATCCTTGAGGCATACAAGCCTCTTTCAGCTTTAAATTATAGACTGTTGTTCTGAGAATCTCCAGGTACACTTGAGCCCTGCCTTTCACAATTGCTGTGAAAGAAAGTCATCTCTTGCAACCTGATGAGTTTGAACTCTGGCTCCTCACTTATCTCTCCCCCTCCCAGTGTCAGTCTCTTCTTACCTCTGTCTGTGCCAGTGAACACATGCAATTCCTGTATTTCTCATGGAACCTACCCTGAATAATTTCTCATGCCTATCACATGTCTAGAGAAATCTTCCTGCAAACATATTTTGGTGGGTTTCCTCCTCTCTCCCCCAGGGAGATTTTTTCCCCCCAGGGCATTAAATAACTTGGAGCAAATCCCTGAGTTTCACTGTGAAACAAGCCTTTAAAATAGCACAGACAATTCTTTTTGCTTTTAACTACAAAATAACGCAGCAAACCCAGATGCTCCTACATCCAAAGTTAGCGTTTAGACACTGTAACAGATTTTCAAGCATTAGCAGAAATGCCATGGCATGTTTAAAAACAGAAGTTCTTCATCACACAGCCCTAGCATCATTTCAGTGCTGCACGTATTTTAAGCACTACATGTAGTTTTCAGCACTAGCTGTGGGTAAAAGCACCCCATACTGTATTGCAAACCACTGATGCAGCAGCACGCTCCTTGCCAAGGCAAGAGGCACATACAGTACCCAGCACAGTAACGACAAGCACTGTCCATAGTGAATATGTTCAGATAGGAGGTTTATTACTGGGAATTTTATGCTCCATTTTGGCAACAGTGAAGATTTCTTGTTTAATAGCGCGGATGCAGCAGCAACGATCCAAGGGCAGCAAGGGATAACCGCAGGAAGCACAGGGCTGTTCCAGCGCATCCTTGGTGAAGGCTTTCTAAACATTGCCACCTTGTGGGCCTCCCCTCTCCTGGTAGCACTGATCTCCCCACGCCTCGCAGGTGACTCACTCACTGAGCAGATTTCACAGATACTAAGCTGGAGGCAGGGTAGTTTAACATCCAGCTCTGGTGGGATGAGATTTAAACGCCCATAGTTGAGGATTAAAAAAGGGACAGCAGTTATGAATTCTATCTGGCTTTAATTATTAATTCTCTACAGTGGCATTTCATGTAGTTTGCTTTTTCACCTCTTAACATTATGAAGGCAGCACTAGTAATGCGCAGAAGAGCTAATGTTTAACAAAACATCAAGAACAGTATTTCTCAAAGCTCCACAATGGAAGTTAGATTCATCATCCACCTTCAGTGTGTCTTCTACTTGTTTGGCTTTTTTTTTTTTTTCCCATTCCTTTCTGCCAGCATTTTCTTCCTATTCCAGTCAAAACTCCAAAGTATTTCCAAAAAGTCTATTGCACCTAGTTCAGTTTTCATGACTAATTCCTGATGACTTTAATGTTCATTATGCAGTCAAGGATACTGCAAAGGAACATCGCTTCTTATTGATACCAAATGTATCTAGCTGTTGCCTTCCAGACATCAAACACAAATTCTTGGGTACTTTCTCAGTCACTAGCACTGTGACAAACACATAGAAACACATGAGCATACTTACTTTGAGCATCCAAACTCTTTCCCTGGTTGCCGGCTTGAATTATTCCTTGCAGCAATTTGGTACTGGAAAGAAAACATGAAAACCTTTAGTTCAACAAGCAAACAGGAAGAAAAGACTCACTGAATGGTCCTTGTCCATATCGGCTGGGCTGTGATGCAATAGCTGTATGCTAAGAATAAAGCAAGAGAAGTCCTACATTACAATACCCTAATTCAGCTGTGTTCACAATGGTTCAGTGTCTAACATCTGCACAACAATCAGATGTCCCTCTGATATAGTGGCAAATCTATGAGCTCCCTTATGCAGTGCTACATTCAGAGTTTATTCATAATTACCAGGCACATTGCTGTTCCTCCATCTGACCAGGCTCCTTCTGAGCACAGGCAATCAGTTATGACAATCGTGTCATGCAACCAGGGCCTTGCAGTACTTGCCTGAACAGCTTTTCAGAGAAAAAAGTCTACCATTGAGAAACACATGAGCTGATATCCAGGAAAGCCTGTGTCTTTGCCAATACAACACAAAACACGCTGGCAATCCCTTGAAGTGCCTCACTTAGCAACAAAGTCATGATGCTGCCCACTTGTAGCAGCCACGTTAAGTCCATTCCCTTCTGTGTTCCTAGATGAAGTCTCCTACAATCGCTAGATTTGTCCTCACATCCATTCTCTCAAGTGCTATATTATAGGCTACAGAAACATAAGCAAGAACAACCATACATGGGTTTCAATTTGTGCCATGAATTACATACTAGGGTTACACAGCTAAGTTTCTTAATTCACCTTCTCAGTCAGCAGAAAAATCTCATTCCTACCAGGTAAATAATGGTTTACAGTCAGACCAGGGCTCTGGTTATTGCTTGTTTTGCATTCCTAGCCAACTAGTTGAGACAGCCCAGCAGGGAGGGGTATTCCAAAGGCATCTATCTGCACAACAGCATGAAACTACACCAAATGGGATCCCAGGGGTACTCAGATTGTATCAGGACTGCGGGATGTAAGAAGTTCTCACAGGTGAATTTATATTCCTCAAAAACCCTGTTTTAAGAGGAGGGAAACATCAAGCAATTCTCACTCCAATTCATTATCATCTGGGAAAGGTAAACAGACCTTTAAAGATGGCTTGTCTAAAGGACAGGATCCCAGCTCCAGGAGCTGTGACTCATCCTGGCAGAGAACTTAGGAAGGCTGCTAGCAGACTGGAAGGCTGAAGTTACCTTAAAGCCAAACCAGGATGGGAATTAGCTATTAAACATGTTATTGTTCCATTGCTTTGAATCTCTCCGAGCATCTTAAGCTTTCCTTTACTTTTTTTTTTTTATCCTTCCTCCATTTGTTTAATGTGGAAAGTGATCCCAGCACAGCTGACAAACCTCAGGCATCCACTGGCAAAGGAACAGCAAATCCATCACATTATGCTGGCTTTTGCTCAAGTAGACCCCTGTGAACTAAGCTGGGAAATAACATTACTAGTTCAGTAACTTGTAAGGTTGGAATGCTCTTAAGATTATGGTTAGAAGTTCTGGTCAACAACTTCTGATGAGAAGCACCCATACTAAACTTCATTCATATAGTCTTACAGGAAAAATAAAAGAGACCTCCATAGCAGAGGTTCCTAAAGCTTGGAAACTGATGATACTTGTACAGGTCAAACCAAAGAGGTTTGGCCAAACCAAACACCTCAGCAACAGCTCCTGACTTCGTGCCTGCATACAGGTACTTACCTAAGCTGCAGTGCAATGATTATGGCCAGATGAGATAATTGGCACTTGCTGTTGTGTGCAGCAGGGCTGCCAGGTCTCCACCTGCTCTGTAAGCCATGCCAACACCTCGACCTGTACTTCTGGCTTTAGATGCGGCAGCAGCACCCAGGCAAGGGAGTGGTAGGAAACATGGGCTCATTAGGGTGGAATTTAATTTAGGTGGACAAAGGAATGCAGTAGAGGTCCTAGTCAGTGGGTGTGAAGAAGGTAACGATGGGGAGCTGGAGTCTTCTTTGAAAGGGTGGAGGGATAAAGGTGTGCAATGAAAACAACCAAGAGGAAAGGATGCCATATTTCCTCCCACTCCATTCCAGGCCATACACAGCTCTCAGCTGGCTTCACATAACTGCTCTACATAAACCAGCAAGCACAATTCAGTTCCTCAAAACTGCCCAACACGAAGAAGCTGCACTGACTGTAAAATAGTTTCCCAACTCCTCAAGAGTCACCCACCAAGACATCTAAAGAAATTACTTGTTCCACACTGGAAAACATAGAAAAAAAGTCAAGGGGTAAAAACCAAGTAGATGAAGATCTAGGGAATCAGGAAAATGGAAAAGACCTCACAACACAGGAAAAAAAACATGTATTTAAGAACAGTTGAAAGAGGGATCCCAGAAAATCCCATGTAATGAAACAGATAAGAAAATGGGATTATACATTTTTTTTCAGGACAGATACCATGATTTGAGTAATGTTTTAAAGTTAGGCATAGTTGCAATTTCCCTTCATTATAGTATCTGTTTCCCTGATGGTAGAATTGCACTGGGGGAATCAAACCAATGTTTATTGGAATGTTTTGGTTAAGCTATTAACAGAATTGAGCAGGTTTTATTAATAGTCAATGACTATTCACAGAGTGTATCCAGTTCTCCCAGTCCCACAACCCCTCATGTTATCCTGCTCCAGTGATAGTTAGGAGGCCAAGCCCAGCCACGGGGTTGAACTGGTGACCACTGGCCTTCAGGTAGGCAATCAGAACATCCTTTGGGAGTCCCTTGTTTCACAGCGTATATGCAGCCCTGTAGCCTGTTTGCCACTTTCTCAAATGCTGTTGAGTTACACAACTTGCTGTTGATGCTAGCGTGTGCTGGTGGAGGCCTTGGACAGGTTTGGCAGACTCTTGCTGTTCAGATTATGGGTTCTTGGGATGTTCAGTGAATACAACAGGATTAGTGCTCTTCAGGGCATATCTGGCCTCAGGAGGTTTTCACCTACTCCCTTCTCTGAGCATACTTTCCCTCCCCATGAACCTATTTTCTGGTAGTTGTTGCTACATCCACACACTTAATTACCTGTTGAATCCATTCACAGAAACTGACACAGAGGAGCTTCTATGACAATATCCCTTGAGATGCTGTGAAAGTATTAATTGCATCTTCAATGAATACTAGCCAATAAAAGAAAACACTCCCACAAACAAAACAAGGATTGGGCAAAAGGGATGTGAGAAAACAAGCTGAAAGTAAAGCAACTAAGTGAAAAAAGGACAGTATATGAGAAGCGATCTGCAGAAAACAAAGTACAACAGCATCTCGAAGCACTACATACAGTCATACTATGAAAAGTAGTACCTATAGATGTTAGGCTTGAAGAACCAAGAAGGAAAAGTTAGGATAGAATGTTATTAACATGGTTTAAATCAAATGTCTTTAGTACATTTGATGATGTATTTTCAAAGCTTTGTCTCTAGGAACTGTTTTTCCCATGTGAGCACAGAGCTGCCTTCTGCTACTCTGTCTCAGGATGTTTTCCTCCACATTGAAAAGATCTTTTTTCCTACCTGTCCCCCTCCCCCTTGCTGAGGACTGAGAATATGATGTTGCATTAAAGTTATTTGTAATATAGCCTGACAGTCACTTATTATTTCCTCAAATATCCTCACTGGTTACAGGCAACAGCTTCAAAACCTGCTTATTTTTAGCAACTCAAAGAATTCAAGCAAACCCCTTGTGGCTGCTATCCAAGTATTTGCTGAGTGGAGAACAGCTTGACAAATTACAGAAATGGACAAACTCAGGGTAAATCAGAAAACAGTGTATATCACTACTTAGATTATGCTTTCCTGTAGAAAAGGTGGACTGAAAGGTTAATTTTAAGGCTTCCTGAGTCAAAGGAAAGAACTGCTCTTTTTATGAGCTGGGCATGAATCACAAAAGCCAAAACAAAAACCCCCATATGCTTCAGAGTTTGGTAGATTTCTCAACTTACTGTTAACTAACAGCCCAACCCTATGCTGTCTCACTGTTGAAGGCTAAGCCCTCTACACCTATTCAGGACTATGCTCTGCAATAGAATATGGAAGGCAGAAAGACAAAACTCACAGAAAGAAATCAAGTAACAGCTGAGTTTAGTACAATCTCCAGCCCCAAACCATGAGAAATCTAGTTTGACCTGGAGTGCTTCACAAGGAAGGCAGTCCCAGAAGATTCAATATGCTGATACCAAGCACACAACAGTTTCCCACCTGTTTTGCTCTTGCCATTTCCAACACACCTCTGCCCCAGTTCAGCTTCTCTGCCAGTACTCTGATTCCAAGTCATCTGTTGGCATGAAAAAGGTCCTAGAGACTTCTTTACAAAACTGTTCCCTCCCTCTCATTTATAAAGCAGCCAATCTTTTTTTTTTTGGTCATTTACATATAAAGTAAATCCAAGCATGTCCTGCTTAGTAGGAAAGAATATGCATCGTTTTTCAAGGCAGCTTCTACACTGCTTGGGAAACAACTAGATTTTCCTCCCTATAAAGCACTGTCCAAATTCTGTTGTCCTCTCCTCTCCTTCCTCTGCCATTTGTAAATTGGTGTTCGCAAGATCCAAGTGCCTTGGGCACAATGCGGGGTTCAAAGCCCCAGCCAGCTTGCAGTGTGACACTTCAAACCTTTTTTCAGCAGCCTATCTGCCCTCCTCCTAATAACGAATACCTTCCCTGTTTTCCTGCCCAGCAATTTTGAGATGCAGTAATTATCTTCCAGCTCAAAAAGGGTGTAACAGAGCTCAGTTCATGATTTTAGTGAGTGACACAGATTTGTCAAACTTAACTTTTTGACATCACAAACAATGCCAAACCAGTATATCAAGCATAAGGTGTCAGACCTAATAGGACAAGCAGATGAGAACGTGTAGGCATCATTCTTCAAGTTTAGCAGCAGGCTGTCACATTTCTTTGCCCTATTTCAACCTTTTTTGGTTGTTTTGGTTGTTTTCTCAAAAAGGAGCAAAGAGATAATTTTTCTTCCATTATTGGAGGCATCATTTTCTTTAAAGCTTGGTTCATAGTAATTGATGTCTGCATTTCAATTTCTATCACTCTAACTAAATGTGTGTTCTACTTGCTCAGTCAGCGCCTATGTCTGTTGGTTTCTGCATCCAACACAATCACCAGTTCTGCTAGGCACCTCTTTCTGGTTTGCACATTGGACTGCAGTTTACTACTGATGCAATTCTGTGTGTACTAATGTATTATGCATTTTGATTTCTCGTAGGTATTATACCATCTTATAATGCACTTGGTTTAAGAGTAATTAGGCTTGATCAGGTTTCTGTTTTGTTTCATACACTAGAATCACTTGACATGTTTATTTTTAATACTTCCTTTTTAATAAACAAAGTTAGGTTGTGGTGATGCATATGTTTTATAGTGAGGCAGTAAAAGCCAGCACTGACTAAGGTTTCACATTATGAAGAATTTGGCAATAATATTGCTTTAAGGCATTCCAGTCTTAACTGCTTGCTCCTTATTTATATCTCTGAGCTCCTCTTTGTTTTGCTGGATCAACTCTGAATCCAGTCCTCCCTGAAGCAGATGCAGAAAGGGATCTAATTTCAAAGTTCCTTGTTTTCTTTTTAATTCCAGATTAAAAAAATAAAAATAAATCTGGGACAACTCCCTGTTTCCATACACAGCACGGCCCCATCAACAGTTGGGTTGGCACAACTGGGAGAGCAGGATCTCACTGGCTGGTATTGCTGGCCAGAAACAAGCACAGAGGAAAACCCCACTGAGTGGGCTGGAATATTAAGCCTTAAAAACAGACACAAGCTCCTCAGATATGATCTAGAGGCTAGTACCAGTGGGCACCAGGTACGGTCTGGAGACCAGTGGGTACACAGCTATGGCAGAACGCATATCAACTTTTCCCTGTTCAACATAGAAGGACTAAGAGACGTGGATGACAGCTGGCAGCAACTGCTCCAGTCCAGGTCAACCCACCACAAATTTTCACTATATTTATCACTTCCTGTGCCCAGCTTTAAGCTTCATTCGTAGCTGAATTTTTATAGGCTAACTAGCAACTTAGAGTAAAAAAGAAAGGTCAAGGAAAAAGCATTAAAGTACATATCCAGAGTTCAAACCCCCCCAAAGCTCTGACAGTGTTTTGACCCAAGATATTTTCTGATGCTTTTTTAAGACAAAGAAAACCCCCTGAAGTTTAACATAAGGAAACCCAATGGCATAATAATATGTCGAATTCTTTGAAAACAAGCCTGCTGAGCAAGCATGATAGGAAGTGCCCAAAGACAAACCACAACACTTCCATAGAAGTGTTATCCAGGTAGCCGCAGCAAACTGCAAGACTCTCAGAACTGCTTCAGGGATACAAAAAGTACCAGCATTGGGACCAGGAAAATATTTAGAAAAACAAGTTGGTTTAAAGGCTTTAAGTCAAGGTGTAACTTCTATTTAAATGACACCTTTCAATGTAATCCATACAGTTCTAGATATGCCTGAGAGAAATGCAGGCAGCTCAGTTAGGGTGCCTAAGATTATATGGGCCCCCTCTACTGCAGGGTTAGTTTTGGATTTCTCTTTATAGTGAGTGGAGAAAATTAAACTCATGAGAATATTCAGAAAAAATCAATTAGGTGGCCACATAGAGGGGTATAAATGCTCCTACCAACCCTTTGTTCTAAAATACTGCTCTACAACAAGCACATGACCATACCTGCAAGTTGTCCAGGTTATGAAGCAGTGGTTTTTAAGTTAGAGAATTCAGCAGCTTTCTTTATAAAGCAAAAATACCCTCTAAACCAGTGCGACATTCACTACATATGTTTATTTCCAATCAGGAAAGAGGCAAGGACAGGCCTGGAAAGCAAGTATGCAAATTCTTGGCCCTGGGAGGGAATGACCTTGGTGGGTGTTGATTAGCTGGAGACCAACTTCAGAGGAGAAAAAAAGACCCAGGGGTTTTGGTGGGCAACAAATTGAAGCACTCAGCTGTATGTCCTTGTGGTAGAGAAGGAGAACCCTACACTGCTCTGGGCAGAGTTAGGGCAGTAATTATACACCTGTTTTCAGGGCTTGCAAAAGTGAAGTACATATGTACTGAGGAGCCACAAATCAGTGACAAACATACTGGAGTCCAGCCTATTATACCAAGATAGTTAAGGAGCTGGAGCACATGAGGCAAGAGATGCTGAGTTTAGCTTGTCCAGCCTGAAGAAGAGAAGGGCTAGGGTATGGGGAGATGTATCATTGCAGCCCACAGCTACCTAAAGGGAGGGTATAGAGAAGATGCAGCCATAATCTTCTCAAAGGCACACATTGACATTCTAAGAGGCAACAGGCAAGTTTCAACAGGACAAATCCTGATTACATGTTAGGAAAAGTGTTTTCATCACAAGGGTGGTTGAACATTGGGTCCAGTGAAGCTGGAAAGTCTGAATGCCTTTGAGATACTCGGAGCTCAACAAGTTCCCTAGCAACCTGATCTGTTTGGGATGGCTTTGAACAGGAGTTGGACAAGATGATCTCTTTCATCCAATGATTCCACTTCAAAGTATCATCACTGCAGGTTGCTCATTGCCTGATTGCCTTACCCAGGAAAGAAATGTTAGGTTATTGGACTGCCATCTCAGCAGTCTGGCATGACTTTCTGTGCCTCAAGTTTCTGAACAGAATAATGAGACTAATTCAAGAATGTAAAGATAGATTCCAATATCTGTAGCAATAGTAAAAACAGCTGAAGTCTTGTGTCTTGATTTTTATTTCAGCTCTTAAGAATCTAAATGTATAATATATATATATTTATAATACACAATATCCTAATATACAAATCTAAACCCCCAAATTTTTGTCTTTACAATACTGGCAAAGCAGATGATAGAGTTCTTGGACTCTTCTCTTGTGAGCAGAATGGATTACTTGCAGTTACAGATATACAAACCTGTGAAGGCTGTAAAGCCATAGTTTGTGGAGATGTCCACAAACTATATGTGTGAGCCTCTGATTTGATAAGGTGCTCACATGGCTGAAGATACATTGAAGGGTGTAGCATCACCTCGTTTGTCCTGCACAGATTACCACATGTGCTCCAGGTCATAAAACAAAACCAAAACCAAAAAAGCTTAAGTGTCTTCCTCCCTTATTTTCACCTAATCAATCCCAACCAACCAGTTTTCCTAGGTGGCATGTAAGAATTCCGTTTCCATAGATCCACAGTGTGACAATCATCCCCGGGTGCCAATATCTGCTAACAGAACTATGTTTATCTTTTACCTTACTTAATCAGTGGAGAAAAGTGGTCAAGTGGTCCCAAAGACAATCACAGCCAGGTGGTCATGAAACTCTCTGGAAGAGCATGTTTTAAACCTTCTCCAAGCTGCTGAGAGGCAGATCCCATTTAGTTTTGGGTCAATCCTTTAAGTATCCTCATCTACAAGGTGGATGAATGGCACTCCATGACTTCACGCTCTTCTGCATGCGTTTTGAGTGAAAGCAGTCAGTGACTCCTGTGTTTGGTACAGGTAACATGATCTGGGTATGTTGATAGGACTGTATCCCTTAGGGGAGTAGGCAGACAAATGCTATTTGGTATTTATTAATGTTTCAGAATAGTGAGTGCTGGTTTGCTTATCCCACCCAGGTGACAGTAGCTCTGATCACTAGGAAAAGAACTTAATTGACAAATATAATAGTTACCTACTTTCTCAGTAAGAATGAGAAGGTCTATGAGAAACTGGGGGCAACCTCGCATCCTGCCTTCAAAATGGGAAAGTTAAAATGCATTGAGGATACTTGCATTGTGGTAATAACCCCAACACAAGTAATTTAAACTAAAATTGCAAAGCCTGTATATTTAACAAAGGAGCAGAAATTCAAATGAGCTTTTTGGATCTTGAGTGTTTCTAGAGCTGGAAACTAGAAATAGGTCTCTATATTAATGGAAACAGTGTTACTCTTCAGAGGACAACTGTGTTTGAAAGCTGAATAAATGCCTTTTACTCCTACAGTTACAACAGCATTGCCACCTGGTCATAGCTTGTAAATGTCAAGTTGAAGGAAAATATTCCAGTCTCTGAGATAAGAATGACAGCTTGTTATCTAGGTACTCCATGATACTACACAATCAAAGCAAGTCATATGGGAGAGGGTTCAAAAGGTTGGCTATCAGACTGCAACCCCTCAAGCTAACATTGCTTTGTTCTGAAAGGACAGTTTGTATCTGAAGTCTACCAAATCAGAAGTTTCTGTCTGGGTTGCATTTTTGAGCTACAGTGCTTCATCCCAGAGGCTGCAGTGCAAAGTTTACAGGAATTATTGTTTCTCTATGATGTTCTGTAGACCAGAGCCACAGAACAGAGTGGACAAGTCCACTAACTCATTAAAAAAAAAAAAAAAAAAAAATTATTCGAA
>NDXB01002875.1:55149-73641 GCA_002631895.1 Agapornis roseicollis
AAAAAAAAAAAAAAAAAAAAGCTGATTCGGAAATTTCCAAGTTATTCTACATTACCAGATGGATTTTAAGCTTCCACCACATTCTGCTCTGGAAAGTTTTCCTTCAGCACACTGTCTGTAAGTGCTGATTTGGAGGAGAACTCAACTGTTTTCAGTAGTATACACAATTTAAGTGTAGATACTTCTCTCACTGCCTTTCCCAGGCACTTACCATGTTTTCTGTTTGCTGTCCAAACTGAGCAAAAGAAGTTACCACTTAACTGGAGAAAACTGATACTTCAAACTGATTTGCAATTTACATGCATACTATTTCCCTTGTAGGCTGAACTTCCATGCTAGCCAGCTTTTCACATCCAGAAGGAAAAATGTTTTATCTTAGTGAGGGGAAACTCTGGCAGTTTCGGTATTTGGATTTTTTTATGTTGTTTGCTCTCTTTTGTAAACCAGTCATTATAGCAAACCCTGTGCAGAAGAACAAGTCTTATTGTTTCTTCTCAGGCACATGAAACTACCCTGTTAAGATAAGCTTTCTTCAAAACTGTGGCTCTTTCTGTAGCAGCAGCCTCCTAAGTAGGTGCTCTTCTTTGAAGTGACCAGAGCGACCTTCAGCTGAGCCTGAAAGGGTGCTTAACACAGCTGTCTTGCATAAACTCACTCTCTCTGCATCCAGGGCTCTCAAGATGGCAACCATCAGATATTTTCATGCACAACTGCTTTAATAAGCAGTGCTAGATACACAATGCATGTGCAAAAGGTAAACATGCATTTTGGGTTTCCAAAGCATGAGCTCATGTAGCAAAGCCCTTCTCTTTTTCAGCCAGATTAGTCAGCTATTGGAAGTCCCTGTAAAAACATATTACTGAACTGAACATGCCCAAGGTGAAGCAAGGTAGTAACTTGTGGAACAAATTAGTAGCCGGATAGCATCCACAGTTGAAGCATCCAGCATCAGCTCAAGCCAATGAGCAGCTCATGTATGCTTGTGGTGTAAGTCCAATTTCTCTCCGTTTTTGGTAGTCATCTTGCTTGTTAACTCACATAGCAAAAATGCAAGATTCAACCTACGCTTTCCCATAAGATTGATTTCCCTGCAGGGCCTGTCTCAGACTCCACTGCACTCTTCCACAGCTCTTACGCCCTTCCACTCCTGGTCAAAACATGCCACACCTTCCACATGCGTCAACACAGCAGGGCAGCATCTCTCACAGCAAACTGGGAGGCAGCCGAGAGGAGAGCCCTGCTATGCTTCTGCAGACACAGTCTGGCAGCATCAGACAGGATGCTCAGAGAAATGCAGTCTTAGTCACTGTTATTATCAGGAGACTTCAACAGGCTGCACTTGAGCTTGAATTAACCAGATCAGGCAAGGTCACTTCTGGTGAAGTATTCACAGGGACAAATGCTAATTCACCCAAATACTTAGCTAGTGTACGCAAGGCAGTTGGAAGTCTTTGCAGCACTCACAAATGACACTCTTTGGCACCTTATCAAACTAAACGCCTTTTGCCTGTTTGAGAACACAATAATATCATTTTACTTCAGCATTATTCTTTTTTCCCCTCAATGTAATGCATTGGCTTTGAGAAATTGCTGTATCCCAGAGAAGACTGCAAGGGTTCAGCTTTCCTGCTCTCTTGTGATGACGACAAATTGATGTTGAAGTTTAAGCTCCAGAATATGAGAATGATTGAGATAATGTATTTTGACAAACAAGATGTGCAAAGAGTAATACAGCTGAAGCTGTCTCAGCTTTAACCAAGTGACGCAATGTTACATTGGGAAGTGCATCATTTTTAATCCCAGAAGTACTCCTGCTTTCTTTAAGAAATATTTATGACCTTTTCTTATTTGAAATGCCCTGTTCTTTCCCGTACTATTCCACACAAGAAAATTGGACATGCAAAACAGCATAACAGTTTTCTACATGAAGAACTCAATAAATTCAGGAACACAAGTTGCTGCTGCTTTTACATTTAATTTGGAATAAAGCCACATATTTTGGCAGTCCATATCCTGAAGAGGTGGGCCTGTCTCTGCTTGATATCAATGGAAAGGCATCCAGTAGCACAGTGAGAGAATCTGACTCAGTTTTTATGTTTACACATGCACACAGAGCTATTTGACTGTTGTGGGGCTCAGCTGTGGTTGCATACTATGCGAGAGCTGGGAGTGAAACCGCTCTGGGGTCAGCATGACACACATGTGGACAACCGGAGATGCCCATGCAAAGTACTGGGCTTGTGCCAGAGACTAGAACCAAAAGGCAAGCCCAGCAAGAAGTGAAAATAAACTCTCCTGGGAACAACAAGGTATGTCTGCAGAAGCCAAAACTTAAGAGAATTAGACAAGATAAGAGGGGAGGACCCTACTGCACAGGATACATCAGGCATGGAAGGTATATATTATTACAGAGCTTTAATCTCACCTATGAGATTTCTCTCCTGCTGGTAAGCGCTTTTTCTTCTCTTGTGTGTTTTTATATTCTAGTAAAATCGGCTTTGTGTGCTGGAAGCCTTTAACACCTCGCTTTCACTCGCACATAAAAGAGTGGGTGGTTCCCCCATAAAGCTCAGGCCAGCTCCAGGCTCCTCTGCAGCACTCCGCAAGCACACAGAACCGATACCCACTCCCACCAAATACTTATGAACAGGCCCAGCTCTACCTTCCAGGGCTGGCCTGGACTCTCAGTGCTATAAGGGCAGAAATACCATTCAGTTTAACCCCAGATGTCTCTCTGAGCAAACCTTTTCCTGCAATGCCAAGTTTTAGAAATGAGTTATCAAATGTAAACAGGTCACTATGAAAATACATAAACATTGTACTGTACAGTAGGGTGTATGCAGGAAATAACTCAGAGACTATACCCTGCACCAGCAAACTTAGTGAATTTAATGGATGCTTTTGGGCTACTACATAACATACACATTTTATTTATGTCCTGCTGTGTATCACTGAATTAAATAAAATCTGGAATAAGATCTTCTCGGTCAAGGATGGAAGGCAGCACTTTGCATTTCTTGCAGTGAATGCTATAACAAAGCAGCATCAGCGCCTCTGTGCCACATTGTTTTAATGGACAGAACTGTACCAGTGGCCACACATTCCTTTCAAAGGAAGACAAGAGATATCGCTACCATTTGTCAGACAAATGTTTCTTGTTGATCTGCTCCACAGTCATATAATAAGATCCCTGTCATTTGACAAGCTCACCATAGGATTTCTCTGTCTGGTTTTCTAACATGATCACATGTTGCCTGTACTGCCTGCACTCCAGTGACAGATTATTGCTGCGACAGAGATGGTACATTATCCTAAAGTCTTACACAGGATACTAATCACATCCTTTACCTGTTGTGGCCTTCAAGCATCTTACAAACACACCTCAAAAATGCTGTTTGAGGCCAAGTGACATCTGACTGGCAGTTATATCTCTCAGTTTGCTATTTATATCTCAGTTTTCATTGTCTATTGCATCCTTTGCAGCTTGCACAAAACAGCTGAATTTTAGGTTTCTTCCTTCTGGTGGAAATTGTTGCCTATATGCATGATTGTCAGGTGGACAAAAACTGAGAAAAAATTAATCAAGCCTACAAGACTTATTGTTTAAACTCAGCAACTTCGCTTGCCTTGACCTGAATTAGGACAACAGAAGCCAAATGAGTCCTCTGACATCACTGCCCTGAGGAAAAATGTATTTACAGAAACCTAGTCATGTTAAAGCGACTGCAGTGATCTTGTCATCTGTAAGAACCTTTCAATTTCAGGATTCCACAAGCTAAATAAACAACAGCTAAACAGAAGTGTACTGATTAATAAAGCAATAAGGACCCCAGCTACGCAGTATCAGCTTGGGTCTTCTCAGGGACACAGCTAAAACTGACTTGGGCTGACCCAGGAAAGTAGAGAAAAATGCACTTCTGTCCTCACTCAGGAGTTACAAAACTCACTTTGCCAGTGGTAGTGGAAGAGATGATGGGAAAGAAGTAGAGACACAGAAGACTGCACAGGGCCAGCAAAATTTAAATTCTGAGCCAAGACTCAGAAGCTGCAGTTGTGACAGGCCCTCTTCTCCTTTCACTTGTCCCTCCTCATTCCCTGGGAACTTACCTCTTCCCCTTGGACCATCTCAGACCACTCACACCAGCCCCTTCTTCCCAGCCACCCCAGCTCAACCTGAAAGCTGCCCATATCCCTCCCCTAGCTCAGCTCTGAAGGCACTGGTGTTGCCATGCATGAATTAAGGAGGGAGGATTGAGAGCAAGACTTAATTTTAGCATCCACCCAAATAAGCTGAAGTTTTGTGTTTGAATCTTGTGGTAGCAAAAGTATTGATATGCAACAGGACTAACAGAATACCACATTGGAGTAATCCAGCTGTCAGTGTCAGTCCTCATAAATCACCTCAAAGAAATCAGTTACTAAGAAATTGTCATTGGCCATCTGCCTCTTAATTATTTAGCTCATCACCAAGAAGTTAACTTTGTGGACTTTCTACATTTAGTACATATATGGCTCCAAAAATCAAATCAGGAGAGGAAGATGGCACCCTAAGGTTTGTTGTTAGGCTACTCAAAAGTATTAAATATTTGTATTAAGTATTTAAATATTTGTCTAAAACTGTCAAATGTAATAAGTAATTTGCCATAGTACAGTTAACATCCCTTGACTCATTTGTGTTGACTAGCAGCTTAGTGTCAGAATTAAACTGAATAAGTATGTTATTTCATAAATATTACTTTTCAAGTCAAACAATGGCAGAAGTCACTTTAAACCCTGCTTAGAGGAGTGACCGAATTTACAAACGCATGTTAAGCTATGCAGCAATGTCAAACTCCATATTACCCACTTGAAAAAGCTCAAGATTTCTCACTGATTCAGAAAACCAAAAGTATCCAAGAGCAGAAAGATCTAAGATCCTCTGCCACTATTGACAGTATTTTCCTCTTCCTTCATCTCCCATTTATTGTACTAATATAACAAAAGAGAATACAAATGTATTTCAATGTTTGGTCCACATCAGGCACTTAAAACAAATGCAATACAATTAAAAATACCTATGAATGATCTAGCTGCAGCACGTCAACCTCCAGGAAGAATGGCAGCGGATAAAGCCAAGGGCACTCCCTGGCAGGAGACAGCTATGCTGTCAAACACGACTCCTCTCACCCCAATACAGCACAGCCACAATTTTTTACATATCAGTAAAAACACATGGCAAAACCCAGAAATGACCATGCTGCTGAAGTTAAGCATCCCACAAGCTTAACATTGACAGCAAAAACTCCAAATTAAAACCACAGCATTATCAAGGTGGAAAATGTGTCTAGTCAAACACAAGATGTGTTTATTTTCTCACGTCTACCAATCAGATTAAGTCACAATGCTCTGACAGTCTCTCCAGCTTACATCATACGCTTTTGCCCACAAGGCCATCACTCAGCTTTTTGCCAGCTACATTAACTTACAGTTTTGATTGCAGCTTGAAAAAGAGAACGCATCAACACCACCAGCTTGGTGTTGTTTGTGGAAACCATTACTCTGGTTATTTTTGCAGCAAGTGGTAGTTATACAAGTATAGTTTGGAGAACAACTGTTAGACTAGTGACCTTCAAATACTTTCCATGTTTTGGGTGCAATGAGTAGCTAAAATACTAGTGAATGAATAACAAAAATACTAGCCCTCTATGTTGAAGGCTCACAAGAAGAAATATATTACTCTGAGCTAGTTATGTACAGATACAGTGTTTGGAGGAAAGCTTAACTTTTAAGACACTTTTTTTCTGGTTGCTTATTAAGTTTTCAAAGAAGACTTTCTTCCATTTTCCCAAAGGCCTGACAGGAGCTCCTAAAAAGTGTCTTCAAGGTTCATTCCACCCTCCCCAATTCCTTATAATTCTGCTTTATCATCACACCAGTAGTAAGTCCAGAGTAGGTAACCAGTGTAATAAGTATTTTTTATGCTGACCGGCATTCTTGACACATCCATGCTACACACCCTACATTGCTGCAATCACCTTTTGATACAAAACCTTTGGCTTCAGCTGATGATTGTGAAAGGCTTCACTCAGTCATCTTGTAACTGATACAGACCTGTCTATAGAATTGTTCCAATATGAACACCAGTGTTCAATAGCAAACAAGCTTTTATAACACAATTTCATCAAGGGACATCCACAATAACCAGCAAGACCTCTGCTAGACAGAGTAACTTAAGAATGGCCACATGCATGTATAAATAAGGGAAGAGTGACACAGTACAGAACAAAAAATTATGGCAGGATTCCTGGGTGTATCAAGAAATCATGACTAAGTCACAGCAATTGTGCAACAAAGCATAGCATATCTGTTATTTTTATGCTTGAACAATTAATATCGGTGTGACTTACAAACAGCAGCACAATTACAACAGCCACTTTAACCTTAGTGTTGTGGACAGGTGGTTCAAATTAGCCCTCAAAGTCTTGAAAACTTGACCACACTTATGACAAATAACAACCTCTCCAAACTCTAATAGGCTTAGGATGGGTTTTGTTAAGGTATTTTTCTCCACTTCAGTTACTGTTACAGGAATACAAAACTACAGAAAGCAATCAATTCTACATGGCAGAGGAAATACAGACCTTTGAAATTACACTCAGCTCTCTGTCACAGAAACACTATGTGTAAAAAAGAACTAAAGTAGTAAAGCAGACTCCATCACTTACCTTACCTTGCTGCTTCAAAGGCTCATTTGCAGAAACATCCCCACTATGGGAACATTTATGAGACCTTGACATAGTAAGGCCTTTAAGATACTTTATCCTTTAAGATAAAACCCTATTAAATAAAACTGCTAATTGTCATAGACTGGTAGAAAGGAGCTTTCCCCTAGCAAACTTCCTTTTATAAACCTCACATAGGTGTGGCTAAATGAGTAGCTCCACCCTTCATCCCATTTAGAAACCCAGAGAGCCTATAAAAAGCTTCTCTGGATCAAGGTGATAATTTGGTCAACTTGTCATGTGCTCTGTTTAAAAAAACACATAGCTACTTGATAGCTTCACAAGCCAATGGGGAAAACATGGATAAGTAAAGTTAAAGATGTCTCTGATGTTTGCAGTTCCTGCAACATGGTCTATGGACATTTAGTGGGTGAGCTTGCTTGGTTGTTTGCTTTTTAACAACACTGCTGTAACAACCTGAGGGAAGTCTAGAAGCTTTTAGTGATAATTTGGATTAAAGATGCATTATATTGAAAGCAAACATATCTGTGTACTTGCAGTAATTGCTACTTGCATCACCTCTTAATGAGCCTCCACCACCAGTGAAGGCTTCTGTTTCCATCACTTATATCATCAAAATGATCCAAGATTAAAGCCCTTTGCATGTTGCATTAAATCACACACAAAGTCATAGAATGGTTTGTGTTGGAAAGGCTCTTAAAGAATATCTAGTTCTATCCCCTCTGTCACAAGCAGGGACACCTTCCACTAGCCCAGGCTGCTCAAAGCCCTGTCCAACCTGGCCTTGAACATTGCCAGGGATGGGGCAGCCACAACTTCTCTGGATAATCTGTTCCAGTTTCTCACCACACTCACAATAAAGAATTTTTTCCTAATGTCTAATCTAACTCTACCCTTTTTCAGTTTAAATCCACTCCCCCTTGTCCTGTCACTATATGCCCTTGTAAAAAGTCCCCATCCATCTTTTTTGTAGGCCATCTTTAGGCACTGGAAGCTGCTCTAAAGTATCCACGCAGCTTATCCTCTCCAGGCTGAACCACCCCAGCTCTCTCAGCCTGTCTTCACAGGGGAGATGCTCCAGCTGTCTGTATGCCTTCATGGCCCTTCTCTGGACTCACTCCAACAGATCCACAGGTAGATGATGTCAGTTGTTCTTCCCTTATCCACCAGTGCTGTAACACCATCATAGAAGGCCACCAAACTTGTCAGGCATGATTTGCCCTTAGTGAAGCCATGCTGACCACTACCAATCACCTCCTTATTTTCCATGTGCCATAATCTCCAGGAGGAGCTCCTCCATGATCTTGACAAGCA
This sequence comes from Agapornis roseicollis, assembly GCA_002631895.1. NCBI lineage: Eukaryota > Metazoa > Chordata > Aves > Psittaciformes > Psittacidae > Agapornis > Agapornis roseicollis. Next base: position 63,186 of record NDXB01002875.1, read on the forward strand.
CCAGTGTGAGTCTGACTGGCTTGTTGTTCCCCAGGTCTTCTGATTTTTCCTTTTCAAAGGTAGAGGTTATGTTTCCCCTTTTCCAGTCAGTGGGAATTTCATTGGACTGCTGTGACTTTTCAAACATGATGGATAGTGCCTTAGCCATTTCAATCACCAGTTCCCTCAGAACCTGCAGATGCATTTCATGAGGTCCCATGGACTTGTGCACCTTCAGGTTCCTTAGATGGTCTTGAAGCTGATCTCCTAGAGAGGGTGATTCTTCATTCTCCCAGTTCATGCCTTTGCCTTCTGTGACATGGGTGGTGTGGCTGGAGCACTTGCCAGTGAACACTGAGACAAAAATGTCTTTGAGTATTTCAGCCTTCTTCATGTTCTGGGTAACCACATCTCCCATTTCCTTCCAGAGAGAGAACACATTTTACCTAGTCTACCTTTTATCACTGACATACCTATAGAAGCTATTCTTGTTGCCCTTGACATCCCTGGCCAGATTTAATTCTGACAGGGTTTTTCTAAACTCATCTCTGGCTGCTTGAATGCCCTCACTGTGGAGAGATCATCACCAATAAAAACTAGAATCTGGCTTTTGCCCTCTAACTACTCTACATCTTAAAAAACAAACAAACAAAAACTCCACAGACCCAAAACCTCCTCAACTTTATTTTTTCTAAAGACCTAATTAAGAAGGATGGTGTGATGGACCAGGATGTTGCCGTTAAGGCAATATTGCCTGCAGAACTATGTATTCCCTTGATGTGTAATACAAACACATCTGGATGTCTGCACTCAGGTTTTTGTTCTGTCCCAACTGCTAGGATTTGTATTTAAGAATACAAGTATAAGGAACTGTAAGCATAATGTTTAAAGGGTTTTTTTTTCCACTGAATAGTTGAGGTAAACCTGGCACTCCTGCAGGAGCTTGGGTGTGAAATCAGATTTCTTGAGGTGTTTGGCAGAAGCTCAACTATGCTTCCATCATCTGGGTTTGCTTTCAAGGGAGTGATTAGGAAATTATGTTCTTGTTAACAAGATCTGTGCAAGTAATGGCTATTATGCCCAACATTTCCTGTATTTAAGTTGAAGTGATTGTTTCATCTTGATATGAAGAGTTGAGGTATTTTCTTGAGAATTAGTACTTTGAGCCAAATCATAACTTTAAAAAGCATCACTAGAAGAACATTCATCCCTTTACACAGTACCAGGACATTTCTGTCCAGAAATACTGACTGCTCATTAAAATATATGTATCTGTATGGAACTTTTACTATAAAATTAGAATATAAACATTATATTGCCTGTGCTTTTTTCTCATCTCCCAGAGTGTCAGATGGAGGAAAAAACCTGCCTTCATCGTAACAAGAAATTTTGCTTAATAAACTCCAGCATTCACTTTTCATTCCTTCTGCAGGCAAGATAAAGCATTTTTACTTTTAAATCCATGTTTAAAGGGCAGATACCCATGTCCCTTTCTGTGGCTAAAAGTCTGTAATCACATGCTCTGCTTTATGTGACTGCAAAAATTCTGCCATGCTCTCCAAAGGGCAATAAAACCATTTCACCCTTTAAAGAAAGTACAATGATTCTGTGAAGAAGACAACATTTGGTGAGTTTACAAATAAAACAGTGTGCAAGAGTAAAGAAAGCAGTGCTATTCAAATGTGGAGCTGGGAGAAATAGAGACGAGCTCATTTTCTTTCCTATCACCTTCCAGAGGTGCGTATCATGGGCAGGCGTCCTTTCTATCCGTTTCAGTGACAACTGACACAACAGGTTAGCTCTAAAATCCTTGGCTCAGTTCTCACTTTTTTTGCATTGATATGGGTGAAATGAGGGGGAATATCACAGGAGATAGGCAAGACCAGAAATCAGGATATGAGTACTAGCATGTTGGGCTCAGTGCAGCCAGTACTGTGCTGATGCAGTTCCCAGGCTGGGGCTTGAAACCATGCTCTGTTTAGAAATACAGGACTGGGAAGATACCAGAGATGATGCATTAACTTTTAAAGGATCTGCTGGTTTAGCTGGTAGTAGCTATACCCCAGTACTAAAGCATGAAAAAGTGAAACTGAGTATGGTCCCATCTGTAGCTGCTAGCATAGAAAATCCAGAGAGAAAATGTTCAGTGCCTGGGATTCGCTCCTAACAAACCCCACACATGGAAAGAAAATAAATAACTTATTTGCTACCACCAGCACCTCTTACAACTAGGAGGGGACACCTGCACTGCCTGCCAGAACTGCTCTATCGCTGTCAGACTGGCAAACACAGCATTATGCATGTAAGAACCATCACACTTTTTACCATTATGACCAGAAGAAATTGCTAAAGCTTAGCTGATCAGATCATATATTATCAGTTGAAACTAAGAGATGTGAGTATACAGCTGGAAGTAAGGGGCTAGCAGGTTAGTCCTTACTGAGGAGGCACTTCAGTCATACCCATCTCTATTGATGCCATCTTGCTTTTGCCAGCTGCTGCCATGCAAAGGCAAACCTTAAAACCACATTTCTTTCCTGAGCAAGGGTGGTTGCAAGAACTCCTCTAAATGTGCCCATTCTCAGCAAGGCATCAGTGTTTAAAGTATGGAATTAATCTGTCTGCTGACACTTCACGTTCAAGGGGAAATTTAGACTGAGTTTTAGTCCCATTTTGTTCCACAGTCTACTGGATCAAAAGCTAGTGGTTTGATAAAGTAGCAGATTCAACATGCAGAGACTGCTTCTCACTCTGTGTGGTGAGGCACAGCATCTTCTGGCTCTGCTGCATGGTTGGGATCAGGCTAACCTGAAAACCTGTGCTGTGCCCCTTTCCCGGTGCCCTGCCTTTCCTCCTGAACCCACGACCAGGCTGGAACACACGTGTTCCTTGGCACACAGCACCCAGGACCCTGCCGGGGCAGGGAGGGTGCTGCGCAGTGAGTGTTAATAGCATCACAGGCCAGTTATAAGCAGGATCTCACGTCACAAAGGCACTCAGCGTTACTAACGGGCAGTCTCTGTGGCGCAATCGGTTAGCGCGTTCGGCTGTTAACCGAAAGGTTGGTGGTTCGAGCCCACCCAGGGACGAGCTCTTCTTTCTCTCCCTTTGGCAGGCGGGGTTGGAGCTGTTTGACCTTGAAAGGTCCATTCCAACTGTAGTGCTACAAAGAGTCCCTCTAGACTAAAGGCAGAGAAAGAAAAACCCACCAGGTTGCCGTCTATTTTACAGTGAAATCAGGATGCAGCTAAGGGGAAAATACACCCACAACACAATGCAGACAAAAAAGGATTTTATGAGAAAGAAGAGGGTAATGCCAGAGAAGCAGCCAAAGCAGCAGCAGTGAATGGGTGCAGGGTGCTTTCCAGGCACAAAACCAAGAACCCTGAAGTGGCTGAAAGCCCAGACCTTTTGTTTTCCTAACAAGAGTTTTTTGTCGTCATCTGGAATTATTTAATGTGCACTGCAAAAGCCTTCGAAGAGACAGCCAACCTAGAGCTGCTGTTCAAAACTTCAGCAACTGCACTTTTCCTCTGACGTTCCCTGGACCGTTTTCAGCTGCACGCTACATCCCTCACTTCCTCTACAGAAATGTATATTCCTAGCAAATTTTCTTTGGCTTGCTAATGAGGCATAAAGACATTCACAACCAATTGCCGGTGTTTGGTCTCTTGTACCTCTAAATTTCCTGAGGGTTTGTTTTGGGGCTTCCCCTCCTCCCCCCCTTTTTTTTTTTTTCCTTTCCTAATAATTCATAGAATCACAGAATGCTTTGGGTTGGAAGGGGCCTTAAAAGCTCATCTAGTTTCAACCCACTGCCATGGGCAGGGATACCTTGCACTAGACCAGGTTGCTCATTCCCTGTCCAACCTGGCCTGGAACACTTCCAGGGATGGAGCAGCCACAGCTGCTCTGAGCAACCTGTGCCAGAACCTCACCACACTCACAGGGAAGATTTTTTTCCCAATGTCTAATCTAAATCTCCAGTCTTTCAGTTTAAAGCCATTACCCCTTGTCTTGTCGACACCAAAGTTCATGAGGGAGTTAAAGGCTTAATGGAGTTGAAAGAAGATGAATAGAACTGACTATAAAAAGTTAATGCAATAAATAAATGCTGCAAACTCGAGCTGCAAGAAAAAAGATGTAAAAGTTAATAGAAACAAAAATAAATGAACAGCTTTATGGTTTAGCCTGCATGTATCAGACCAACTTTGGGTCAGGGCTTTTAATATCTATTTGTTTGGCAATAACTAAATTATTTAGCTTTAGAGCAGACCTGCAGACTAACCTGTTGAAGTGTAACAGAGCTGCACAAGTAGGATGTCCTACCCTGGTGACTAACCACTCCAGGGAAACCCCAAAGCACATCATGTGCTGAATGGAGCATCAAATGCCATGGTAAGTATTTGGTTTGTTGGTGCAGTCTAGTAGTTGCCGTTTAGGCAATAATCCTGATATGACAGGAGGTCTCTGCTGTCTCTGTGATTAGCTTAATTACAAACAGAAGTCACCTGTTCTCCTTTTGTGTGTATAGGTCTATTAATACTAACAATGTGTTCATGCCATCTGCCAGTGAGCTACTTCCAATTTTACAAAGCAAAGCAGACAACATTTGCAGGTGTTTGCAAATGTATTTATTTGGCCATTAAATCTGTAAGACCTAAACAGTGCCAAAAAATATTTGCATTTGCAGGTACTCCTCCAAGCCAGTGTCATCTGAACTAACATCAGGAACTCAAGACTGATGGAAATCAAGAGAGGTGTTCATCTATTGTTTCAGTTTTGCCTCTTAGTCTGGGTCTTGGATTCAGAATATCAGGCTTGTCGAGGGATGCCATATTCCCAGCAGAGATGAGTCATGAGATCCAAGGTTAGTTTCAAGTGCCATATTGCCATGAAGCTTCAAGAATGTGTTTACTCACAGCGTTTCTACCAAGTCTGAATATTGTAAAGCCAAATAAAGCATGTTGTTTTACTCTGATAAAAGTAGAGATGCTTCACTTGCAGTGTGATTCAAACTGTCTAAAGAGATTGTTACTACTATGTATTCATCCCAGTATTAATTGAGACATAAAATGGTTACCAGATGAAAGCCCGTTTCATTAAAATTCCTCTGGAAGGAGTAGCCTGAGAAGATATTTGGCCATTTCACATTAGATGTTGCACAACCAAACCATGCGGTGAAATGAAAGACAGATTTTTCCCTGCTGACTTGAACAAACAACTTAGGTGACTGAAGCTTATAGCTGCTAGACCTGCATGCTACATTCTTTTCCCCTTCTCACCTGTCAGATCTATGCAGGATTCGTATTTCCTGGGAACTTGTTATTTTTATGTGGCTTAGCATTGGTAATTAGATCAACCTGAAAGCCTGTCATTTATGTGTAGAGTACATTATCCAGTGTCAGGACCCTACTAAATTTATCCCTTGAGGAAAAAGTCTAAACGTCGCAAATGTACTCCATGTCTGAAATAGCCTTGCTGAAGAAATGTTAATGGATTGTGTGTAGAAGGTGGAAAAATAATGTGGTGAGCCATTTTCAGAAGATATGAGGTTGAAGATTAGGCTCCTGAAAAGCATTAGAACCATTCATAAACTTTAAATAGGGCAAATTTGAAATCTTGGGCCTTTCAAGGTTCAATGGAATGAAGCTGCACACATGTGGAACTTCAGCACAAGGTGCAGGAGTTTCTGGGCCTGTGAGGAGGTGTTCAGCCAAGATCATCAAGGTTCTCCCCACAAACTTCATCTTCTCTATCACCCCTTCTTCCCCTCTTCCTCCTCCTCCTCTTCATCAGGCGTCTCTGCTAGACCTCTGTGAAGAACTTTCCCCTGTTTAGGGCAACAGTTGCCAATCAGATTTGAGTATGCTTGCCCCTCCTTGAAGTGTTTGCCATGGGGACTCTGTTAGATGGGGGCTGATTTCCTTCAGCCTTTTTAAAACACTTTTTGACATGGGCATAATAAAAATAGCACAAGGCAGCCCTGGTGCTGGCTCCTGACACTGGGCAGTGCTCCCAGAACAGGCCTGAACCTTAATCCTGCCTGTCCTACAACTGCATGCCAAGGCTACACTGCAGCTCACAGGGGACAAACTCAACTTGAAACTATTCTGAGATCCAATCAGAGAATACCATGATAAACGCTTGCCCTGACAGTTTTCCTAGAGCATTCTTGGTTTTGGGATCCTTTCCCTGCAAGTCAGGTTTTGCATTCTCCTGCCCTTTCCTAAGCCCTGCTGCCAGCCCCCTTTCCACTCACCTGACTTTCCCAAATGCAGCGGGGGAGTCACTGCTCCTTCCTTACAGTCTGTGAAGTGTCTTCACATCCCTTGAAGACAGCATCTTGTTTGAGGCTCTTTGCCCACTCACCTTTCCTGCAAACAGGCTAAACCCCATGGCTTCTCTCCATGCCCTTAGAGCAGCTCTGTCAGGATTCAGTTTCTAAGTTCACTGCTCCTAAAGACCATCATCATTAAGAATGCCAGCAGGGAGCATCTGCAGCTACCCTATGACAAAAAGGACACAAAAGCCATACATGGATTTCCCTAAATCACCTCACCTTTTTCTCATTGAGAAATCAAGCCCCACTGAAATGGCAAGGATTTCACACTGACAGTTGTAGTTATCCTCAAAGGAGCTAAGCCAAAACAATGACTTCTATATACATACACAAGTAGATGGCTATAAATACATAATAAAAGGTGCTGAAAGGCTCAGGATCTCATGTAAGCCTCACCCAACAACTATATGTATGCCATCATGCAATGGGTGGTTTATGGGCCTCCAGTGACTCAGAGCAGTGCCATCAACGCACTCCCCACTGGGGCTTTCTGCATCAGCTCTGGTTCTCCTGCCTGTATCTCAGGCACAGACCAGTCCAGCCCAACTTTGCTGAGACAACAGCTTACAGATCTGAACATGATACTGTATCACTCTCCAGAGGTGCCTGAGGGGAAAACGCATTCCACTCACCTAATTGTGTCAGTCGAATGTTTCTCCGTCTTCTGGAATTAAGCTGGTTTTGAAAAACTTGGCTATTAAGGCTTCAGTGTTGCAAGGCACTGGAGAAGAAGATCCAGGATGAAAGCTGGTTTAAGGTAAATTTGAATTACCTGTTTTAGCAAAAGGTTTAGTAATTTTGAAGGCACATCCTTCCTTCCCCCCCCCCCCAGTTTTCTTTTTCAAAGATTAACCAAGGATGAAATCTTTTTAATATTTATTATATTTTATGTTTGTTTATTCTTTTATATATATTTATGCCTATTCCTTTGGGAGCGTGTGTGTGGGAGGCTGGGTGGAGGGGGAGGGCCATTTTTGTTTGCTGTAACTCCTCCAAATATTTCACTGGCATTTGGAGGAATGGTCAAAAATAACAAATTAAAATGCCAGCTCTCCATAGGAGCCAATGATAAATTGTTGAGAGCACTTGGACTGGTAGAAGCTGAAGGAAACCTGGTTTGAGGGCTGTTGGGTTTTTTTGTCAAACAAAGGCCTTAGATTTAGAATATCAGACTAAAACTAAATCAGGCTACTACAACTGAAATCATAGAGCTGAAATAACTATTCCAGCCCCAGACAACAGTCAGCACCCTTACTTCCAACTACTTTAGACAGACTCCATGTCCTCAGCAGGCTGTCATTGCTGCCCTTGTGAACACAAGTCTTCTCCTGCCTGAGGAGCACAAGTGATGGCACAAAGTGCTTCTCAGAGGAAGAGGCATGCTAAGGAAGACTTAACTTTGCAGAACAGGTCAATTGCCACAAATGTTACGTAAGCAGAAGACACCCCAAATGACCAAACCATTCTGATACAGTCTGATAGAAAAATAATCCATATTTTCCCATCTCTGAAACAGCATTGAAAAGTGTAGGTATCTCATAGACACCACCAAGCCCACATGATGTTAACTGCCCCATATGCTGCTGTCCCCACCTCCCTCCTCTTTACTGAGCTTTTCTCCTTATGGAGCTGAAGTAGCTTGTGAATTCTGTAGGCTGGATTTGAGGCAGACTGAAGGAAACCACACTTGCTCCCAGAAAAAGTCAAATTTATTAACTACTAGTCATTTCTGAAGCCTTTGATTGTATTTAAATAGATTATTTAGCACCTCAGTCAGCTTTCTCTGCTAGGAACATGATGAAACTTCATTATTGCAGCAGCACCATAAATCTGGAGTGTTTTAGATAGATAGAGAGCTTCCCGTAACCTAAACACTGCACCCACAGGGTACAGCAGTAGGTGATTTAAGGAGTCCTGACCTTTCTGTCCTCCACTTTGGGGATGATTTTCACTGGGGCTTTACTATCAATCAGCCATTGAATCTCAGTAGTGGTTGCGGACAACCCCTGTGTGAGACAAAGACATTTTGTGTTCTTTGTGTCTTCTCAGTTGTTGGGTGAAGGCCTGCCCCACACATCCAGTTGTGTGAGTCAGGACATAAACAAGGATTGAAGCACGAGCCCCTTATCTCAAGGAAGAGAGACAGTGTGTGTACACATTTGAAGAGCATTCAGTCCATGACCTGGACATCCTGACATGACAGTGAGTACAGTTGCTCATACAGCTGTTGAATAATAAATATCTCATCGTGCCCTGGAGATACTACTTCTTGAATACCCAGCTCTTCACTGAAGCAATCAGAACCCTGACTAAAAGATTTACTCTGTGATAGTGTTCCTGTAGTTCTTATGCATTTCATTTGACTTCAAAAGACTATCTTCTAGAAGAGCAAGTGCATCTTACAAAATAACCTTTAAGCTGTGTGATGATTTGTTTGAAAAAGTGTTCTGCTACTCCATTTCTAAAATGTCATCCCTGTCTCTGTCCTTATCTTAAAACACTGCAAAATTGCTACACTATTTCTTGCATAAAATTTCCACGTTCTTTACCACTTCAGATTTCTTGCTATGTTAAGTTATGAGCTTTGATTATTAGCCTCCATTCATTTGCTACACAGTTTGAGGCCACAGATGAAAAGCAAATACCCCTTTGGGAAGCAAGTAAAGTACAACAAGGACTATAACTCACCCCCTGTAGAAAGCACCAGAGGGTTGTTTGTTTGAATTATCAGAAGTAGCTGTTTAGAATGAAAAACTGATGGCATTTCCCCCTCCCTCAACCTCACTTGTGCCACTACTGCACAGGGAGCTTGCAGCTTCCGGTAGTGTTAATATCTGCCCATAGTGCTGCATCTTTCCACGCTTGGTCAGTGAATGCAGCATGCTGAATCATCAGGCTTTTGGGTGCATTCTCTGGAATGGGATTTATTCATCACAGAGCTTCCCTACCACACAGCATGATAGAGGAAGGCTTCTTTCAGGCCTCTGTTACCAGAAGCTGCTTTGGATGCTCACAACTAAGCAGCAACATCCCAACTGGTTGTATACAGAAGGATTCTGAATTCATGTGGTAGTAAAGTGCCTTCCTGCCTTTGACACAACACATTGCACAACCACCCAGCAACTCTGCTGTTTCTCAACTATTCACACCAAAACAAACACATAAACATGCTTCTTAGTCCTTAAACCCCTTAAGTACTAACAACCCCCTAGCGATGCTACTCATCGTAGTACCCGTGCGATTTTTCCTGCCTTCATTCCCACGGGATAGCGGACTCGGGAAGAGTCAAGAGATTTCTTTTAAGCACTGTCACAGCGCTAAGAATTTCACTTCCTTTATTTTAACGCTTCGATCGCTTCCCAAAGTACTTTCTACTGCGGCGTCCGTCTGCAACCGACCCCCCCCCCCCGCACTGAGCTGCATACCCGTGAGTGCATCACTACGCGGGGGGACGGGACGGGGGCTGCGAGGGGCGCCGGCATCCGCCGGCGCCCCTCGCAGCCCCCGTCCCGTCCCCCCGCGGAGCACAATGCGACCCAGCGATGGGGTGTCCCCCCCTTGTGAAGCCACCCGGTGCCACAACTCACCTGCTCCGCTCCCCGCAGCCACCGCTTTTCCTTTCTCCCGCCCGCCCCGTTGACAGCCCGGCTTTGTCCGCCCGCTCCGCTCCGCTCCGCCCCGAGCGGGAGGTGCCAAGGGGGCCGCNCCACCCCCCCGCGGAGCACAATGCGACCCAGCGATGGGGTGTCCCCCCCTTGTGAAGCCACCCGGTGCCACAACTCACCTGCTCCGCTCCCCGCAGCCACCGCTTTTCCTTTCTCCCGCCCGCCCCGTTGACAGCCCGGCTTTGTCCGCCCGCTCCGCTCCGCTCCGCCCCGAGCGGGAGGTGCCAAGGGGGCCGCTCCGGGCACGGCTCGGCACCAGGCTCCCGACACAGAGGTTTTCCCTGTCCCGGTGAGAGCTTTTGGCTCCAAAGCACACTGCCCGGCGGCGGCTGGTGCAGCCAGCGCAGCAACACATCCCTGCCTGCAGTTGTTATTGTTAGGGTTATAGTTTTGTTGCTGTTATTTTAGTATGATATTATTGGTACTTTTTATTTGCTCTTTTCTCTTCTTTTTTTTTTTTTTTTTTTTT
>NDXB01002876.1:5962-28210 GCA_002631895.1 Agapornis roseicollis
TAATAAAAAAAAAATAAATTAAAAAAAAACCCTACAGAAAATTTATTGTATTCTCATTTGTCACTTGATGACAACTTCATAACATTTGTCTCTAGCTGACACCACCAATTCACCTTTTTAAAGCACTTCCAGTTCCTTGTGGAAACACATGTAATCCACACTATAAACCACCTGGCAACACAGCTATTAACACCAAACTAAGCAGAGAAGCCACATTCAAAGTTGAGGTTCTCTCCAGCCACTGAAGAAAGGTATCTCCAATGGCTCCCATAGAAAAACCAATACAGTTCCAGTTCGGCAGCTTAAAACCAAGTGTCCCCATAGGTACACAAACTTCCAAGTTGATACCGAAATGAACTTCATTAGGTTTAATGAGACCAATTGTACAGTAACCTACATAAAAAAAAAAAAATATCTTTATTTCAAATTATTCATTGAAAAGATTGTTTAAAAGGCACATATTTTTGTGATCAATAGTACCCTTGTTTTAACCTAGACTATAGTATCCACAGGCCTCATGTTTTGTGTATTTGTATTCAAACAACTGTAACACTAGGAAGAGTTTTTCTCCCTCACTTCACAGATGGGGAAATGAAGCACACAAAAGTTAAATAAATACCCTAGGTCACACAGGAGCTCTGTAATGGAGAAAAGGCTGGCTAGTGATGCAATCACTGTGCCAATCTGCCTCTCTGGCGCACACAATAAAGGCACTTGCTACAGGCTTGTAAAGTTAATGTAAGAGTGGATTTAATGGGGCAGCATACTCCATGTAACGTGATCTTAGTTTATTTTTTTTAAAAAAACCAGTTTTTCATTCTAAAGAATTATTTTGTGTGCTTCTCTTAAATGTAACACAGTCTTGAACAAACACAACCTTTGCTGTTTAATTATCACAGTAAATGTTTTAGGATCAAGGCAAACAAAAGCAGGAATAGTGTTGTAGCTGTAAAAGCCACTGAGGACAGAAGCCAAGAGATGTTGCCTCAGCTAACTGACCTGCATGAGGTCAGCCTTACACTACTCTCCACCATCACGTCAGCTTCGAAGGAACACATGAAAAGCTTTCTTGCCTTCACAAGGCAGGTTAAAAACCACTTGAGATCATTTCAGACTCCCCCTAAGAGGAGCTGAGAGTAACATTTTGGAGCTTTAAACATATTGAAAAGGTTGAACTACAAAACCTCTCAAGATCAGTGGCAAGAAACATAATTACAAGAGAAAACTAGGCAAGGCTGCATGCAGCCTTACATTATATTCACTGTATATACACAGACTTTCATCCTAGTACTGCATTTGATTTGTTCCTACAATGTTATTTATTTTTGAGCCTGTTATCAACTCAAAGTTATGTTCCAAAGTTCAGAAAGCCTTTAAGAGAAGGATTTTGCCAGACTGCCTGTTTTTTTGTTGTTTTGTCATATTCTCGATAGCCAGAGACTGTTCAACAGAAAAAGCAAAGACATGAAGAAGGCAGTAGTGTTTGCTATTAATTTGCAATGTTACAAGAAAATGTTTTCAATAGTACATACTACTTAATTATATTTAATGTTAATGTTATCAGGAAATATTTATTCCCAGACAGTTAATTCCTTCAGTTTGATAGTATGAAAAGAAACTAGTCGATATATAAATACAAAACCAACATAACATTTCAGCAGGTACAAGCATGTCAGGGGGAAATGCAAATTTTCATTAATCAACAGGAAACAGCAAAAAGAGACGGCAATGCCCCTCAGAAGCTATCCAACTATGACTATGTGGTTTTCAGCTTTGAGAGACCAGAATACAACACAGTGTTTCACACTCACAGGGTAGACCTTGTGAAGAAAGGAAAGCTGAAATTGATACAATTGTGGAGAACGACAGGGTCCTATGATCTTTATTTCAAATTTCTAGTAGTTCCTAGGGAACTGCCTACACCACAGGCAGATGATTTTGTATTCTCTAAATAAAAAAGACCCACATCCAAGCAGAAAGCCATGAAAGGATCCATTCCCAGACTGGGAACAAAGTCTTGTACTTATGTAACTTTATTTCAACACATAAGCCCCAAAGTGCTCGCTCTTCATATCCTGAAGCCACTCACAATTAAATGCCACTTGGCAGTTTTCTACTTCTCATATTTTACTGCTTACAGGAGAGCTAGCTTTAAATATTTTCTATCATTAACCATTTAGCCAGATAAATCCTCAACCCTATGATATCTAATTTGTGCCCATCTGTCTTGAAACGATTAGAGTCTAATTTAGTGAATTCATTGGGCTTGTATTAGACCATTTCTGAATTATAATGATCAAACCTCAGCAAAAGTACTGGTAGATGCTAGATGTGATTGTGAGAGATGCTGATTCCCATAAAGGTCTGCAAGAGGGAGACATGCAGATCTGATGAAGTAGCAAGGCTTGGCTCAGGTGTGGGAAATTCACTACAGCTGTCTGGCACTGGCTGAACAGTTAAATATTTATTTTTCTCCCAGTTCTAAAACACTGCAAATGTGTCACTATATTACCTTATCTCTCCTCAAACATCACCAGATGGCATTAGACTATATGGGGATGTAATTAAAACATACCACTGGACCAAGTTACTCTGCAAACAAAAAGTGACACTAAGATGAATTTACTCCCATCCTCTCTAAATAGCGAGGTAAAAACCAGTTTCTACACAAGGTATCTAACAACCAACGCTCATTTTCGAATACTAATATTTAAATAAAAAGCTCTTTTGTCGAAACAGCCAAGTCTGCCTCAAGTAGGCTGACATTCCAGCAACAGTATAAGGGGATGAAGAGAGCAAAACCTTCACAAAAACAATTGCCTTCTATGACGATACCATGCAAGGTGGACAGATTTGGGATTTTTTATATTTTTCTGTTTTGTGCATATAATGCATAGTTCTTTGCCTTCTTTTTTCTACTCACTGCACTCAAGCACAACTGCTGTCTGCTGGGCCAGTACTTGTGCTTTCCACAAAGAGAGAGGTTTGGTCAACCAAATGGGCCCAGAACTTCATCAAACTAGATAGAGCTGATGGCTCTATCCAGATAGTCTAATTAGATCCACAAGGCAGGTCAAGAGAGGGAATTCTCTCCCTTTACTCTATTCTTGTGAAACCCTACCTGGCCCCCAAAATAAGAAGGATGAGGACCCACTGGCATGAGTTCAGAGAAGGCCACAAAGATGTGCAGGGGGCTAAAGCACCTCCAGGGAGACCTTAGAGCCTTCCAGTACAGGACATGTAGGGATAGGACAAGTGGGAATGGCTTTAAACTAACAGAGGGTAGATTTAGATGACATATTAGAAAGAAGTTCTTTCCTGTGAGGGTGGTGAGGCACTGGCACAGGTTACCCAGAGAAGTTGTGGAACTATTCTATGATTCTATAAGGTGTCAAAGCAGTGTAAGAAAATTCCTAACTCTCTTGCCATGTGAGAACTGTTAAATCTGAAATAATCAGATGCACAGTATAACTAGACTGTCTATAGGCAGCAAACCTTATGAAGAGCTGCAAAAGAAGGAATTTATGCATTTAGGCATCACATAAAACAAATCAACTACACTTTTTACCCGTCCCCAAACTGTGTTTCACATTTGTAGTACTAAGTGATAAACTAGTATAATAAATCTAGCCAGGCAATGAATAATTACTTCTGCAGCAAAGGAATAAATCAGGACTCAATAAGCACAGTCAGATGCTGCTATAACTGCGAGCAGACAATGTGCAAAGCTGACAAGCTCCTCCAAAATATTTGATCATGTTTTGCAGTGGCTTTTAATAAAATATTGTATTACTGTTAGTACCTATCTCTATAACAGCCCCTGTTCTGTAAATGGCATTGAGCTCCTCTGTAAGACTGCACATTCATCCTATAAATTACATACTACAATTAACTTGAATAAAACCAGAAAATCTCCTTCCAAACCCAAGCAATTTGTGAGTAAATACCACACAGAGGTAAGAACAAAGGCAATGGGACTTCAGGACTCTTTTGCAGCAAGAAAAGCAGGAACGTACTGCAAACAAGACACTAGCTTCTACAAGGAAGAAGTTCTTCACTGTGAAGGTGGTGAGGCACTGAAACAGGTTGACCAAAGAAGTGGTAAATAATCCATCCCTGGCAGTGTTCAAGGCCAGGCTGGACAGAGCCTTGGGCAACATGTTCTAGTGGCCATGACAGGGTGTTGGAAATACATGATCTTAAGGTCCTTTCCAACCCTAACTATTCTATGTTAGGACTTTAACCTCTTCCAGAGGATAGCATGCTCCACCCATTCTACAGCTGCAAACAGATGTACATTTGATAGAGTACTAGAAAGTTTCTTCTCTATTGAAATTTTTGTATATAGTTATAGCACTCAGGATTTCTTGGAAACCATTAAAACAGTTTTCCTAAGTATAATTCAGTTCCTATGCCTAAAGTCTCTCTTTCATTACTGGTGTTCTAGCAACATGGTTTAATCCCTCACTCTCCAGATTCTTTAGAAAACAATATGCTTACAATTTATTATAATCCTTATTGACAAGCAACCTGTTTAAAGCAAGATTATAGTCACATAAGGTTTATGGGGGGGTAAAGGGGAATTAGCTTCTTTAGGCTCTAGAAAGAAAACTTATAAAACTATGATAATAAAACCATGCTATTCTTTCTTGCATGGTGTAATTTGAGAGTTTAACTGATTTTCCAGGGAATCAATTATAAGATCAGAGGCTCATTATTTGTTAACTTAACCTCTCCAAAATGTTGGCTTCATATCAGAAAGAAAATAAGAAAATATAAGAAAACAGTAACTCTAATTTAAAATCTCTCTTTGAGCCCTTATAACTGTAAAGTACTTAGAATTTTCAGCCCTGAAGTTTGTAATCTGAAGCCATTTTCAGGGCAAAAGTATTTCTTATCAAGTTGTTTATCTATTTCTCAGTCACTAACAGCCTGACTGCCTAATGTCATTCAACATAGACTTAACACAAAGACACCTCTTTTGTGTCTGGTACTCAACAGATTGAAGTATAAAATAATTTTATTGTGTTCACTGCTATTTCCACAAGTTCTACTACAAATTAAGTGGTAATAAAGTGATACTGCTATGTATGTTTTGTTGTCAGCAGGTCTCTTTTTAAAATCTTCTACACGAAATTGGAAGAGACAGTCACCCTTAGTTTCACAAATGTAAGAACCAACTTTCCTCCCTTTCAAAGTTACACTAACACCTGTTATTTGTGGAGTGGAGGTGATTTATGCTGGAGCTAGCATGATCCCCAAGCTAAATATTTACAATGTAAATAGCACAACCTATTCTGGAGAAAAATCTTTAGCCTTCAAAACTTGAAACATCAATGCCATCACTGGTTTAAAATTAAGTGACAGTACCATCCTAACTAGACATTTTGGACTGCAGGTGAGGCAGATAAACCCAGCAAATTTTGTGCTCTGAAGTGGGAATAAAGTAGCTAAGAAATCCATCTGCTGAACTGTTAAAGACTTTTCACCACACATTTTTGCTGTGTCTGGCAAGATTAACAATCACACTTCTCTTAAGATACATGGAGGAAATATTTAAACCACTATAATTTACGTAACCCATGATCATTTTCAAATGAACTTGCTAGATGTGAAGCATTTCTTCTCCTGGCTGGATTTTTGATCTGACACTGCCAAGCAGGCAAGTACTTTTACAGATACACAAATCCTAATCTTGAACCAAACACTGTTGCTCTGGAATACTGTAACTATCGCTAACAATCTGAGGCCATCAACAACAGAGAAATTTCTCCCATCTTAACAACATCTACAGTTTGAACCCTCATCTGGCACTCACACTACAGTAAATAGTATTGTAAAAGTAATTTGGCTCCTCTTCAGCCAGTTTGTGAACTTATTATTAACTTCTATTTAAACACATTATTAAAGCACAAAGTAAGAACAGCCTGTATCTTCCCCATGGAGGTGTCATATAATTTTTAAACAGAATGATCTTAACTGCATTGGCTTTTTATTATTATTATAAAAATTTGAGTTATTTCCCTTTCATTTATCTCTGCCTGATTTTAGTCATAGTTCTGAAGCAATAAGGAATTTTCAATATCAGTTACTAAATTATTGTCAGCTGATCCATGTAACTCAGACTGATTCCACTGAAGAGACAGACCAAATCACCACACTTAGATAGACAAAAATACACTTTACAAAGATCCAGCCTAGACAATTGCTTACTTTAGAAATAAACAAACCTCAACCCAGTCATTGAATAGCTTTATTCCCTCAGGTCTGAGACTCATCAGATCAGAGCTGATTACCACCTAGCACTCAGTTCCTATTGCCATAGAGGAGTAAAACTAATTAACCCATCTTTATTACTACAAGAAAATGCAGTGATTAAGGCCTTATTTATAAACTTTACAGCTATTATTAGATAATCTTTGACTTTCCTAATTTTTCTCTGTTCTGAAGAGACAACAAAAAGAAAATGTCAAATGGAATGCCTGTTTTTATATTAAAGGAATTAAAAATGAGTATATATGGAGGAGATGATGCCAAAGAGGTTAAGATGCATGAAAGCTCATTTGGAAAGACACACATCTTCAACTGCAAAACTAAAATACACCATAATACCAACATTCTGTGCAACCTGACCAATGAGGCCAAGAGAACAAAACGTAATAACACATTATTTCAGTAAGACTAAAATTTATTGGTATATTAAGTATTGGCTCAAATGAAGACAGAACCTCAACTCTAGCTTCTACTCTGAACTAAATTTATAGCAACATTACATGCAGATGAGCAAATACAGGAGTAATACCTATATACCTACGAGATACTATGTATTCTACAACTAGATCATGTAAAACTGAAGGAATAATATGACACAGATTTTATTTGTTGATTTTTTTGGGAGTTTATCACCATCACCTTGCTTTAGAGATGAACCAAATACATAATAATGGCTGGGCACAGCAGAAACAGCATCTAAGGTCCCCCATCCTCTGCTGCATGGATCTCATTTATCCCCAGGAACTCCTGTTCCAAATACTGCTAGGGAGTTAGACCCCTTTCTCTTTCAGTGACACAGTTTTTCTAGGAATACGTTACTCCATTTTAGCCTCCTTCTGCCTGCAAAAGGCTACTGCTTACTGTGTAAGACCAATACTACGAGTAAAACATTTGTTAACATTAAGAATTCTGTGCAAATTCAAAGATGCACAAACAGCAACCAGCTTTCTTTCAATCAGAGCAGTTGTTCCAACATAGAAGATTTAATTTAATACAGGAGACATGCACACATCGAGGGAGGTATTTCATCAAGAAGCCATTCTGCAAGCCAGTTTTAAAAGACCCCAGAACTGCCAGGTTATGGCACATCATTTGAGTTTATACAGGCTTTGTGGCAGGTTGCTTAAAGTCAGTGCCAGGAGATACATGTATCTTTTCCAATTGAATTCATGAAGCTCAAAATATAAAGGCTTTGCAATGCTATATTTTACTTGCCTTTTAATGGCTGGAAGGAGAGAAGTGCTGTTACTCCTGCTGCCAAGATTCTTCAGCTCTAAAAGTGCAGCAGCTACTTTTAGATCAGAGAGTCCTTAGATTCAACCCCCACAAAGTTTCTTCTCTATATATTATGCCTGTTTTGGAGCGCTGTAATGCTGTTAACTCTGTAATGAATATTAATATAGCCTTTGGGGAGATTTGTTCTGTCTCTACTATGCCTTGCATATTATGAAACACTTCTAAATCTACAGTAACAGTTTATCATATCAGAGACAAGTAATTCATTGTACCCCAGCACAATGGATGCACACACAAACTTGTGCACTCAAACACCACCTTAATCACCTCTCCTGCCTTCTTCCCGCAAAATGTATTCTTTCGCAAGGCATGAACTATGGTTCGCTTCTACTGCTGTAGTTTAAGAAACAAACCACGCAGAACAGCAGCACTGCTTGTCTCCCACACCTCTGCAACATTTCTGAAGAATCAATTACTTCTCCCAAGGCCTCCCAGACTGACTCAAACCCACAAGCAGTTTAATGTCCAAATCCAGACATACAAAGTTAAAAAGAAAAACATACAGCAAGGGGTCAGCAGTGAATACTCATGACACCAAAGCTGGAGGAGCAAAGGCAACCTTCGGAGGAAGTGAAGTGTTTGAGAAAGAACAGAAAACGTATTTCTGACACAGGTGTAAGAAACACAGAAAGATGTGTGGGGTGGGGTGTAATGTAGGAAACAGCAGAGAAGGAGTCACAAGAAATACTTGAAGATTGACCCAAGAAGCCTATCCTGAGGCACTGCCCTTGCAAGAGAAAACAGGTTCTTGCCATCACATTCATGCTCACAAAAAAAAGTACCTGAAACTACAGTGTTTCAATTGAAATCCAGCTCAGCAGCGGGGGCCTTGCCCCTCATCCACTCCTACTGGCTCCAGGGTTACCTCAGGCCTGTAGATACCAGCTGATAAAAACCAGCTTCTGCCAGTTTAACTTCCTGAAGCAGCTCTTGACTACCAGTGAAGCGTCAGGGCAGGAAGAAGGCAAGGTCGGAGCAACAATGAGGGGAAATAGCCTCTTTTAGATCAGCTTGACACCTTGAACCCACATCCTGCTTACTTCCCCTAAACAACTTACTATTTAGCAGATGAGCTACGATCCATGCACCTTGGCAAGAAGCAGAACCCACTTTTGTAATTTCAGTCATCTAGCTGGAATAAACGACTGCATTTTTTACTTCAGAGCAAAGCAGAGCTGTGTGCTGCAGCCAAGGAGAAAAACCGCAACTGCTAAAGCCCCAGTACTATACTCCCTTGCACTGCTTGTGCTCACCTGGGGTCAGATCTCAATGAGCACCAGCTGGTAGCTATTAACTAATTAGCTGGCTTTAGCTAATTTCACTGCATAGAAAAAGTACTCTCATCTAGGTGGAGAAGTTGTGCAGGGGGTTATATTGTTTTCTTGTTCTT
Source organism: Agapornis roseicollis (assembly GCA_002631895.1). Lineage (NCBI taxonomy): Eukaryota > Metazoa > Chordata > Aves > Psittaciformes > Psittacidae > Agapornis > Agapornis roseicollis. The sequence continues at coordinate 14,922 of NDXB01002876.1, forward strand.
TTGCTGTGATAAATCAGGCTATAAACAACAAACTTCCCAAAACCACATATTTTTTGGCTTTATTGGTATTACCAACTTAGCTGCATAAACCAACCTCATTTCAATTCAGTCCACTGACAAGGTGGTGGGTTTTTATTAGGACAGTGCCCAGGGGAAACTGTGGAATTAGGAATGCCCCTGCTTTTTTCTTGTAGCACAGTGAAGCTGTGGAGGGAAGCAAAGTCCATGCAGAGTTAATCTAGCAGTGAGACAGAAAACTTTTAACTGTAGTGTTTCAAGTGTTCAGAAAAAGGAGAAAGCAAGTAGGGTAGGCAGAAGGCAGCTACACCAGTTAACAGGCCAGATACAGCATGAAACAGGACACCCTACACTAGAGGATTTTTAAGACCTGTATGTGGACACAAAGTAATTTAGAGCAAACAAATTAAATGTCAATCTACCAGAATCTCTGCATATAGATGAGCCTTAAGAAAATACAGGCTATGGCCTGTGAAAGACTGGTTAGAGCTATTTTTGATGAACTTGGAAACAAACCTACTCTGTGATTCTAAATCCAAAGCAGGAAACTACACATATGGCAAATTTCCTGATGATACCTGGTCTAACTTTAAATGATATTACTCACTGCAGATTAGTGCTTTTTATATTGTGTCCAGTAACTGAAATGTTCTACTGTTTCTTCTTTTTAAAGAAGGTACACCGTACTCCAAGAGCCACCAAAATGCATGTATTTACCATATTAAAGATTTTCTAAAGATGTCAGACAAATATTTTGACACAAAATTTCAGAAATATTAAAGACATTTTTCTTTCTACTAGTTTAAAAGCACTACTGCTGCAGGTGTTTCTCCAAGGCAGAGAACTCTAGGCCTACTTGGGAGTCAAAGGACTCTGAAATCTCTTTTCATGATGGCATTTCTGTCTCATGCTGGTTCCTACCACATCTGCCCATTTTCCACATCTGCATCCCTAAAACGCTAATGATCTGGTGTGGATTTTTGATCAGCTGGAAATAAGTAACTCTTGAACTGTTTCCTCAGGTTTTCTTAAAAAAATCTCCCAATTCATAGGATTAATTCAAATCTGTTAAATATTTGAAAATCATCTGTTAAAAATATAATTTTCATTAAGTTTTCATCCACAGAGTCTGAATTCTGTTTACTAATAACTTATCAATAGGGTCAAAACCTGATAAATGAAAGCTAATATGCCACTGTGTCTTGTGAAAATGTTTGCTTCCCTCCAGCCTCCAGTAGAACAGCAGTTTGCATTTCAGACTTCCCTGTATTTCATTCTTGCTACAATGGCATCTGAAAACTAAATGAACTATTGTCGATTTTTGCTGTGTTAAGTCTTCTGCAAACATCTTATGTCCAATAGCTGACTGAGGATTTATATTTCTGCATGTAAAAGCTTGGACTTGTGAGCAAGCATATATGCACGTGTTTGTGTGTAAATACCTGTATCTAACATATATTCCTCATCTTACTGACTAGCAGACTAAAGCTAAATACATACAACCCAAGAAAGCTGACTAATAAATAAATTTCTTCTAACACTTTGACACTTGATGAGCATCTCCAGTTAAGGATGTTCCCTCTCTCCAAACTGTAACTCTAACTGCACAGCAGGAGAATGATTGTAGACATGTAGGTCTGTCACAGAGAAAGAATTAGGTTGCATTTACTTGTACCATTTGTCATAAAATATTTGTGGCCTTTCTGACAAGACAAACCAAGGACCATTTTTTAGAAAAGATTTATTTACATATATATAAAATCCTACCTTGGAAGAAGTACATATTTAATTTCATGCATATTTAAGCATACCAACTGGATGTTAATGCATCACAAGAAAGAAAATTTTCTTCCTTGCAATGTAGTCCAAAGGAGCAGTTACTTGTGACCACAGCCTGAACATGCTGTCACATATTCACATATGGAGTTAGGTATTCCAGAATATGGCAGTATATATTCTCCCAGTTACAAGCAGATGATGAGGGCTGTACACTTCTGTGCAGTTTTCTATGTATGAGAAAGCAAAGAGCTGATGGGGAATAACATCACGTTAACTCCAACAAGAGGGGCTAGCAGCAGACCACAACCCAGTGACATCCTGCTACAGACATCCTACAGAGCTACAGAAAATCTCAAACTGGAAAATACGCAAACAAAAAAGCATGCATGAACAAATTAATACATTCCAGTGAGGCATGGGAACTGTTTACCCAGAGAAGCTGTGGTTTCCCCATCCCTGGCAGCATTCAAGGCCAGATTGGATGGGGCTTTGAGCAACCTGGAATAGTGGTAGGTGTCTCTGCCCATGGCAGGGGGTTGGAACTAGATAATCTTTAAGGTCCCTTCCAACCCAAACCATTCTATGATTCTATGATGATGGTGATTTCCAGGTGTTTGGAACTCAGTGCTGCATTGCGAGGCCAGAACTTCATAGCTGTGGAATTCATAGCAGTGACCACTCCTGCAGAGATTTATGAACTCTGCCATCTCTGCCTGCTGACTGGAGGTTTCCCATGTGCAGAAGTCTTTTTATAACTTCTTGAACTTCAGCATTTGACATCTATTTTGAAACGCCTTTTTGCTACTCAGGCATCCATTAGATTTACAGACTTTGCGAACAAACAGAAGTTTGTGTCACAGGACAAATTAGATTAAGTAATTACACTACACTTATCAGTTCCTTTTTCTCTGTTGTAGCTATTGATATTTTGAGGCCTATTGAAATGGCAAGACTATTATTTTTTCTCCTGTACTGAACTGCTGAGCACTGAGAAAACTGCTTGTGTCCAGTGAAAATACTGTCAAATTACAGATGAACTCTGTTTCAACTTCTGTTGGGGAAAAAAAAAATCAAATTATTTAAATTTATTTTTGCAAACAGACCTTCTGTTTCCATCACAGCTGGAACGGTCATTCCCAAAAAAGTGTCTTTCCATGTCTCTCAATCTTAGAATAAGATGTTTTATTGCAACACAGCTGCTCAGTTGATAAATTAAAGAAATAGTCTCAAATGCAGCATAGAAGAGTCTTCCAACCAGAAGCACAGTGATTCATGATTTATGCAAAATGGTTCAGAAATTAGAAATAAAAGAATAAATAAAAATTCTATGTTTTTAATACAGTAAATAAGAATCAAATTCAGACCGAACAGCTGTAATTATTACAGATTAACAGCCTTTATAAAATGGTAAAATTTTCTCAACTTTTCTACCTTCCCTCAATATGTAAGGAACTCTAAGTCAGTTTTTCAAAATAAACTTTTCAAAATGAAAATGTGCACTGGACTCCATTTACAATGGCAAATTACCCAAAATCAGACTAAAGCACCATAGGGGGAAAAAAAATATTTATTGAGATTGAGGAAGATCAAATAATCACAGAGAATGAGTATAACTATATACACATTTTGAAATGGTATTTTTTCTCTAAAGAGAAATAATATTAAGATGGGATTAATTTAAGATAGGACTAATAAACCAAGAATAAACACAGACATTATTTTAAATGATGATGTTTACAATATATAGTAAAAATATTTTGAAAGTGAAATGGGGTTTCCACAATGAAAGAATTATGGAAGCAATTTTTGTAGATCACTGCTTCAATGACAGATACAATATACACAGCAAATCATAGAATCGTAGAATGGTTTGGGTTGGAAGGGACCTTAAGATTATCTAGCTCCAACCCCCTGCCACGGGCAGGGACACTTCACACTAGATCATGTCACCCAAAGCTCTGTCCAACCTGGCCTTGCTCAGCCTCTAACATGCTAACACAGCTTTAAAGAGGTTCTAAAATGTTTCCTATTTTTTCATTTGGAACAATTTAAAATAGCAAATCTTCAAGACCCTCTTGTCTAATGGAGACCTAACCACAGATAAGGCCCACGGATTCTTCATCTTCTAGATGGTCTATACTGACTTCTCTATTCCCAATATTTGGTTCTGTTAAATTTTGCCAGTGAGCAGCTGCTAAAGAATTCTCTACCTTGTCTTTAATACAGATAAGATTTTGTTAATTGGCTTCTCTCTCATACTTTACACGTGTTTAATGGCCTCTGTTTTCCTATACTAGCACACATTACTACAACAAGCTCCCACAGAGAGTCCATGCATGGCATTCCCCTGACATAATAAATAGTTGTCATTCCAGTCATCTTCTGTCAGCCAAACAAGGGCTGAAAACATCTGGAAGAATCACAAGAGGATAAACTCCTAGTCCTGGACATCCTAACAAAGAGCAGAAATTAATTTGATACAGCTGCAATTCTTACCTGCTTTTTGCTCTTTCTCATCTCCTTTCATACTTGCACACACTAAATCTTTTCTTTTTTAGACTCAAAGTTCCATTTACATTTCATCTAGATGAATGTCTTGTCACTAAAGAAGTCTGGAGAACTTTAATCTGCAGTAGGAAAGTCACACCAGGATTACAACCAGGGAACAATGAATTATTCAGCCAACATAAATCTACAATTTTTACTGCATGGGCAGTTTAAAATAAAATGTATGAATTTCACTTCTAGGGCAGTTTTAAGCAACCTTTATGAAGTGGGGGATAAAAGTTATTCCAACAAACTCTCCCACTTCCTCCTCTGTTAACTCCAGTCTGTTTAATCTTGGCATGGCCAGCATTAAAAGCTAATCATCTCCTACAGTTAAATCATGAGCATGTTGTATAGCTATAAGCAATGAAAGACACACTATGACCAAGCATGCCGAATGTTCCTCCCATGCTTAATGCATTAAGTACGTATGCAAATTTCTTGTCCAGAAAAAAAAGGAGCATGACTAACTCTGATGAAATTCAGTTGTAAAACTGGGGAGTGCTTTGCAAGCTTCCCTATTCACATTCCAAAGTCATCCAAATCTAGATTTTCAAGTTCAGATTGGAATTCAGTTTTCAAGACAGGATATGAGGATTTGAAGTTCGTACTTAAAAACCTGTACCTAAAATAAACGTATCTAAAATCCATGAAATACATATAACTAATATCCATGAGTAACTAAACTAAATTCTCATATCGCAGAATCCAAAACAGCACTTTTATCTTCTCTTACTAGGTAGAAATCCCAATTCCATACTAATGAACAACAATCTGGTTTCATTCAGAAATACCAGGTATTAACTCCCTCAATAGCTAACAAGCAGTTAAATATTTCAACTTTGTTGCTGGGAAAAATGAAGAGGAATTAAGTAGGTCTGGCGGAGACAGCAGGAGATACATTTATACCAAAGATAATCTATACCACTGTGCTGAAGTACTGATTTTTAAATAGCCTCTTTGCATATTGCTAGCATGTGGCTGCTGTAAGATGGAGACCTACACAGGCCAACTTTACACATCTTTACTGAGTCCTGAAGAGTGCTGCAACAGCTACTCAAGTCATGGTACTCAAGCTAGCTCATAAAGGCTTGCATACTCCACAGTCACAGTGGTGGCAGAGGTACAGGCAAGCCTTAGCCTCTAAACTATTATAATCTGGTACAATTGTGCATTCTGTTCCAGTATTTCTCCTCTTCTTAGGAAAAATTTAAAATTAGTGTTAAATCCATTATACCCCCAGACTTCTGTACAAGCTTCTCTGTTTTTCATTAAGAACTCACAAAGCAAAGCAGAAAGTTGGCTCTCTGCAAACCCTGAAGTACATTATCAAGGTGCACTGCAATTACAAGAGAGATACCGATACCCAATACTTTGCAATTGTACCCTTACATCACCTCTCAGTCCAGCAAGGGAACACCTGATATTATGAGATGCACAGGAATACATTAAGAGTCTGTGCATCTTGCTCACAGAATCACAGAATCACCAGGTTGGAAGGGACCTCTAAGATCATCAAGTCCAACCCATGCCCTACACCTCCACTAAACCATGTCATCAAGTTCTATATCCAGTCTCTTTTTAAACACATCCAGGGATGGTGACTCCACCACCTCTCTGGGCAGACTGTTCCAATATTTTATTATTCTTTCTGTGAAAAACTTCTTCCTAATATCCAACCTGTACCTTCCTTGGCGCAGTTTGAGACTGTGTCCTCTCGTTCTGTCCGTTGCTGCCTGGTGAAAGAGACCAACCCCCACCTGTCTACAACCTCCTTTCAAGAAGTTGTAGAGAGTGATAGAGAGATCACAGGGTAGCCATATTTCCTTTCTCAGTATTGTCCCAAAGAACCAATGGCTTTTCTGTCAAAAGCTTTGGAAACAACACAACTGGAAATGAAAGAGGCTGTGGGATACCTAAGAAAACTCCAAATGTCTCTTTACTGCTGCTTTGACATACACAGAGACATTCATGTTGTCACTTCTTCAGTTTGGGCTGGTGGTGGCTTTCATTAGGAGTTCCTCAAGAAAGGAGCAATGGTGTTCCTGGTTATTACACAAACACAGACCCATACACACACGTTGCACAACCAAGCTAACTTCCCTGTCAGTGTATGGGTCCCTCTTGTTCCTTGTTTCAACCTTTGCTTTCAAGCTGAAACAGATACCCTTATCTTTATCAGAATGAATCAAGGAAGAAATGAATTTATATTTGTTTTTCTTTATAAAGGAATGGAAAAGACTTGGCTTGCTTCACTTTTATTTTTAAACTTTCCCTCAGATATCACTTTGGACTGATGAGATCTTCAGTTTCAATTATTTGAAAAATAAAGAAGTCTCTTTATGGTGTAATTAATGACCCATAATGCTAGAAATTCTGCTGATGAAAGAGGAAGACAGAGATAAGAAAGCCTGCAATTATACTCTCCTTTCAGGTACCTGCTCCAGATATCTGACAGGTATGCAAGGTACGTACCAGGCAGTTAAACCCATCCTTACTCTGGTCCCTCTGGAATTCAACTGTAATTTAAAATAGCTCTGCTTTTTTCAAGCTCATGCAAATAAGAGATCATTAACACATTTACTAGACACCAAGTGGTTCATATGGTCTCAAATATTGAAAGTTACCACATTTGAAATAGTAAGGTCACACAGCGGGAGCAGGTCAAGACAACACTGGCCTCACATTTCCTACTGAAGTGCAAGGAACATTGATAACTCCTAAAGCAGCTCAGATTCTTCTCTAATTTATCAACCTAGAGCACCATAGCTAAAGACTTCGAGGAAAAACTGCAGGGCACTTATAGAGCTACACAATAGCTACACCACTGTTGGAATTCCTCTCTAAGCACCTGTTCGCCCACATGAAACCAGGGCCAGAGCTTTCAAAACCCAGATGTGAAGAGGTGCTTGCACAACTCCTAAAGTACATGGATGTGGATGGAATTGTGATCCCCAGGACACATGCATCTGCAGAGATAGATTAGGCAAAAAAAAAATCTTTCCTGGAGTGTTTTGACTCATTTTCTTGCTATAAAGACAATTCCATAACAGGCTTTAGACTCATTTTTTTCCTGTAAAGACAATTTTGTGCCAGGCTCTTGAACTCTGACATCTGAGTAAGTTCTGGCACATTATGGCTTAATGATTGACATAGAGAATGCACTGCTGATGCATTCTGAAACTGTTTACTGGGAAATCTAGATTCTCTGGCAGCTCAGGGCCTGGGCATTATTCCTACCATTTACTTCTCCCTACAAAATATTTACATATTTTCCTCTTTAGAGCACTCAGAACCTCTCTGTTTTCTTGGAGTATCTCATGAATTCTTGCTGCGCAAAAAATAATGCCTGTAGGTTCTTTCCAGTGGTGTGAAGTTGTTTAAGCTATGAGCTTTAAGCAACATCGGAATCCCTGTTCAGCTGGGGTACACATGCTCTTCTTTTCATTTGATTCACCTGTGGCTCCTCATGTGGCTGTAAAGAGCCTTGGTAAAACACAGACACTCTACTCCTATTTTAATTCATATAATTTCTTTTTACTGTTCCCAACTCATCTCTCTTCACCTTGAGACACCCCTCACTGCTAAGGGCAATTTTCTTGCATTACAGCACTTTAATTCAAGAAAGATCACGCAGTCTCAAATGTTTTATTAACATAACTTTGAAAGTCAAAACCAAAACCACTTACCCAGATCTTCTGGTGCATTGTTATGGAAAGAATAACCCTACCTACCACCATGTTCCCCAATTAAACTCTTCTCTCTTTGTTTAAATCAGAAAACATTAACCATATTCCCTTCCAGCCTTCACAATGCTGCTGTGCTCCTATCTGCAGCCTATTAGAAGTTGGTCTCCTAGATCAAAAGCTGGTCTCCTAGATCAAAAGCTTCCAGAAGATTTTAATCTTCCAGGGCATTTATTTAACTCTCAACACCACAAAATTAGAGAGAAGAAAGAGTACTGCCTCTGAAACCCACACTGCAACACTTGCAGCAGTTAAACTGCAAGCAGTACTTTCAGTGACTCTCCTTTATGCTGCTCAAGAGAGGGCAAATTATGCCAGGTTTTTAAGTCTTGCCATTAGCTCCCTACCCTGCCTACTCCTGTTGGCAAAGAGAAGACCAAGTCCTCCTTCCAGAGAAGAGGGTAAACACTGAGATTATGTTCAGCTTCTCTCCCTGCACAGTACCACTAAGAAGGGCTGGAAGCTCTGAGGGTTGATTCAGTCAATTGGTTATGTGCTTGGGTCTCCTGGAACTGTCATGCAGAACCCCTCCAGCTCCAGAAATGACTGATGAAGTGATAGACTTTCAGGTCATATGTATGATGAGATCATGACATTCACAGCAAGTTTCAGCTATCAAGTATGTCATCAGGACTGGAAGAACACTTAATGAAAAACCAGCTGTGCTCATGCTTGTCACAGCTAACAGAGCTGGTCAGTGACCAGCTATTCTTAATAACTGGCCATCTTCTCATAATCATTATTGCTATTTTGATCAATTCTTAAACCAAAAATTCTGTTTCACAACTAAATGCTGAAAGCATTCCTTTAAAATATGACAAATAATAGCACAGGGTTTCTCACAGTGACAGGGACATGTCAATCATCACTTTTGTATAAAAGGCGATTGCTAAGATCCATGGTACCAATGTGAAGTAAGCGCTGATGCTGCTGGGTCTCAGACATCATCCCTTTCTTGATAACCATGTTAAGAAACTGAAGACTGCAAAACCCAACAGGTAGGTGATGGTGTTACATTTAATAATAGAAGGCACAAGGTTAAAAGATGTCAGTGTCTGAGGGAGACTAAAAATGAAGAGTTGCACCTGGGAGAGAAGGAGAGAACTATAAAGTTCTATTTTCAGTTGTGTTACTGATGTATACTGGACCAGCCAAGAAACATAACCAGAAATGTAAGTCTGTAAAATGATCTGAAAAACACCTGTTCACAGAGGTATAATATGTTTTTGTGACACACCTGAAATACTTTGAATCAGAAGCACAGTGAGAACACACAACTGAAAGCCACTGTGACAGACAAAAAGCTATTTTCTATTTGTATACAAAAAAAGCTCAATTAAATGGTATTTACCACAAACTGCACTGAGCTCTCCTATCAATTGTGAGTGCTGGGAAACTCGGTAAAAAAAACATTCCAGTAAAAATATCACTCTTCAGTATAATAGGTTTGAGGTTGCAGCCTTTCATACTATTCATCAACATGTTTTTCATCTTCCTTCAGTGTCAGGTTTTTCCTTAATAAGAGATGCACAACCCACATGCCAAAAAGGCTTTTAAAACCTAAATTTGAAACAATTCCAATATGCTGCTGGATACACTTTCTGTTGGCTCTTCAACCATGGCATCATAATGTTGTTTATAGTTTATTACAGGAATCACAGAATCATTAGGGTTGGAAGGAACCTCTGGAGATCATTTAGTTCAACACCCTGCCAAGGCAGGGCCATGTAGAGCAGGTTACATAGGAATATGTTCAGGCAGGTTTTGAATGTCCCCAGAGAGGGGGGACTCCATGACCCACTCTGGGCAGCCTGTTCCAGTGCTCTGCCAGACTCAACCTAAAATTCTTCCTCAAGTTGAAGTGAAACTTCTAGTTTACGGCTACTGCTCCTCATCCTGTCACTAGGCACCACTGAAAAGAGCCTGGCACCATTCTCCGGGCACCTGCCTTTGAGGCATTTATATGCATTAACAAGATCCCTTCTCAGTCTTCTCCACACTAAACATGCCCAGCTCCTGCAACCTCTCCTAGTAAGAAAGATGTTCCAAACCCCTGATCTCTGACCCCAGCCCTCTACTGGACCCTCTCCAGTAGCTCCTTGTCTGTCTTGTACTGAGGAGCCCAGAACCGGACACAGTAATCCAGATGTGGTCTCACTAGGGTCAAATAGAGGAGGACAATCACCTCCTTCAACCTACTGGCCATACTACTCCCGATGCACCCCACGGTACTATTGTCCCTCCTGGCTTCAAGAGCACACTACCAGCTCATAGTCAACTTGTCATCCACTGATACTCTCAGGTCCTTCTCAGCTCAACTGCTCTCTTGTAGGTCAGTCCCCAACATGTGTACTTGGGGTTCTTCCTCCCCAGGTGGAGTACCCTACACTTGCCCTTGCTGAACCTAATCAAGACAGCCTTCAGGCATATCATCCACTCCCTACAGCTCTGTATCATCAGCAAACTTGCTGAGGGTACACTTCAGCCCTTCATCCAGATTGCTGATAAACAAGTTGAATAAGACTGGACCCAGTATTGATCCCTGGGGAACAGCACTTGACTATGGGTCCCCAACTAGATTCTGTTCTGCTGATCACAACCCTCTGAACTCTGTCATTCAGCCAGTTTTTGATCCACCCCACTGTCTATTCATATAGCCCACATTTATTAAGCTTACCTATGAGGAAGTTATGGAAGACAGTGTCAAAAGCCTTGCTGAGGTCAAGGTAGGCAACATCCACTCCTTTTCCCGTGCTGAACCCCCTGCCATGTCATCATAGAAGGCTATCAGATTGGTCAAGCATGATTTACCCTTGGTGAATCTATGTTGACTACTTCTGATGACCTTCTTCTCTTCTACATGCTTGGTGAAGATCTCCAGAATGACCTGCTCAATCACCTTTCCAGGGATGGGGGTGAAGCTCACTGGGCAGTAGTTTCCCAGGTCCTCCTTGCTCTTTTTGAAGGTAAGAGTGACACTGGCCAGCTGTCTCAATTGCCAGTCTTCAAAGTTTACACAAACACCTTAGAATACAGGTTACATGTGTTGGGGTTTGTATATGTGTGCTGTGCAAAGTCCAACATGTTCCAACAGATATTCTAATTTACTCTTTTTTTTCTTGTCATCACAGACCTGCAACATGAACCAGTATGCAGCTACTCTCTTGAGCTGCTATATGATATTACCAGGCAGACTGCCACTGTGCTTTACAAGGAGACAGATAAGTTACATATATTTGTTTACTTAAAAAAACCCCGTGTTATTTAAAAATAAAACTATTAACAAAACATATATCTCAAAGCCTGAGAGCATAACCTACCACCTTAATTAGATAATTAATAAAAATAACAGATTAGAAACAACATATATTTATCTCCAAAGGCTGAAGAAAAAGAGTTCCGGAACTGGTAGTATCAAGGTACCACCTCCTGCCAGAGCCACCAGGACAGAGCCTTTGAGCAGATCTAGATGAGGACACCAATACTTTTGCAAAGAACACCTTACAGAATAGCAGGTTTTCCTAAGCAGGAAAAAATGTGGAGTTTTTGAAATTATTGACTATCTTAGCATCATTCTTATTGACAAGGTGGAAGGCTAGCTTGATCAGGTAGAATTATCTCCAATTCTTGTCTGTCCTGCCCTAGTTCAAGTTACAGCTGGAGTCTGAAGAAACAGTACCTGACCTCATCACAGACAATCTGGCCATTGAGTCCAGGTATCAGGAAGAGATGCTTGCTAAGAGGATCCCCACCACAAAACACACCTTAAGAGTCCCGGAAGCACATCTCAAATCAATTCACCCTTCAGGGGCTTAGAATGTTTGAGATGCAAATCATTCAATAACTTCTGAGAAATAATACATTATTTAGGCTCTTTTTTAGTTTTTTGTTTTACTTTTATTTACAGTCACAATATCTCCACAAGATCAGGGAAAAAAAAACCTTACCAAAGAAAACATTGATAGTAAATACCATGCTCCTTTTCAGAAACAATACAGATTAAAAATAATGTGAATCGGTGTATCGGGATACATAACTGCTAAAATAAATACTCAAGCAAAAAAAAGAATTCAGGTTGATGACTTAAGTGTTTGTCAATTTAAAGCATCACAGAAATCGCTTATTTAAAGCACTGATTGAAATAATTCTGTCCCAGAGGCAGGAAATTACTCCTGCCCTCAAAGTTAAAAATAATATCACCATTAACCTCAGCAACAATTTTCTAATTGCCAAAGATTACAAATCTTTTATGCAACATTAATCCACAGAGAATTCAATCACTCTACTTTGCCTTCCAAAACCACTACTTTAATAGTAGGTGTAAGAAAAGTCTTAAAAAGAAAATTCAAACTTATGTGACATATTTTATATGAAAGCACAACACATTTTGCAAAATGAAAAAGTCTGTCCTACCAATCTCTTTGTAAATTAACGTAGCACCTCACATTTCTATGTATGTTTGAAACAGAAGCAAGAAGAGAGGCTGCTTGGAGCTCTTCTCTGACATGCCAGTGCCAATTGGCAACATGAAACAGGCAGCTGGTCCTACATTTTGTTCTCTAAGTCCAAAGCAATAAGGACTTGCAATACGTGTCAGCAAACTAGTGAACATAGCAGAAACAAAGAGGACAAAGTTTAGTTTTCAGAGCATCCAGAGTTACAAAACTGTTAGTGCTCTTTCAGGAGCCATAAAGAAATGCTGCCAAAATGTACATTCATGCTTTCCGCTTCTCTCAAACATGCAGAGAAAGAGATAAACTGGTATTCATCCTAAACCGCAGAAATAACCCTTATACGTACATCTCTCAGGGTTTGGATCTTGGGCAATATATAAACAGTGGCACATTGAAACTGAGAGTAGCTTTCCTATGGCTGCCCAGTGATCCTGCTAGGACAGGTTTTTATTAAATACGTCCAGTCTTACAGCAACCTAAAATTTAGGCAAGCTGCAATGCAAACCACACACTAGTCTCCCTTTTCTCCTCTGGCTACATTTTTTGGCTTCAAACCCCAAACTCCACACCTTAACTCCCTCACCCCCTTCCTGCATTGGAATCCCTGTGCCATATTATTCCAGCAAGAATTCTGGATGCTTTCAATTCCACAGGAAAGTTAGCAACAGGTTTTTTTTTTTTTTTTTTTTTCCAAGTAATTAATAAAAAAATTATTTTTTTTTTCTTGTTTTAGAGTTAATTGCAT
>NDXB01002876.1:28275-47814 GCA_002631895.1 Agapornis roseicollis
TTTTTTTTTTTTTTTTTTCTCCAAGTAATTAATAAAAGAATTACTTTTCTTGTCATGGTTCAGAGTTAACTGCATATCCAAGCACATGGCACAAGGCCACTCACCTTTACCTCTCTCCAACAGAAATCCCAGGAGCATCCTGGCCACAGTCAAGCAGGCCTAGTCTTCACAGCAGCAGTGATCAGGTGTGCTGTGCATGATACCAGCATGAGATCTCATTATCAGAGGTCTTTCACAATAAAATCTTGTTTAATCTCAATTATAGGAGAACATGACTTATAACAAGCACCTACACGTACTTTAATTCTATGTATTACTTTGGTCAGTTTGGCATCTCCCAATTAATGCCGCTTCAGAGAAATGAGATTGTTTCCTTCCCAGGGATGCTGGTTCTCTCCTCTTTGTGAACTAGAGACTGATTTTATCCATTCTGTAGGTATTTTTCTACTTCTCCATGTGTGATTTCCTTCCACATCAGTAAAGGGCCAGACTGAGGATGATTGGGAGTAAATATCGAATGAACATACTATTTTTTTATAGTGAGATTATACAGACTCTTATCCAACTTCTCTGTTTCTCAGCAGAAATAAACCCACTGTAACCACACTACATAGATGTCAGATTAAAAAAATAAAAGAAGCCCCCACCATTAAAAGCATCTTCTACATCCTACAGTGTCCAATAAAATTCTAAAAAGACCTAAGTAATAAATAGAAATTTAAAAGCCAGAAAAATTAGAAAAAAGAACACATTCACTCTCAAATGCAGGAAAGTAAATGAAAGCTCAAGGGGATAAACACTAAGAAAACTAAAGAGACAAGCATGTTTTCTTGTCCCCTTTCTTCTACTCCTACACTATGCTTCCATTCCTGAAGCACACTACCTTGAACAGATATTTATTTAATGCTGATCAGAATCAGATATTTCAATACCTCAGCTCCACTGTAGTTTTGGAGGAAACACACATTTCAAGGAAAGTTTAGGCAATTCTGCGGTGCAGTCCATGTGTAGATTACATGCAAATAAATCCTGTTTCCATTAAAATGCAAGTTTAAATGAATGTGAGCTGTGGCTCACCAAAGAACTGTACTGTCGGCCACACACTTTCACTTATCAGAAGAAATGTTTCATGCCCTCCAGCAATTTTCTATCTGGCAGAGAATGAAAAAGTAAAGAGATTTATTACATTAAAAATTGTATTGATTGAAAGCAGTACTGTATGACAGTTTCAGCTATTATAACAGAACTTAACTAAAATCAAATGTTTACCCCTGAAGGGGATTTGGGGGAAAAAAAAAGCCTTTTCAACATTTATGACAATGAGAACATTTGCAAGGGATAATATTTCAGCACTGAAAGTAAATGCAAATAAACGCTCTTTTCTCCAAGGGAGCTTTGAGGTTTGCTGCCATGACGTGCTATGGATAATTGCATTGTGGTTTAGAAGTTAAAACACGTACTTTGATTGTGTGGCTGGAGATGTCAGCTGCTCACACAGCTGTGAATCAGACAAGGTCAGAGATGATGAAAGCCAGCAATGTTTCAGCATCATAATCAATTTGTATCAACAGCAGCACAATTGGTACTTCATGCTGCCAGGCAGCTCTCAGGAGCCAGCTATGACACCAGCCCAAAGAAGGATGATGCTTCTACTTCCCTTATCAGTTTTGCTTATCACAAGATAACTTGGGCACTGCCCTCCCCAGAGCCTGAGCCCCTAGCTCAGCTCTGTGCCATGCATAACCGATTACTTTTCTGGAATGACTTTTCTACAAGAGTAGAAAGAAAGGTAAATTTTTCCACTAAGATTATTTTATGGCCTGCAGATTACTCTAGACCTGTAAAGCCTAGTCTTAACAAGTACTTTCAGTTCTTTTTATTTCTTTAAGGTGACCAAGATAGTTCACTTAGATCACAGCTTTGCCATCTAAATATCAGGCCATTTGGTGTAAATGGCCAGTTATTTAAACAGCAATTTACACTCTCACCAGTCTCATCTACTTACCTTGACTTGAGTATTTATTAGTATTAAGTGTTCAAGGCCAGGTTGGATAGGGCTTTGAACAACCTGATCTAGTGGAAGGTGTCCCTGTCCACGGCTGGGAGGTTCTGTCCAACCCAAACCATTTTACAATTCTATTATAGCATCTGAAAAACTTTCTTCTTGCAAAGTACAATGAAATTTATATTTTTTTAAAGCTATATTGTTTTCAAATGAAATCTCTACATTTGGCAGTACACTTTAAACTGCCTTCATAAAAATGCTAGCTGAAGAGTTTAGCACTAGTTAAACAAAAGTACAGGCAAACAAACAGCCCAAGAGAAAGAAATTCTCCACCTTATTGTAACTACTGATTTTGCATACAACTTACAGTGGTCCAGAGATCACAAGCTGTTTGTATGGACATCTTTGTTCAGGCAGAAACTTCCTTTCGAACTTGTGTTAACTGTAGTCTTATACTTAACATCTTTGGGATGAATTGAAACTCTATGGGGCTAATAAAGACCATAGGTCTTCATGACCTTCTTTTACATGGAAGATCTCTTGGGCTGGCCACGAACCAGAGAAACTGGTCTGTCCAGCTGGAGTAGTATCTGGTAACAGTCTGGTCAACATTGATAATAACATGAACCTGACTAGGAATTCAGCAGCCAAAGGGAACTCATAACTATAAAAGTTGTTTTAAAGAAAAAAGAGCTTCACTTGTACCTACCCCCCATTTCAGAAGGCAGTGGCACAGGGCATACATTCCCAAACTTGTTACAGAGGTTTTCAAAGTGGGTCATGCATGCACTCTGCTAGGAACACACAGACCATTTTAATCAGCATACATGTGCCACATGGTATGAGCAGCAACAGCCCGTACTACTGCTTTCCTTTGGCATCCTGCTAAGATACAGGCTGAGCACCTCAGTGCCGCCGTACAGCTCCTCATGGGTCTGCCCAGGATGTAGCATATGCAAGGACCTACCCAGTGCAAAGAACCAAGGGCTGGCATGGGCAAACAGAGCACAGCTTGTTGTGGTAGAGCATCCCCTGAATGAATCAAGGTGTGAGGTTCGTGCAATGCTCAGGTGCAAAAGCATGGTCACAAAATTGCCTGGACAGCAGAGAGCACAGGTGTGTTGGTGCAGAGGCTTGCTTTGTGGGACACAGAGTAGGGAGGACAGAAATAAGAGTCAAAAGGGTGGTTGAGTTCATTTAAATTTTAAGGTTTTAACAAATATTACAGTAAAGAAGTGGAGCTAGAGGCATGTGACTTTCTGTGTATAATTATAGCAGCTGCTGCCCTTAAATTAGTTTTGAGAACTCTCCTTTCAAGGGCATAGATTCAAACCAAATGGCACTACAGAAGAAGTATGTAAGCATTTTGTTCCTTTTTCCAGATCTACCAATATCTGTACTGTGCTTAAAGTGAAGAGCAAGTCCTGAACCTTGAGACCCAAGAAACATTAGGGCCAGACACCTTTGGATTGCCTGTCACAAAATCATAGACTGGTCTTGGTTGGAAGGGACTTTAAAGATCATCTATTTACTGCCACGGACAAGGACACCTTCCACTAGACCAGACTGGTCATAGTTTCATCCAACCTGGCCTTCAACACTTCCAGGCATGGGTCATAAAACCTAACCGATCTCATGCATGACCATTTCCAAAGAAATCAGCATGTCCAAAAGCTCCTGGGGGTGGGGAAAATGTGAAGCACTGTCTGTAGTTTCAGTTTGGTGAAGACAATAACTGTGTGCTGCAGAAATGTGTTAGACAGGACAGGTGAAAAGGGACAGGGGTGAAGAGTCCTCAGAGCAAGGGGAAATACAGAAGCGCCAGATCCAGTGCCTGGCAACGAAGCAACTAGTATGCAGGCACCACAAAACAAAGTCTCCAGATGCCAGGAGATGGTTTTAGAAGTCACACTGCCAGAAGCCAGAACTCAACTTCAGGGAACAATTTACACTATAAATATTTGGACCTCTAACAACTGGGAGGAAGGAGAAACACTACTCTTGTCCAAAGGAGCTACTGAAAGCATAACACTCAAGACAAAGCTAGAGCAATCTGCTGTTTTAACTAATCCCACATGACAGAAGAATCCAAATGTTCTCTTTCTCACAGTATTAAACAAAAAAAAATGCCCAAGTTCCTGACCTGCAGAGCAGAATTGATCAAACTCTACTGCCCAAAACCACATTTAATGTGCATATTATCATCCAGGCTGGACACTAGGTTAAGCAGGACTAGCTAACAAGTCTTCACCACTGCTTATTTTGTGTGATAAGCAGCATCAGTAACACAAATCAGCACATTTTTAGGGAGTTTAAGATGCTGCTCGTTTCTAAGCCTTGATCCATCTGATCTCTCTTAGCTACGTAAGTGACATGGCCACAGCAGTCCTACCGCAAGGTATCAAGTTAAAAAGTGTGGGGCACTCTTAACAACTGTGAACATTCCTATATGGTAGCTGTGAAATATCCTCTCCATCTACAGCAACAGATAAGTTGCTGAGCACTGACCACGCAGAAAGAGCATGCACATAAACACTTCCTATATACTCCGAGTTACTCAAGTTCTTAATGGAAACTTAAATGACTTTCATAATCTGAAAGCATCTAAGAATCAAATCTGATGTAATTAAACCAGTGGCAATCCGTTGGCTGCCTGCATGCCCAAACATGGAAGCACTGATCCAAGCAAAGCTGGCAGGCTGCATTTAAAATTAATTGACTTTTTGACTTTCGTAAAAATTGAAAAAGACTCAATCCCACACCAAATGATACAGCTGTTAATGGCCGTGATAGGAGTTCCTACTCCCAATTACATATTTTTTACACCATTTTAATCAATTTTAAGTCACAGTTCTGTACAGCAAATGAGCATGTGTAGACCTAAATATGAAATAAATATGGTTTTGTAGGATGAAGATCATAACCCTGTAACATGATGCTCAGGAATCAAAATTCATATAAACTAAACAAAATGACAAAAATGTCCCTATATATCATTTTAGTTTATATTTTAGGCCACTTGTGGAGTTTATAATCAGATTTGAGACTTGCATATCAACATGATCTCACCTATGTAAATATTTATCCAAACATTTAGGCACTTCATAGAGGATTCTAGATTAGAAACTGAAGGAAAATACTATAAAAGGAAAACCATCCTAGCAGTTTCTTTTTAAAAACTGCAAAGCCTCAAAGATTTCACCTTTCAACTAGCCTGTAACATCCATAAAAACTCAAAGCTGTTGTCTGATTTATTCTTACGTTTTATGAAATCTCAAGCCATTAATCCTTAATGGCCTTTGCACAAAAGTATGATAGATACATTTTCATCACTAAATTTGCCTAAGTAGTTCAGCGTCAGAAGAACAGCTTTTGAATTAGCATTAGCAGGTCCAAAGGAATTTAGAAAAAAACCCAATAAAACTGTTAGCTTTCTCTTCTTTTATCACAGCATGAACACCTTCTGCTATCAGGATCAGTCACTAACAAAAAATTAAAAAAAAAATCAAAGATCACCAAAATAAAAGTATTAGCTCATTAGTACATACTTGGTAGAAGGCAAACATTATCTTCCAATCCTCAGTTAACATCTCCAATTAAATGGAATAAATTTCCCCTTACCAGTGCCTGAAAAAATGTTCAGCATCATAGCACAGCAAACACGTGGGGGAGCTCAGGGTTGTGAAGGGTTAAAAATCATGTTAACTGGTATAAGCACAAGTGTACAGTCACCGTGTCCTGCTCTGACAGTGTGATTTACAGCTGCCCTGCCCAAATGCTCACACTCTGGTAAATTTATTTGTCGCCTTCACTGAGGACTAGTCATCCCATATTCAGGAAGGAGGAGAATATACACAAGAGTAATTTTCAGTATTTCAGAAGTTCTCTTCTCAACCTAGCCTCCCAGCAACTTGTTTGTTGCGATGGGGCCAGAAGATGACAGCAAGTTCACCTCAGTGAATCAGGTAAGAATTAATCACGTTTTCAAGTACCTGTACTTTAAATGCACAGCAGGCTCATTTAAACACAGCTGGCACCCTGCCCTCTTCTCCCAGCCTTACCTCAGCATTCACTTTTCCATAGTCTCAGACAAAGACTCGCCATTATCTTCTGACCTTTCCCTTTTATTTTTGTCTTTGTAAGTTAATCAGTAACCAGAGGCTTCTGCCAACAGTTTCTGATACTGATTTCAAGGTCCTGTGGCCCACAAAGTATTACGTGATTCTGTATGCAGTCACGAATATTAGCCATCTATACAGCAAATTCCTTCCTTTCCTTACATTTAAGCTCCCCAATCTTTCCTTGCACTATGAAGAAAAATAAGAAGGTGTATTTCACATATCGCAACACTATATCAGCAACTCTAAAACCTGATTATATCGTGCAAAATACTCTTAACCATACCTGCAGATCAAACCTTGTCACATTCCTATTTAAGGAGGCTAAGAGAAATAAAAAGAGCAAGACATTTATTTGTGAGACGGTTACTGAGCTTTAATTTCCCCCCATCGTTACCCACAACAGTTTATGACTGCAAACAAGCGTAGGCAGCATTAAAGGTACTATTGCTATAACTATTTTTAAAGTCTTTACCTCACAGGATTAGGAAAAAACAATGATATGCAATATAGCCATAACCGTAAAACTGCAGATGGTAGCTTTGTTCTTGTCTAATAATGAGACCTCATTAAGTGTTAAAACCTTAAATTTTGAGAAAAGAACCCTTCAGTAAATGTTAGTTAAAATAGTCTAATAATTCTAACTAAGCCAGCTTTCAAGTTCTTTTTTGTTATTTTATCATTTACATAGTTTGCCACTTCTCCATCTTCCAGTCTAGACAGCCTCAACATTTCTAAATAAAGGAAAAAGGGAAGAAGAAAAAAAAAAAAAGAGAAAAGAGGCACTCAAGCTTATCTTTCAGCCTTGTAAAGAAGGTGATGGGAGTACAGTCTAATACTTTCTTCTCATCTTTTTTGATCCTAAGTGAGATTACCTTAAAGATTCCTTTGGCCAAACTCATTCAGAGAGACAACGGACAGAAACTTTTCTTAATTCTTTCCAACTCAACGACTTTGCCCTCTACCTGTTCTGCATTATTATTATTATACTTCAGTCTTCAAGCAACAAACTTCATATAAAAGGAAAGCTGCACTAACCATCATGTATCAAGTTTTCTCTCTGAAATATTATTGTCTTTTACAAGGAGTTGCAGCAGCACACCAGATACTTAGCTTTGACACAGAGGATTAATACTTATTTTTGCTTATTGCTTTCTCATCAAGCCAGCCACAAAATTAAAGCAAATAGCTGCCAGCCTATTCAAGCTAAAACTGCAAAATAGAAGGGGAAATGACACAACAGAAAAGTAGAATTCATGTAAAATGTTGGCAACATTTAAGCAAAACTCAGTAATTTTCATAAATTAGCACTAGAGAGTAAGTCATATTTTTGAATAATGCTTCCCTATTTTTCCACTTCAATGTGATATGGCAGGAAGTAATTAATGGAGACACACTCCCTTGTATTTAGCTGGAAAGAATCAATCCAGCTTCTCATTTGTGGCACTGTCTGTTTGGAAAAACAATTCTTGCCTACATAGAACAGTCTATTCCACATGTAACTCCAGAGATTAGCAGTTCTTTGTTCTTTAAATACACATAAAGAAATTTTATGGGACCCCATGTGGAAAATTTAATCTTCACAAAGGCTTTATTACATATGTAGGCAAAGTGCTCTACCAAGTCATTTATCTTTAAAAAAGCCAACCAAAAAACTCCAGACATCCAGAAAACCAATTCACATAGAGACCTGAAATTTAGTATTATCTACTAATAAGAGCGTTAATTTTTCCTGTTTCTTCTCCTTCCCCTCTTTTCTACTCAAAACTACAAAACCTGTCTAGATTAAACCCCATTTTATTTTTCATTTTTTTTCTCTTCTCTGTATGCACAGCACATAGTCCATGTTTTTCTGCTCAGTTTTACATAAAATCTAAAACTGGAAACTAATTATGTCCTCAATGATTAGGCACTTATTTCTGTAGGAGTTACAGCTATTAAGAACACCTGAGAATTGCATTAGAAAGATAAATAAGAGGTACTAGATACTTTTCTTGGTTTGTTTTTTAATATTAACTTTAGTAAGGTTTTTGGAAAGAGATCTGCTAAGCCTTTCAAAATAACAGGCCTCTTAAAGAAAAGCCTCATACTTTGCCACTGAAACAATTAGAGCAGGTTCTAAGGAATGAGAACACAAGAGACAAATGAGCTTTCCACAGATCCAGTAATATCATTAATATATCCTATCCATGTAATTCCAAGATCCACAACAAAACAAACAAGCAAGCTATTCTCTGTGTTATAATGGGTTTGCAATCAAGTGCAAGGCAAGATACATGTATAATACCAAATTAATGAAAGAAATAAGATCGCTCTTTAACAATGCCAGAATCTAAACGTGTGTATCATACTTGTATATGTAACAATCTCAGAATACTGTTTAAAAACATGACACAGATATTTCTGCAAATTTGTTTTGGCTAATCAGTTCAGACAAGAAAAACTGTCAGTTTAAACAAAGGGGAAGAAGGCAGCAGACAGAGCACAAGCACCTCCTGTCCAACTGCTCAGAAAACAAGAGAGCACCACACTGGTCAGAGCTAATATTCTTTCAGGAAAAGATGTGAAAACAGTTTGCAATACACAGACATTGCTACCTGCATTCCTCGAAGGCCAAGGGCAGTGAGCTGGCACAAATGCACCAGTACAAGTTGGCACATCTGCACCCCAAATGAAATCAGATGTAAAAAGGAAAACAGGGTTCAATCGCAACCAGAAATTGTTGTGAAGCTGACAATTTTCACTGTCCAAAGTGTTTGCATTATTTTAAAGGGGCAAAATGCCGTACACTGCAAGACAGCAGTAGGACACATGAATGACTCCTTTTACTACCATGTGAGCAGCAGAAGAGAAGCTTTTTGATTATGTGCCTCAGGCCTCGATTTTTTTTAGGCAGCACTTACCGGTTCAGAGGGGCAGCAGCTCCACACCCCTATGCTCCACTAGTGCCTGGTCACTGATAAGGCTTTTCAAGGAAGGACTGTGATTCCTTGATCTGTGAAATTAGCTGGGGGAACACCCAAGCTTTCTCACTGCCCTACCCCTCCTCGGAGGAGCACTTTGTGAAAAACTTCACCATCTCTCCCCAGCTTCCATCACCCCAGCAAAACCCAGAAGGTTCTCTCATACTCAGCACGATGGTTGCTTCAGCTGATTTGTTACACAAGGACAAATTCTTTGTCCTTTCCCACAGTTATGAAACATGTACTTTGTGCTATACATAAAAGCCACATGGCAGCACTACAATCTTAAATAAAGAGGAAGCTATCGCTTCAGCATCTGTAATCTGTAATAAACAAAGCATCCCATCAAGCTGTAACAATAATTACACAGCACAACCTGAAGGAAATTGCCCTTCCTAAAAAAGTTAAGAGGTTAAACACCAAAAAGTTTCAAAATTACGGTTTTCCTGGATTTCCACTAGGGAGGGAACAAGTATGAAAGCACAGCTGTAATGACTTAAAATCTACATGCAGCTCCCAAACATGATACTCGTTCTCAGTGACTTGCCAGTCCCCACTTGAGGGTGAATTCCTGTGAAGACACGTTTTACGCACACTAGCTTTAAGAGGACTGCTCTCTAATTGCTGCTGATGAGCCCGGCTCCTGACAGGAGGGGGAGACCAGCCCCGTGCCAAAATCAGATCACACCACACTTCGCTGTAACAAAAGATGACTCCAGGGAGTTTGTGCTCATCATCGTTATTCCACACACGTAAGAGCCACCTCCAACGGCTTTTACTTCAATTAAACCTTTACTACTGTAAAGGGCAGCCAGGGTATAAACACATTTATACTGCACTGACTGTAGAAGGGTAATGAGAGATAAAGGGAACAGAGTATCCTCAACCCCTATTTAGAGACTCGTGCCCTCCTCCCCACCCCCAAGCAAGGAAAGCCCCCCCGCCCAACAATGTCTCAAGATAACCACACAAACCTGGCAGGTGAGAACAGATCCAGCCCTTGCCCTGTAACCATCCACCCCCCAAACCCCCCTTTTTGCTTTTTGTGCCTTTTTTCCAGCTGAGCACTTGCCTCTCCTCCATGCCCATCAAATATCCCGAAGATGGAGGGGTGAGTCTTGTTCACCAGATCAGTGATTACTTCGAACCTGTCCTCCATGTGATCCCTCCGGCCTTGGATGGAGTAGACAGCCACGTTGTGGCTCTTGAACTCCCAGGTCTTGGAGAACTCTGCGTCCAGCACATCTAGCCCCCCGAGCCTGTCATTCTGCATGATCTCGGCCACCTTGCCCTTCACCATCTTCACCGCATCCCTGCTGGACTTAACAATGGTTTTCACCTCATCCGTGTGGAAGAAATAACTCCACAGGGCCAGGCTGATGCACAGCAAGAACAGGGTCTCCGGTCTAAGCAAGAAGTAACGCATGATCCGACCCAGCAGAGACAGCAAAGTCATTGTATCCTCTATCATTTATTATCGAGACCGTGTATCCCCACACCATGCAACGCGCACCCGGCGGCCGGGGTGGCTCTGAGCCGAGGCAGCCAGTCAGTGCATGCTCCTCCGCTGAAGTCCCGCGCCCGCCGCTCCCTCCTCGCGGCGGCGGCCTCTGGGGGCCGGCTCCGCGCACCGCCGCTGCCGGGCGGCGGCCACCTGCGCGTCCCGGCCCCGCGGCGCCCCGTGCCTCCCACGGAGGGGCCGCACGGCAAGGAGCGGGGCCCGGCTCGGCGCGGCTCGGCTCAGCTCGGCGCGGCTTGGCTCAGCTCGGCAGGCTTCACCGGTGCCGCACCCCCCGCGGCCGCGTCTCCTCTCAGAACCCGAGCTCGCCTCGGGCACCCCTAGGCCGCTGCTCCGCCTCAGGGCCCCGAGGGAGGCCGCCGCGCTTCGCCGCTCTCGAAGCCCGACCGGCCGCAACGAAAAAGTGCCTGCAGGGCCGCCCGCGGGTACCTGTCTCCCGTGTCCCCCACGCCTTGCGCCGTCCCTCCCCCGGGGCGGAGCGCCGCTGCTGCTTCCACCGCCTCACCCTTCCCCGCCGACCGACTACAAGCCCCGGCGGCCGTCGCGGGAAGCGAGGGGTGTTGCGTTGGCCAGCGCGAAGGGTTCTGGGGCCCGTAGTCTGGCGGCGGGCCTGGGCCTGGGCCTGGGCCTGGGCCTGGGCCTGGGCCTGGGCCTGGGCGTGTCCGTGTCCGTGTCCGTGTCCGTGTCCGTGTCCGTGTCCGTGTCCGTGTCCGTGTCCGTGTCCGTGTCCGTGCAGAGCCGGAGCAGGGCTGGGAGAGCTGCGCAGCCCCTCGGCTACAGAGAGCCTGGGCTCCTCTCTGGAGGAGGACAGGGCAGCAGGTTCTGGAGTGTAGCTGGACCTATCTCCAAAGGTGGGATGACCGTACCGGCTGCCCTGCTTCTGCTTATAACCTGAGACAGATGAGACACGAAACAGGGCTGAGATTTTGCTGGAAGGTAACCTTACAGGACTGTCAGGTAGTCAGGTACATCCATGGGCATGCAAGTGTATGGGAACCAAAGCAGGAATTTCTCAGTTATTAAACTGATAGCAGAATTTGCCTGGACAGCATTCTAATGGAAGCCCCCCAATGGTCAAAAGGATTGTTTTATTTCTCCAAGCCATTTCTGTAAACCATCGTTTTTCTGCTAACTGGTAAGGAATGAAAATTACAAGCTGTGAGGGTGCGAGCACAAGCTGGCTGGAATATAAACAATTCAGCATAGTGCCTGAGCTGTGAATGGGCTGAAGTGGTTTTCAGCTGACTGGCAGGCCAGGTGTCCAAAACCTGACAAAATTAGTCAACCAGCCTCAGAGAGTATGACAGCTGATGCAATATTCAAACACATATGAGTGGTGTTGAATTAGCAAGCCACAAAACCAGTCTGAAATTGTGGGTGGAAAATATGGTAAATTGCCTTTATAATCAAGGCTGAGTGTTTGGGTCTACACCTTGCAGTCTTTCAGCAGCTCCTACCCCCTTAGGACTTTGTTAATGCTGAATTTACACATAAATGTGCATGAACTATTGTTTTGCTAGTTTTCTTAAAGATCATCTTAAGTACATCACATAACCCCAGCCCTAGTTAACACAAAGCTAATGATTTCAGCTTTTTTGTGTCTTGATTCTTTCATCCAACTCTGAGAAGCAGGAACGTTAATTATAGTTGTTGTCTGTAGTTGACGCTGCTTTAAATCTCAGAGGTACGTCACACTTTGTCAGTATTTCAAAGGACTGTCCAAAGTTGTACATTTCAGGGCTGAAGAAATGCTTATCTTCATTATGTTCCCACCAATGACTGTCTGCTTGACTTGAACTTCAGGCTCTTCACCTGAAAGGCCAAAACACATGCCCGTGAGTTCGGTGGTCTGTCAACAACACAGTTGTTGCAGCATCTGTGGCTTATGATGCTGCTGGAATAGGTAACTGAGTACTCCCAAGAAACAAGACCAAATGTGATAAAAAGGCTAAAATAAGTTGCATCAATGAAATAATATTTTTGTTACTACAAACTTTGTAGCTACATCTGAAGAGTCAGACTAAGTCCCCGGTTTGTGAATAGAGCTTTTATAGCAAAACTTTTTAGTATAAACAAAGCCTGTTATGTCTAAACTGTGTCTTTGCATGCCTGGGACACTTGCATTACAACACAGATACCTCAGAGCAGTCAGTTTGTCTTTGTGTGTGTGCTCTTTGCTAATTTCTTCTCCCTGGCTCTGTGCTGCCAGCATCAATCCCCTTTGAGTTGCTTGTCATACTGGCTGAAAGCTGTATGTGGCCGCTAAGCAAAGGTGGCTCTGTAATGGTTCTGTTTGGTTTTAATAGCTGTATTATGGTTTCTTTTAATTCTATTTAATTTGGTGTTTAATGGCAGATAAAATAAATGTAAAAATGTGGAGAACACCACTCACTACCATCAACAAATTCATTTATTTAACTATCATTTTAATGGCATATAGATGTGTATATACTGTGAGGGAACAGTGACCTGTATGGCAAGTTGAATTCAGACTATGGAATTGCAAAGTGAAATAAAGCAGTTTCAAGTGCACAAATCACTCTTCCAGCCACCAGCATGCATCTCCACATTGTTGTTGAGGTCTAGTACCCATAAACTGCCTAATAGTTTTGTCCAAAGGATTGCAGAATCCTCTCTGTGGTAAATGCCCACAGAAACAGAAGATGCTCCACACTACCTTGGAGGAGTCCATTAGCAAAGTAATAATTGTTGCCTATCTTCCATTGCGTTATGCTTATTTTATACTGCAAGAGAATTGGAGTTGCTTCTAAAAGCATCTCAGCTGTGAAAATATGATCTGAAGGGCTCTGCAGCTGCAGAGTGTCCAAAGCTTTTTTTTTCTGAGAGGGAAGCAGATGAAACAATAGGGTACAGGCAAAGTCTTGTTCTAATGAACAGATGCAATGGGGCAGCAACTGTCACTCAGAGTGACCAATGTAATTATTCCCACCTTGAAATGGAACTGTTCACTAATTAAAAATGAAAAATGCAGGTATTAAGTACATGTTCTACACCAATTTACTGTTAAGTGAAAAACTTCAAAGCAACATTGAGAGAGCACAGTAGGCTGATCAAGAGGTGGGCCAACAAACCCACCTACCAGTTCCATTCTGCACTCTGTGGTGGAGTCCTTCTCCGTTTACTCTAGCAAATCTCCCCAGTAAGATATAGAACTTTGAGACCCAAACATGTTCAAAAGCAATCACTGAGTCAGCTTCACAAATAAACATGAATTTTACACTGTGAAGTGACTTGAACATGTGGAAAACATTTCTTGCTCAACAGCTCCTCCTACTGCTTACACGTAGCATGAAGCGATCAAGGCATAATTCGTTCTTGTGCCTTGGCTATAGAAGCAAATAATCTGCTATTACAAACGTATTCATTGTCTATTTAGTGCTGTAACACACAAGAATTGCGTCTATGTTGCCTGATATGGAATTAAATGAGAAATTATTCTGGGTCCAAGAGAAGAAAAGCAACATGTAACTTTCATTCATAGGCAATTTTATGGTATGCAGAATTAAAATACAGAATAAGATATTGGAGAAAGGACTCACTTTTTGCTAGTCTGCACAATACTATCACTGTTAGCATTACAATTTATCCCTTAGAATAAAAAAAACAATGCTTTTGATTGTAAGAAGCCTCACTTTATAAAGATACTCACAAGGATAACTTAAAAATAACCATTTCATATACTGTTGTTGCGAACTGAATTTATTCTTATTTCACCCTGGGGAAGAACAGTGAAGATGCAATACTGAATAGGTCATCAACTTTACTGAACAATTTCACTAACACAAAGCATTTAGTTTTATGGAAATTTCTTTGTAAAAATACTACCAGAATCTGTAATATTTCTATTCTGTAGTATTCTGTAATATGCTAATATTTTGAATATGCTTCTGTTATTATTTATTGTATTCTTCTGCCTATTAGAAAAACCTTCTGAGGATTTTCAGATTCAGTCAGTGCTATCAGCATAAATCAGAAGTGCACACTAACATAGCTTAGAATCATAGAATCATAAAACAGGCAGGGTTGGAAAGGACCTCAAGATCATCTAGTTCCAACCCCCCTGCCATAAGCAGGGACACTCCACACTAAACCATGCCACCCAAGGCTCTGTCCAACCTGGCCTTGAACACTCCCACGGATGGAGCACTCACAACCTCCCTGGGCAACCCATTCCAGTGCCTCACCACCCTTACAGGAAAGAATTTCTTCCTTACATCCAATCTAAACCTCTCCTGTTTAAGTTCAAACCTATTACCCCTTGTCCTGTCACTGCAGTCCCTAATGAAGAGTCCCTCCCCAGCATCCCTATAGGCCCCCTTCAGATACTGGAAGGCTGCTATGAGGTCTCCATGCACCCTTCTCTTCCAGTCCTTGCACTGCAGGTCAGAACACTGAAACTTTTATCAGAATATCCCCAGAAGTTTACAGAGGCACCTCTCTTTCTTTCTGTTGCTATATAAAATCATAANAGTCCTTGCACTGCAGGTCAGAACACTGAAACTTTTATCAGAATATCCCCAGAAGTTTACAGAGGCACCTCTCTTTCTTTCTGTTGCTATATAAAATCATAATAGAAAAAACAGTACCAATGCTAACTATATACCAGCTTTTTGCATGTCAGGAATAAAACTGCAATATGGCAAAATATTTCATGCTTTTCAGATGTTTTAAATGAATAAATTTTAGAATTTAGTATTCTGTCTGTCATCAGTCAGGATGACACACAGCTCTCCAGAGGAATAACAGTATAGCAATATCATGAACTGTCTTCTACAATAGTTTTGGTAAATAGGTAAATAAAGTTCAGCTTCTCTGCCAGTCACTTTTATCCTTTCTTTTGATCTCAGTTGATATAAACAACACTTTCTAAGAGTGTTTCCAGAATTTTATGCTGCAGAAAATGCCAAGTGTTGCAGGTAAATTCTGCCTTCTTCCAGGTAAACCCATGAGAAATCTTACTGGAATTTTGCTCATCCTGCATCTCTGTTGAAGAACATATGCAGATGGGGAATGAAAACAGCAGTTTTCCACACAAATTATTCTTTTCTGTTTTCATTGATTCTCAATTCCCATTCCTCATTATAGTGGGTTTTCATGTGTAATGTCTGATTTTTGTCTATTTCCTGGCAACACAAAGTGACCATAGTGTGAATGAGAGTGAGAGTCACAGGATGCAGGGAGATTTCTAGAAAATTGAGAATCATGTTTTAGCAACATTCTCTATTTAACATAAGATTCTGCTGTGGAATAGAGTGCACCAAACCATAAAGTGAAGCAGTGTATTGCTATGCAGCTGAGGCACATCCTCGATACATTGGGAAGTTTATATGTAGGCAGGTGCCTGCATACAGGCAGATAACATGAGAAAGGAAATCCCAGACCTGGATTGCCAATGTTAGAGTATATGATTTCTGATTATATGTATATGATTTGGTGTCAGTTATTCCTGAAGCTAACATTATTTCAAGAAAACAAACCCCTATAATTTCCCAAATAAACTAAGGGTTGTTTTTTATTAGTGTTTACATGTTCTTGCTTACTTTTAATATCAGAGCCAAACTCTCCTGTGATACACACAATCAAAAAAATTCCTAACAGGGATTATTTCAGTAGGAAATTATGGGGTCTATTAATTTACAGAACCTTGAAGTAATACAATAATACAATTCTGGTATTGCAAGAGAAAAATTTGCTATCATAGGTGAAAAGTAGAGCATTTTTCTAACAGTAGGCTCACAATGCTGATATAAAGACAATCTGCAACTGGCATAAGGAAGTAGGATGGAAAGAAGCTGACAGGAATATGATATGGATCTGGTCTCAGTAGCTGTACAGTTACCAGGTGATCCAAATAAAAGGTTCACAAAGAAACTCTAGCACTGTCAGTGACAATAACATGCAAATGAAGCTCTTGAACTGAACTGAACTGAAGTTCATGAACTGAACGAACTGAAGTTCATAAACTGAAGCTCTTCATAAACTGAAGCATGGACTTCAGTGAGAGTTTTTGCCTTGGACCTTGTTGGGAGCACAGTCCCAAAATTCTGAAACTAAGTCCAGCTCTTAAGATTATAACATACTCTTGGAAATTCTCATTGATTCATACTGAGGTTACCCCAGTTTCCCCTCTGTATCATGATGATTCAAAACACAATTTTCCCTGTCAGTTTCTAGAGATAAACTCACTGAGAAATGGAGCATGACTGAAATATCACCAAAAAAACCCGGCAGATGAAGCTGAAGATGACCCTCACTGCCAAAGCTGCTACATAAAGTTTTCTTTTATTGAAACAACTTTGCATTGCTACTGAGTGAAGATATATTTGGAAACGTTTGTAAAGTATTTGCTGGTGATTTAATGTATTACAAACCACTCTCATGAAGAACTCCAAAATATGCAAGTAAAATATAAATAGAAGCTAAGCAAATTAGAATAACTTTGAATTAGCTATAAATGGCAGCATTCTTATTAATCTTTCTCAGATTTAAGTGCAAATTGATAAAAAGTAACAGCAAAGTAATCTTAATTTTCTTCTACATTAATTTCCACTCTGTTCAGCAGATATTTCCTGTCTTTGTTGTAGGCTATTTAATTTGCATTAAGCAAGAGACTGCAAATTTGATTTATACAATTTAATTTCTTGAGGTTTTACTTCTTGCAAGTACATTTGTATGCAAAACATTATGGGCTGTATTCCTGACTAGATCCTTAGGTCAGCTATTCTAGTCTTGTACCAAAACTGAGAGAGAGGGCAACTGAGCTCAGAGGTGCCTTTTTTGTGACTTACTCTAAAACTAAAATTAACTGTGGACAACTGCAGTCAGTTGACTGCACAATTTAAAATGGATCCCAAGTTGCACTCTGTTCTATGACTCTTCAGGTGGTTAGTTACACCCAGGGTGAATTTCAAACCCTGACACCTTCCCCTAACCATACTCCTAATATACTAGAAAAGTAAAGCCTTACAAAAGGCATGATCAAGATAGCTGTGCTGTGGGCTACTAAAGATCTCCTTGATCGAGCTGAGTAAATTGGTTTTTCTGACTGCTTTATGGTCCCTGAAGGACACAAAGCAGGCAGCCTGTGTTCCTTTTGTCTTTGGGTACATGTGATTGATTCTCAACATACTGCTTCATTTTCATATGCAGCCTCAGGGACAGGGTCCTTTCACTCAGTTCAAAAGGCTCACTGATTTTTCCCAATTTTTGGTGATGGAGTGAGAGAAATATTCAAACAAGGGTGGTGGAGGGTTTTTATTTTACTGGGATATAGAGAATTTATTGAGATTTTTCCCATTCTTAAAATTATAGTATTTGCATTTATGCCAAGTGCTTGAAATGTGTCTATTGTTACATAAAGATGAAACATTTATATGCTAGGGCTGAAATGGAATATGTTTTCTATGAGTAGCAGGAAAAGGAAGAGACTTGGACTTTTTCCAAAGAAGCAGCACAGAATACTGAAGTAGGATTGCTTATATTTACTGGATACAGCCCTAATCTTCCTCCAAGAGAAAAAAGCACATAAAGAAATAAAAAAGTAATTGAAAACAAAAGTAAAACCAGAAGTTAACTGTTAGGAACACTCACAGAAAAAGACTTTAAAAATATCCTTTGTCAGGTAATAGGGTAAGTTGCTTTGAGATACTTAGATGTCTATGCTCCACTGAATTGTACTTAAGAATATTTGAGTTCAAGAACTGGATGCAGTAAGAAAAGTGGTAATTCCATATGCAACTCCTACTCAAGAATGTTTTAAGTGATATCTATTCTTCTTGTGTGTCTGCAGTGACAAACTCATTTCCTTTTGTTTGCTCTCCATCTTCTTATGGGCAATATGTCTAGTGAGATCCAAATGGCATGGTTTTTACTAAAATAGCTGCATGGGTTGGTACCTTCAGCTGTCAGAACTGTCTCTTCTTCCTTCCCACTTCGTGAAATACACATGCCACAGCACCATCTGCTTTACCATCATGCAGATTTGCTGCATAAGAGATGCATTTTAGTGGGAAAAATCAACTGACTAGAAGAGAATTTTATGGCTTTGTTTCAATTCCCTTTTATATCTGCTTCCCTCTCCCCTCAGTTCCCACATCAGTCCTAGGTCTCCTGAGGCACCAGACTGTGAAGCTGACACCAGATGGAGGAATGAGTTTCAAACAGCTGTGGGCTTCCCTGATGCTGCTTCCAGCTATCAAGGATTCATTTCTGCACGCGCATACGGAAAAAGCTGGTGATAGCAAGACAATACTAAATCCAGTTTTCTTCCCTGCAAGCTCCACTGCTTTAAGCACTATCACAACTCCCAAACTTTGTCACAATCATATTGCCACATGCCCTGTTAGAGAGGGCAGAACAACTGGCAGCTGCTTTCAGCTGATGTAAAAGAAACAAACAAAGAGTGAGAGAATGCGTAGAAGGAATGGAATGTATTTACATGGATCCCTCTGCAGGAGGCTGTTTATCAGATGTTATGAACTGATTTATTTATAACTAATTACATCTCCCAAAACATTGTTCTCTGCTGACCTTTACACTTTAATTGAAAGTCATGAGACCTACTCTGCCAAGTAAACAGTGTGATTTTAAACTGAAATACAGGGGGAAAAAACTTCTTGCTGTATTGTGAATCCATTGTTTCTACTGTCTCTCCTGCTTTTTTAACTTACTGTCTTTACAGGCCACTATGGATAGTGATATTCTCCAGAATAATCAGTAGACCTGATTTGATATGGGAGCTGAGGACACTTAGCCAGTAATCAGTTCCTTATACTCTCAGCGCCTTATACAGGGGTTCTGTCTCTCAGTGGCCTGTGCAATGCCCAATCCATTAGTAATGTTCCACAAATAAGGAACAGGGATTTGCACTTTTGCTGGCTGATGTAATTAGCCATTGCTTCCCACAAAAACACA
>NDXB01002877.1:5098-18320 GCA_002631895.1 Agapornis roseicollis
TTTTTTTTTTTTTTCTTGTTCTTATTGTTGGGGTTTTGTTTGGGATTTTGCTTGTTTGTTTGTTTCTTCCATAAGTGCTTGTGAAATTGACTACCATAGACAGATTAAAATTTAGATGGATTTAGAGGCAGGTTAGAGGAGATAAGAGATGGAAGCTCCAAGTATGGCTGGCTTATACTACTGAACAGTCGCATTCTTTTGGAGGTAACTTGGGCATATTGCACAGCCCATTCAAAAGCTGCATTCAAAAAGCAAAATTTGGACACACAACCAACAATCATCCACAGTCGGGAAAATTTTAACTGCCAGTGCACTTCTAACAAGGGCAAA
Source organism: Agapornis roseicollis (assembly GCA_002631895.1). NCBI lineage: Eukaryota > Metazoa > Chordata > Aves > Psittaciformes > Psittacidae > Agapornis > Agapornis roseicollis. The sequence continues at coordinate 5,429 of NDXB01002877.1, forward strand.
AAGCGAACAGTAGAGAGGGCAGCTAGCAAACCTTTCAGCTGTCATTAAAACATCGCAGATTCACAGAATCACAGAATCCTAAGGGTTGGAAGGGACCTCGAAAGATCATCTAGTCCAACCCCCCTGCGAGAGCAGGGTAGCCTACATTACATCACACAGGAACTTGTCCAGGCGGGCCTTGAAGATCTCCAATGTAGGAGACTGCACAACCCCCCTGGGCAACCTGTTCCAGTGCTCTGTCACTCTCACAGTAAAGAAGTTCCTCCTGATGTTCACATGGAACCTCCTATGCTCCAGTTTACACCCATTGCCCCTTATCCTATCACTGGACATCACTGAAAAGAACCTAGCTCCATCATCCTGACACTCACCCTTTACATAGTTGTAAACATTGATGAGGTCACCCCTCAGTCTCCTCATTTTACAGCATTTGACAACTTGTGGAGTAGCATGTGAGTGCTGGTGAAGTTGAATACTGGAGGTTATCTTGTAAATGAGATTAACAGGAAAAAGAATAAAAAATATCATAGCAAAAGTAATCTGTAAGAATTCAAGAATAAAACTTCTTGAAATCCTTAATTTGTCATATTTGAGACAATTTATATTGCAAATAGGCTGGAGGTGGAATTCAGGTGTCTGTACTGATCCAGGTAGAGCAGGTGGATTTCAGAACATTGAAGGGGAATTAATGGATGCTTAAGTTTCCCAGTGCTGGTGAATAGCTAGTTTGAATTCTCAAAGGAACATGGAAAGGATCAGCAGCAGCCTTCAGTAGGCTGTGTTATCAGCGTATTAACTGATATGAAATTTGGTCCAATTTGATGTCTTAAGCCTGCGACCTAACTCTAATTCACCATGCTGCATTCCTTCCACTTATGTTACTTCTGCAAAAGGCAGAATCCTGTATTTCTGCTACAAAACCATTGAGTGTCTGAACATCTGAGCTAGGTCACAACATACCAATGTGGAACTTGAAGCTGGTGTCAGTCATTGTGACCATGATGGTAGGTGATAGTTATCACCTTTAATAATGCCAGCTGAAGTCATCTTAGAACAAACGGGTTCTACCAAAACAACCTCATCAGTGGGCTACACTTGTTTTGTCACTTGGTTTCTCTACCTCCATGTATGCTACATTCTTTCCTGCACTTTGACACAACAGTATACAATAGTAAGAGGTTAAGTAGATGTCATGACATAGCCTTTTGTTTTTTTATTTAGACACATTCTTCAGTTGAAAGAAGTTGAGGGTTGGATTTGTCAACATAAAAGATAATTCAAGTAATGTTTCACATATGTTGGGGAAGCTTCTAGTACACTAGGGTAATAGAATACTCATGAAATTACAAGAAATTAGCTATTGATATATTTATGTCAGGATGCTATGCAGGCTGACAGTATATTCACTGGTACACCTACGTTACATGACTCTGAGAAGCTTCTAGATCCCAAGAGGTATTACAATGAATGAAGAACAGGTGTATCTTTACATACATTAAGAAAGGACACCTTAGGCAGTTTACAGATTTGAAGTGAAGGATTACTGACATTTAGAGATCTTCAGAGTAAAACAGTTAATGGCACTTCAGAGACTTTGTATCTATAGTCATAGAATCATAGAATAGTTAAGGTTGGAAAGGACCTTAAGGTCATCTAGTTCCAACACCCCTGCCATAAGCAGGGACACCTCACACTAAACCTTGTCACCCACGGCTTTGTCCAACCTGACCTTGAACACCACCAGGAATGGAACATTCACAACTTCCCTGGACAACCCATTCCAGTGCTTCACCACTCTTACAGTGAAGAACTTCCTCCTTATATCCAATCTAAACTTCCTCTGTTTAAGTTTGAACTTGTTACCCCTTGTCCTAGCACTACAGTCCCTAATGAAGAGTCCCTCCCCAGCATCCTTATAGGCCTGCTTCAGATACTGGAAAGCTGCTATGAGGTCTCCACGCAGCCTTCTGTTCTCCAGTCAACCTCAATCCTATTCTGGATTTGGCAAGTAATCACTAAATGTCACATCTCTTTGCATATGTTCTTTTTCTAGCTGGTATTTCTTAATTCACACAGTATACAGTTTTTGAGTATCAAAGGGCACAATGTCAACATGCCCCATACTTGTGCATGCTTGAACTTTTGAATAAAGAATTAATTGGAACACTGAATGTCTTCAAGAATGCCAAGGAAGTCTTGCATAATGCCAGCTTCAAAAGAATTAGTGGGATATGTTGAAAAGAAACATTCTTGGCATCTCACAGTTTTGATCCCCTTGGCTAAGCCCTGTTTGCTTTCAATCATTTCTTAGAAAATGTAAATCTTCTACTTGTCTGACAAAATACGCAGAAATTACTAGTAACCTTTAGTTAAATATAGCACATCTGCATTCCTACAATATTCATACTTAGTCTTACTAATTTTGACACCCAACATTCCTTTCAGAATGAATTCTACAGTTGAAAGCACCATTCCTGTTATTGCATATATTATTAGAGTGCCCATGGGTATATCAGCCAAGCATTTTTAGAGTGCACTGTGCTGCATGAAATGAAAACAAGACTACAATCCCTATTTCAAAAACACTGCTATCTAGGTAAAACAGAAAAAAACCCCACAATCCTACAGTGTATTAATGCACACAAGTCAGCACAAAACCAGTCATTAATTTTTATTTTCTTGTTTCTGCAGATGCAGAATTGTTCCCTAGCCTTTTACTTGTCTTTCTGAGTACATCCTTTAATGTGTTAGACCTCAGCATCCTTACCTTACTGCAGTGAAGATTTTCAGTCCTCCATGCTTACCCCAGAACTAGTGAAAAAAATCCAAACAGTAGTCATTATTGTCATGCAATTGTAAAATTGATATGAATAGCATTCTTGAAGGCTTTTCTTTTTAATTTTTAACATTAAAACCACTCCTATCTAGACCTACATGCAGCTGACCTTCTTTGAGCAAGAATAACTTCGTCTCTGTCAGCTTCCCAAAATACCTGGCATCCCCTCAGGGGTCTGAGACAGCACTAGTTTCTCAATATTCCATGTTCTTTGTATAAGGCCTGTGTGTAAACTTTTCTTTTACATAAAGCATCACCATATAGCAGCTAGATGTTTACCTGACTTAGAGGATGTTTATATTGCTTATGCAGCTCAGTGGCTGGTGTAATGAGAGTTCTGATTGTCAGATGGTTTTGATTTTCAGATACACATTTTAGGTTCCAGGCAGTAGGAGCTGGTTTCTTGCAGAAGCAGCACTGTTTGCTGCCACCTCCCCAGGCAATCTGGTACCTGTGTTATGGAGTCTTATTTTTTCTGCTCTTTTCCAAATCAAATGGGTGAATTTATACCACCTGTGACTGTAAATAATTATGTCTTAAGCTCCCCTGATTGACTTTGCATTGAAATAAAGATTTTGCAAGAAATAAAGATCAGTGGTCTCAATGTGGAGATGGCAAACAGCAGAAATACCTTTCACTTGGTGGAAGTTGTGTGCTGAAACTGTTCACTGCTTCTGGTATTTTACCACTTTACCAGAGCACCCTAATGTTTTGCATTTGTTCATCACAACCATATTCAGCAACTTCATACGCACACAGCGATATACTTAATAAGCAGATTTTGGTAAAACTTTAGAGACAAGGGGGGATACCCATCCAAGCTCAGTCAGCAAGAATTATACTTTGGATTTATGGTCCTCAAATCGTACTCCCTTTGATTAGCTCATGGAGAATTGGTGCAACAGAGAGTGTACAACCAATTCCTTAATGTACCTCTGGGTTTAGATCAAAACAAGGGATCATGCCAGTCACAAAAATTGTCTTTGTCTAGCAAGGATGCAATACCAAAGGCAGAGCAAAATCCTTCCTTGCAGAAGAAAAAAAGGGTCAGAGAAAGTGACTCTGACAATACCTTCAGGGAAGGAAGAGAAAACTCAGCATGGAAGGACCAAAGTGGAAATACATGAGTGGAAAGAAGCCTTCATTCTTACATATTTCAAGGATCTAATGGTTCATCTCCCTTCCCAAAAATTAATCTCTAAGGTTATTCTCCCATGTCAATCTAACAGCTCCTGTTGTTCATACATCAAACCATTTCAGACTCAACTTTCACATGACATTTTGAGTCCTCTCTGGCATATACCATATATATAAATCGCATCATTCATCTTGATTTTGCCAGCAATATATTTACTGTTCTTACCCCCTTCTTATTTGAACAGGACGTCACTGTTTTATTTGCCATCTGTGAGCTCCATATGGTCACAGCTAATGAAAGCAAGTAGTCTAAAAAAGATGACACCATTAAATAACCTTTGTTTGATTAACTACACAGTCTACTTCTTTTAGATTATCCTTGGCATCACTAAATGTCAAGATAGATAGTTTTCCTGCATTATCTGAAGATCACAGTGTTTGGAATAGGTGAAAAAAAACATTGACAGTCATGTTACAACTCCAATGAAATTTGATAAAAGCTCTCCAGAATTAAAGTCCTGTTATATATTTTTCACTTAGATAACACATGTTCAATGTGTTCAATGTTCAATGAATCTCCAGCTCCATCAGAAACAAAAAGGAAGCTGATGGGCCATCACATTTTTTGTCTTCTAGCTTTAGGCACTTGAACCCCACAATCCATAGAGGTTATCTTTGATTCTGTGATCTCTTTTATGAATCTACTTCTCTTGGTGGGATGAGCAGCGTGGAAAGCCCTTAGTGTGCTCTTAGGAATCACAAACACCACTGTGTTTCTGAGCACTTTAGAGGAATGAGCAATAGAAAACTCAGCTGCATCTCCCTCTCACTTGTGTGTCTCTTCAGTGTCCATTGCATTTGGTAGACAATCAAATATTCTTAGGCCTGTATCTGCACCAATGAGACCTTTCATAGCCATGAACTCTGCCTTCCCCTAGAGGAAATCTTAGCAATCAGAATAGCATCTGCAAGGTGTTCCAGTGGAGCTCTCCAAGGAAGATGCTTTTTCTGAAAACTCTTGAGAGAAGAAGCCAGGCTTTGCTCCTGATATATTTTTACATTTTAGGGATATAATTAAGGCTGGCTAACATCTGTGAAACCCCATTAAAGCTCTGGCAGCCAGAGTGAGGACCTTTTAAGCCAGCGGGTTTCCAAGTTTGATTTTTATAAATGAAGTTGAAATGGTTGCCAACTTTACATGGCTACAGCACTACTACTGTAAACATGAATAGTGGTTTTAATGATTTGTTAAAATCCCTGGGGTCTTGGATGAGGTTTTAAATACTGTTTTTAAATACATTAAATGAAAATAATTAAATAATGCATTGCTTTTACAGTGCAACTAAAAAGACTATGTAATTAGAATAAGGGGTAATATACAATATTTAATTGTGGCCCTGGTGTTCTTTATAATGAAGTTTGAGTAATTAGTAGGATGATGACTGAGTGCTTATTACTTAGTATGAGGTTTGTGTTCCATTACATAAACATCAATCACTGTTTCCCCATGACAACTGTTATGGCAGTGTCTCTTTTTCTCTTTTCCTGGGACTCTGTCTGCACATTTATAGAGTTCCCCTAATTTTTGATAAGCCTTTTTCACTATCTTGACTGTTTTGACAAGTGAGACAAAATTGCACTGTGATCTATATAATGTAGCATGAATTACTACTAAAAGGGGTATTTATTTTTCATTTTGATAAAACTACTTGTATTGAAAGACATACTGCAAAAACGTTAGGTTTAACAGATTTTTTCAGTATAGTTATGCATCTATGAAGTTTTTGCACTATGCCTATTTATTACAGAATTGAAAAGGTCTTTTTGTGGCACCTGGTAACCTTTTTTATAAACATCTATTTATGGGTTCCACCTATACTTTTCCATGTTCTTCAAGAACTGAGACCATGGGAAAACATCATCTGACATTGTATGGCCTGATCCTCTCAAGGGTTTTGAAATACAAAAATTGAGTGTTAGTCTGATGTTTAATTAGGATCCAATAATGAAGAAATGTTTTTCTCATCACATTTCTGTTTGCTAGCAAAGAGACTGAGGTTTCAGACTCAGTACCATCTGAAGTTTCTCCAGTACACAGGGTTGGTCTGAACTTTATGACAATGAGGGGAAGTAACTCAAAAATAGATGGGTTACATGACTGTGACAGTATGCCCCTTCTTTTTTCTGGCTGGGGAAAACATGAAGGATTCTTTTTCATTTTCTTCTTGCTATATATTTCTTTATTAAAGACATGCTAGGGAACAAGCCAAAGCAGTTTCAGTGACCAGGGAATAACTGGCACTCTAATAGTAATGGAAAGGTATTAATTGCCTCTTTAAAGACTGAGTACTACTCAGCATTTCCTGACTACATCCACAACAGCTGTTCTTTGTTCAACATTTCATATCATCCACACCTTGAAGACTGACATAGCGTTTTGGCTGAACATGAAAAATGACAGCATCTTCTCAGTAAAACTAAGACCACAGCACTTCCTTGCTAGCCAGCCACTCCAGGGCATCCAACAAATACTACTCTCAGTTTTCTGCCAGGATGTTTAGTGGGCAGGCTGAGATCAAAAAGCATCCCCTTACACCACACACTAGTAAAGGACAAACCACATGTATATGATGTAACAGAAAGAGTCTTTAACAGCTGCAACAAGCAACGGCCTGCTGTGATATCTTGCAAGATGCAAGGACATGCATTCAGCTTCAGTGACTGGATGTCATATTGTGAGTAGAAGAAAAAGAAAAGAGCTAGGTAGTTCCTGTCTGTACTGAACTGACTGAGGGGAACCTCATGACTGTTCTAACCGTAACAGCAAAAGGTCATTTTAAAGGCATGCAGACCTAACGCTCTAACATTATAGAAACATCTTTCTTACACCAAGAATTAAAAGGGGGAAAGGGCCTTTTCTATAGATACAAACAGACTAAATACAGGAAATTGCTCTGCCTTTTTTTCTTTCCTTTTGCTGTAGAAGCAGAAAAAGGCTCATTAACATAAGAATCATAGTGGCTGTTAGATAACACACTTGGCCTAAACCCTGCAACCTCTGGGGTTTATTTATACTTTTTCTTTTTTTCTTTTATTTTTGTTTGCATGGTTTTATTTCACATTCAAGAAACAGAGAAATACAATCTTTTACAAAAAGGCATTTTCATGAGACAAATGAGACATGTAAATATTACCAGTTTGAAGTATAAAGTAAATCCTGAAAAGATGTTGGTCTGCAGTTGCTAGCTTGAGCAACTTGAGCAACTTAAGCAACAATTTGAGTTGGGCAAATAAGTAAGGACCTTTCCCTGACAAGTACTGTTGCTTGTGCTTAGACTTTAAGCTAACTGTGCAAGGTTCTGATTTTTTATTGATTTAAAATAGGTTTAAAACATATGGAACACATTATATCTGATGAGATGTAAGATGAAGGCAGAATAAGCCCAAGGAGAACATTTGAAGTGAAATGAAAAAGGAAAGGATTAAAGAGGGGAAATGGGAATAAGGCATAGGGCAAGCTTAGTTTCATGTAACTTTAGTCACCTAGAAGCTAAATGTGTAGCCTGTGATAATTATCCAGATTTTCTCCATAGTCATGAAGAGCGAATGACACCTCCACAGAGATATTAATTTCACAAATCTTAGGAAATTATTTTTGAAAGTAATGAATCACCCTTCAAGGTATCTGTGTCTCTCTACTGAGTTAAAAGGAGTCTAGGGAATACTAGGGAAACTTTATCTGAGAGACAAATGTATCCATTTGGAAGAAACCAAATCAACTAGGAAGCAGTTCGTACCACTATCCCACAGATAAATGAATTATAAATCAGTCAGATTTGCTGATTTATTTTAGGTGTTTTATTGAACTCTAAGGTATATAAGATCAGAAAGACTTTTTCGTAGACTAACACTACTGATTTTTGTCTCTAGCTCCACTCATTTTTAATCAAATGAACCTAAGTTTTTAAAGTACCTGAATGCACATATAAAGAAAATAAACCAGCTGTTATGTGCTGGGAGCATCTTATGTGCAATCATAAGCATTTGCATTATCACCAGTTAATCCATGGTTGGTGTATCCCAGAAGACTGGTTAGTCATTCACTGATGGCTACAACCATAGGAGAGCTAAATCATCTAAACCAGGATTTTGATCAAACATATTCTTCACAATCTTTAAACCTCAACCCAGTTGTAGACATATTTTCTATTTGATTTCTAACAACTGGCTTTGCAAACAGTACTCTACGGAATTATTCCCATCTGAACCATTAGGTGCATCATTCATTACCGATAGATACCCATAAGTAGATGCTATGAAGCTGTCTGACCACTTGCTAATTTGGTGTTCCAATGGCTAATTTTTAAGCATCTGGACACCAGCCTGGTATCAAAGATCTAGAGGTGGAAGCTTGGGAAAAGGTGTAAAAAATTTTCAGTTGGGAGCCAGTTTAACCAGTAGCAAATGACATAGTTTGGGAGTAGGAGAGAGTGTGGCTGGAGAAGGTAAGGGTCAAGGAGGCCAGAGAAAGGGCACAGAGGAAAGCAAAATGTTTCCCCTGAGACTTGTGATCATAAGATCACACTTAGAGGAAGAGTGGAAGGTGGTTTAGAAGCAGAAGACAGTCTTGAGACTGCTTTGAGCCAACCACCTGCCCTTCAGCTCTCTGGTCCTCTCAGTGAGGGGTTCACAATGACAGCATGCCTGCCTTTGGAACTTTCTCTGAGAGACACTCTTTACCAAGCATTCCCTTTTTTGAGGTGTGTTCAAGTGCTACCTATCATCTTGGCCACTTTCAGCATCTTCTGAACAAATTTGGCAGGGGGTAGGAGCCTGTTTCTGCCCCTTGTCAACTTGAGAACTTTAAAACTTAATGTCTTACCCACCACTGACCTAAGAAGACATTTACAGCTTAGATTGAGGCCAGGAATCTTCTTCCCCTCTTGTTAAAGTTACCACATTGACTGGGGAAAAAATGAATTAAGATTTCTATAATTAGACAGAAAGAGAACAAACACATTCAGACAAAAAAAGGACAGTTATCTGCATGGGAACTGCAGGCCTATCTTGGCAGAGAAAAAAAAATCATAGAATCATAGAATAGTTAGGGTTGGAAAGGACCTTAAGATCATCTAGTTCCAACCCCCCTGCCATAAGCAGGGACACCCCACACTAAACCATGCTACCCAAGACTTTGTCTAACCTGGCCTTGAACACTGCCAGGATCCTACTTGCAGTGTCTTGAAACAGTTCATACCTGTTCCATACACTTCCTTCCTGGGTAAATGTCCTGGTTACTAGACAAGAAAAAAAGACTTTTCTCCTGTCTTTTCTCTCTGAGCCTTGAATTTCTGAAATGAACTCTTAGCAGCCCAGCAGTACCTAACTTGTTCTAGAAGAAGGGCTACAATATATATGAATGTTTTCTCAGACATGGCCTCTTTTGCAACCCAGAAATCTCATCTGTCAGTGGTTCAAGAAACTGATAGTTCCACATATCCAGTGCTGTGCTGCTCTTAGTCTCCAGGAACAGTACAGCCCTCTAGCAATGACAGAGTGTGTGCTCAGTGGGGAGTGCTGGACCTGTGTAGCAGACGAAAATGTTGGAGTATACTCTGGGACAGTGCGCAACACATTAAATCCAATGTTTTTTGGAGGTGTTTGGTTTACAGTTAATTCTGGGAATGTGCAATAACTTTGGAACTGCCTGGAACAATTCAGCTTACTGAGACTTCCTAAATGTCACACATGCACTGTACTGATCCTTGATACACAAACATTTCTCCATGTCAGAATATGCAGTGAGAGGTTATTTTGGCTTCCCAGCCAAAAGTAAAAATATCTCCCCATGTGGCAAATAGGCATCTAGCACAGACCTGACTTCCAGGAACAAGCTCTACCACATGAAGCATTGGGCTATGTAACCTGCATGCAGCTAAGTCTTCTTCTAGATTTGGTCCCAGCTGTCTGTTCCTGTTTGCTAAATAAATAAAAGTTTCTCTACCTTGTGCTTCCATTAATAGCTGTGCAGCATAAATGTAAAATATTATTCCTATTTGACAACCTTTTGCACTAATCTCTAGTCTGATATACACCAGACATGAAGGCTTAGGCTGTGATCATTGAGCCTCACTCTGATTTTAGTTGCCCCTGAATAACAGCAATTGCTTAACTAGATTGGCTTGTGATAGTCAGGATTAGTTTCCCAGGAAATAGAATAGTTTTATACCACATGAAGTCCATGAATAATACCATGAACCTGTGAGGAGACTAAGTGCCATGACTAACAATGGTAGGAGTAGGAAAAGCAACATTTCTCAGAAAGATACTGCGCAGCAGTTCTTTTTACTCCTGGTCACTCAGAGATATTGTATCACCTTCCAGCATTAAAGTTTTGGGGTTTGAGAAGTTCGTAGCTTCAAAAGAAATCTTATTACATGTGATTTTCCCTCTTGCTGGTTCACCAGCATCAAGAATGCTAACACTTTCTCCATTCTGACACATTCTCCATCTCCCTGTGTTCCAAATGCCATTAAGATGAATTTAACAATCTTCTTTACTCACACAGAAGACAACAACTTGAGGACAAGGGGGAATGAGTGGTGACTGTAGTCATGATTACTTCCTTAAGCCAAATTTGGCCAAGCTGATTCCTCATATCCATCATATTAGCTTGTTAACTCTTAACAGGCCTCCAAAACCTGCTTATCAGTCTGGGCTCTTACCTCATTTCAGACCCTCTTCAAAACTCACTGAAATATTAAAATATACTTTTTAAACTAAGGGAACTTAAAAAGGTCAACATGCAAAAATGCTGTGCCTTATCAGTCAAATCCACATGGACACCTCGGTTATCCTACAGCATCTAAAATGTCATGAGTCATGAACATTCAGTTGTCATGACTGCTCATTACATAGTCAAGTCGGTTGTCTAAGATAGTTACCCTTCATAACAAGTAAAATCTAATAGGCAGCCCCAGCAAGCCAGTCATTCTGTCTACTTTAGACACTTAGCTAATGGAAAATGAACATTTCTCAGTTGATGCCTGCTTCTTCCCATTGATTGAAAAGGGAACCTAAGATAGACAGGTCAGACCTGTATAACTTCTAGGTGCCTGTTTTTAGGACAAATGAATCCCAACTCAATTCTTAGGTGAGCTCCATTCATATTTGTGTTAACCTTTTTCATGTATAATGCAACAGAATCAATAACATCTAGGTTATCTAACTGTCAGAATTTGAAATGCACCTTATCCTGCAAGTTCTAGGCAGATTCTGCTCTTCCATGCAATGGTCCAAATAGAAATAAGATCACTGAGAACAGAGTAAGTCTCAAAAAATACTTACATTCCTGACTAATGCAACCTGTGCAGTGTAATACAGAGAATCAACTGCAGAAGTCCAGCTGTTTCATGGCTTCTTACTGAGTGAGAATGAAATTAAACAGTTTGCAATAATCTACTAAAGAATAAAATTGTTTCAAAAAGCTCTTAGGGGACTGAAAACAGATCCTTTTTTGTCTAACGTGTGGAGGGTACGAGCATTTTGGTCGCCACTTCAATGAGCTCATCAGAGGAAGATCTACGCCCAGGATGTGCTCTGAAGGGGCTTTCCATCCCAACACTTCAACAGATCAGGCAAAGCTCATTTGAGACAGTGCTGGTTTCACTGACTTAACTTTTTCTTCAGCTTTAAAACCCATCCACTTTACCATAATCAATTAGCTCCATTTCATTCATCATATTATAAGCACAGAGAAAATATTAATGGGAATGTGCAGTTAAGATCAGGCCATTTTTGCATAAACGCAAGGTTCGTGTCATGGTGGGATTTTATCTTTATAAATGGCTTGTGTTACTAAAGTAGATAGTGAAAGGATTGGTATACTTTTGAAATTAAAAGCAATAAAACCAGCTAAAACCCACACAGAAAATTGTGTGGGTTTGAATCAAAATAGCAAGAATCAGCTCTATCAAGGAAATCCTCATGCTGTAAAACTAAGCAGGTAGGAGTTTGGGGTTGCAGTTTTGTGTTGAACTGATAACATTACCAGATGAAGGTCTGTGCAAAGCTGATTTTAAAAATTAAGGACCTGATAAACAGTTTCTAGAAATTTCAGCTATACAGAGACTGGAAATGAAGGACAATAGGTTCTGACCTGCTCTATGCCTTCTTGGCCATATTTTCCTTGTAAGAAAAATCACATAAAGTTTACCCATGTTTTTGACTCAAGGCATAATCTAAAGCTTAAAAAATTTTTTCGAGAAATTCCTTTCAATTGATTGGAGTATTTTATTACATGGCTCTTACATGGCTTTTCCTGAGGCATCCTTCCCCAAGTCTTACTTTCAAAGATGCCATATTGCTGGCCTGAAGTTAAAAAAGAAACCAGCACATTCAGAATTTCACCAAGCACTGAGCATTTTGATTTCAGAAATGAAAACATACTTTTTTTCCCTGGAAAGGAATCTAGATATATGAATATTCAGTTCAGCTCTTCCTGAGATTTGAGATATATACAAATATATACAATATATATAAAACACAATGTTAGAGCAGTGTAACAAGTAACATCTCATCAGCTGAACTGTGGTAACTGTCAGCATGCATAGTCCCAGGCAATTACAAAAGTGAAATAAAACATTTTGCTTTACATTTCCCTGCAAGTCTGGGAGATGATCACTCTGCATCTCAAGGTCTGACATGTAAGGTGCTGGAGATGTGTTAAATTCAGTTCAGAAGGGCACATCCTCTTTTTCTCTTGAGTATAGTGAGTACCTGACCACAGCTGGAAATCTGGGCCAGGCACTTCCACTGCCATGTCTTTTATTTCTTCAGTTCATTAGTTTGTATAAAACTACGAGGCAATACTAATTAGACCACTAATAAAAAAAAAAAAAAAAAAAAAAAAAAAAAATA
>NDXB01002877.1:18398-67267 GCA_002631895.1 Agapornis roseicollis
AAAAAAAAAAAAAAAAAAAAAAAAAAGAAAAAGAGTAAGGAAAGATTAGGTGGGTGAATTGCATCGTGTAACATCATGATCAGTTAACTGTGAAATTACTGCTTATCACCACTATACATTTTCTATTACCCTATGGACATTTTCAAACTCCATATTTTGCTGGCTGAAAAATAAACTTTTTAAAGCTGTAGGTTAAAGGCAAGGTTAAGCAAATATATATGTACGTGTGTCAAGGTGAACACCAACAAAATAGAAGATTTTAGTTATATTGTTAGAGCTTAGGAAGAGCTATTCAAATTTTAGGTAATTATTTTCTTGAGATGAACATTTAAATAAACAGAATTTTGCATTAAGACACCCAGACATTCTAAACTGTGCCCTACATGTATGCATTAAGAAGCTTTAAGAAGAGTGTCTTATCATCCCTAACAAACAATTCCCTCTGCACTATGTGCAGCTTGGCCAGACTCCAAATCCTGTCCCAGAGAGTGTATTTTCTGGTGGATATAAAAGGATTATATTTCTCCTTAAAGGAATACATTCTGCACATGATTAATTACCACAGGGATGTCATATTGATCTAGACAGAAAACTGTATTTTAGAACCGAGATTAGGAAGTGCCAATTCACAAAAATTCCAGTAATTCATTAAAACAAAGATCCAGGGGTTGTTCATGTAATTATTTATAATTAATAAAATTATAATTATTTATAATTAATTATAATAAAACTCTGATATATGATAACAACAGAGATGATATACACACAGAAATAGCTTGTTGACTTTTGTACAGCACAACTAAGGCAACATATGAGTACTGTCAAATGTCTAAAGAACAAAAAGCAAACTAATTTTATTCTACAGTAAACATCTTAAAGAAATTAGATAAGTAAATTTCAAAACCAGGTAACTATTCACTTTTTAAAAGCCATTCTTCTTTAATAGCAGACATTGTAATAGCTTGTTTAGTTTATAAAGCTGTAATTTCTGAAATATTTGTAATTATGCAAAATATATGAAGTACAAGGACTTCATGATGGTTATAGAAATTAGCGTGTGACTAATGAAAAATGAAAGCTCAAAAAATATCTCCAAGATTTTCCATAAAATACCTTCAAATTACCTCAAACAACAAACCTATTAAACAATATATCAGAGCCTGGATCTTCTAGCAGAAAGTACCAGTTTACATGTGAGAGCAAATATAGACAGTAATAGCCCATCTAACTAAAGAATATTAATGCAGGAATGGAATATTGACCTAGTCTGTTACCAGTCTTCATTTTTTATCTGATTGAACTCCTACTGAAATTGATGGAAAGATTTCAAGTTCCTTCAGTTGAAACTGGGTCAGCGACTGTACTCCTTAGAAGATGCTCAAACTAAAAGTTACTGGCATACACCAAAAGCCAATGGAATATAAAGAAGCGACTTCAGTCCCAGACAAACTGCTCAGAATCCCCTGTGGAGGAGCCATGACGGTTAGTAGTACGTTTATTAGGCTATCCAGAGCATCAGAGTTTGATAGCGCTCTCTGCAAAATAGCCATTCCAAAATAGCCATACACTGTTTAATTATGTCTTCTAACAGTGCAGCATTCAGTATGATGCAAACTAATCAGCAGTGTATCGCATGACCAGCCACTTTAAAATAATTGGACACACAGATTTGGTATCCATCAATCACATGGCAGTTTGAATCATCACTTGTGTTCTTATAGGCTATAGAGACTAACTACATTACATTTGGGTTCAGTATACATGTACATACTAGTATTTCAGTCATGTTGGTTCATAGGGAAAGACTACTTTCAACTGAACTGAGCAATGGCATCCAGGTTCATCAGTGTTGAACACTTCGAGGTCATCCTAAGGAGATCCAGCTCTATCTGGACAAGAGACATTCTCCACAACATTAAAAGCTGATTTACTTTTTATAAAAGGAATTGTGGCATACAAGATGCTCAAGCAGATATCAGAGGCATGTCAGCTTCTAACCAAATACCAGAACTTGGTATTTTTAGTCAAGATTTAAAAGCTTACTCTGCTAAGTCCCCTGACTGAATCAGCAGGGTAACACAGACACATGAGACAGGAAGCAAAAATCACTGCTGTTATCTAGCTTATCTCACGAGTATGAACAGGGCTATAGGGTTTTACTTTGTCTTTTACTGATCAGGGTTTGTTTTGCTGAGATCAGGATTACGTACAGTATATGTAAACTCCAGTCAACAGACATGACACACCAGGGATGGAGGAATGTTTAAAGGTCCATGTGCTCTTTAAATGAAAATTTTAAATGGGAAGGAATATTCTTCTGAGAAAGGTAAATAATGAGAGGTACTTCATGGTGTGCAGTGCAAAGGGTATGAGACAACATAATCACTGTTAAAAGTGACCTCATTTTTGTTTCTTTTGACGTTTGTGCATGTTCATCCAACTGAAAGAACAGACAGTACAAGAGCACCGCAAGCCAGTGTCTACTGCCAGTTGCACAGCTATTGCTCCATTGAAGCCTTGCCAATATGTATGAAGGGCTTAGGTTTTTGTATGGGGTTATGCGGTTTTATTTATTTTAGCCTTTGCAGACCAGCAGTGCAATGGTTTTGGGTCACCAACTCGAAGAACATAGTCACTGGCATCTCACAGCAAATCACTGTCCTCTAGTATGGGTGTCAAATAAAGAAGAGCAAAGCACTTCAGGTAGAAATCTAAGAGCTTAGTTAATACATCCCTTATTGAATGGCTTTCTCAATAAACTATCATCAAGTGTATTTACTGTGAAACTTAGCTTGGTGTTAGAAGAAATAGTAACATAAATTTATGAAACATCGGGAAAATAACAATAACAAATCTCCTCTTCCAGTTTTAATGTATTCACAAGAAAACTGGGGTTTTTTTTAGGAATTGAAATTTTTGCAGATTCTAGAATAGCTTCTGAGATGAAATATATGATGTGATTTTTTCCACATAGTTCAGCCTATGTGTTTGCACTATCTTTCTGTAGTGGAGTGCACACTATTGTTCTTATATCTTGTTTCCATTATTTAAGTGTTGTAAGAAACAATATTTAAACCAGTACATAGAAAAAAGTATTTCCAAAATGCCTTCAGGAACATCAGGATGATTTTTTTTTTCTGTATTATTTTGTGCAAGCAGTCGTGCTTCCATTCTCTGCATAAGCACTCCATTACTGCATATTTCCAACTAAATGAATATAAAGACTTATAAATGTCAGCACAGTAACTATTAATTTTATTTTCAAGAATACTGAACATATTTTATTTATCACTTTTGACATAAAGACAGTTTCACACTTAGTCTACAAAATGAGTGAACTTGCATGCACTTAATGTTACTTCAAAATTTTAAAGGTCCAACTGCAGAGGGGATATAACAAAATGTCAATTCATAGGAAATTTAAACAATGGTTCCAGAAAAATACTCTCTACCCTGCCCAAATCTCAGAAATAGTCACCAGGTGAGAGTTACTCTTAAAATTTCAAAAGATAAAGCAAAGTGTCTAAATGGGACAAGATAATTGGTGTCAGATGGAAAATGTGACACAGAAACTAACATTACTAAAACCTGGAGAAAATTGATTTAATATTTGAGCATATAGCTTGAAAACTTAAAACATAGTGGTTATCCAATACTGACTTTTGAATTTAGTTATATACAGTACTTATAAGTAAATCCCAAGTTTCTTTATTAGGTAAATTCCTACCACAAGGACTGAAACTTAGCCAGAACAAGGACATGCTCACAGCTGAAATGATTTCTTCCTCTTTTGTGTGACAATAATACATCTATGTGAAAGATATATAGTTCATGGAGTTCTTTCCCAATTTTTTACCACAGCAGATGTCTTTGGATGTTTGTCTCCTCTCCGCTCCTCCGTGACATCCCTTTCCACTAAAAATCTCTAGGAAAATATCAGGATAATGTAAATGTAAACCAATATTTTGTGTATGATGTCTCCATAATGAAAATTCAGTGAAAGAAAAGAGCTCTTTGGCATGATATCTTATCAGCCTTCTATAGTACTAAGACTACATAGTGCAAGTCAAGCTCAGGCAGCCCACTACCTCCCAGAGCCAATCTAGGCCACATCTGTGCTAGTAAATCTAACAGACCAAGGCCTGTTCCCTGGACCTGACATGATGTGTTGTAAGCTATAAGGCAAAAGAATATTTTCATATCCTGTTTTTAGAGAGAGGAAATTGATCATCTGATCAATGAAAATTCATGGGTTCTCTTTCTTAATATAGCTATTCAGTTATGTATCATAAAACCTTGGAATTATAGAATTGTAAAATCATAGAATCATAGCATAATTTGGTTTGAAAGAAACCTTTCTATCCTGAAAAATACTACTTCTGTTCCAGAAGTTTTTCACAGTTCCTGAAGAATCTAGAAACTTCCTTGCTTCTCTAGTGTTTATCCTGTAAGTCTCAGCAGTGAGGCTCTCCCTTTCTGTTCCTTTCTATTCAACGCTGTAAGAGCTTCTAGCTTGGAGCTGTGATTGCTCTGCAGTGTCTCCAAAGACACTGTGGAAAGAACTCTGTGTCTCCCTGGAGGACCCCACAACTTGCCCAGGGGATTTTTGTAGCAGGGCTTTCTTTAATGTGACAGGAGAAAACTAGAAAAACCTAATGTAGCCTTAGACCATGAAAGTTTGATGACACAGAATGATTCTGGGGAGAAAAGCTCTGAAGTCCTTTATGCAAGCCTGTGCCAAGCATGCAGAGGGACTTTTCTGTTAAACACAAAGAGTGTTGAATGTGCTACCAAGACAGATGGCTTCTGCAAAGCAGGTCTCCCCAAAGTACAAACAATCTGAAGGTGGAATAAACCAGAGTAGTGCCCTAATGTAAGTGAAAATCTGAAGGTTGAGTACTGCATGGTAAACATCAGTGAATAAGGTGTTTTCAAACAGCAGCTCTGGGTGGAATTTTAACTACAAATATTTTTGCAGTTCTGGAGGAGAAACACTTTCCAATTTAGCAAAGGATCTGAATGAAGGGAACAACTGTGGCAAAACAGAGTGTGAACACAGTAGATTCTGCCAAAAGAGAAACCCTTGAGGGAAAAGGAGAATGAAGGTGAACTCTCAGAGTTTTTATTGGATTAGTTCCAGTATAGGGCTGCATGTTGATATGAACAGCAGCAAGGCTTGAAACAATTTCTGGTCAGGAATCTGGATTTATTTTCTCACTTCCACAATGCTATGGATTATGTATGGCTTTTATGTCGTGTTCATTGGCTGCACCTCACTAACTAACCATTTGCAAACTTAATTAACAATTGCAAACTTCTATGGCTTCATTATTTTTAAACTCTTTAAAACTTAACTCCCTTTGACCAATTTATAAAAGATCTTTATTATTTTATTCACCCAATGGAGCCTGGAACCCTTGCAAAGTTGTCAAGATTAAAAACTTTCTTGATTTATGACATTGCAACAACTGAGTAAAAATAAAATGTCAACAAATAAAAATAAAAGAGACAAAGATAGACTCAGCTGTGAAAAAGGTTAGGGGAAATGTGCTGCTTTTCCTGTTCTCTATCAAACACCTTTTGGAGGGCCTCAGAGTTGGTGACAGATTGAGAATCGCAAGCCCTTCTTTGGAATTATCACAATTTTCTAATCCCTATGACAATGCCAGATACCTGCAAACCACTGCAAAACAGAGTTAGCTTCAGTGTAAGCCAAAACCAGAAATCCAATTCAGTGCTTTAAATCAATGATGAAGCCTTGCAGAAGCCTTTAGCTCCTAACCTTATTTCTTTGTCAAGAGGAAAATCCAAGTCCAAAGAGCTGTATAAGGAAAATAACAAATGGTAATGATCACTGTGATAGCAGAGGTGTATTTCCTTTAATAAAACAAATACAAAATTTCTAGCAGATCACAAATATGAAATAGCAGTTGGTAAAAAAAAAAATAGTAATTAAAATGAAGAACGTGCTAATTGAATAGCTATATTAAGAAAGAAAAAACGTAAGTCAACCTAATGCATTTTCATTCATCAGCTGTTCAATTTTCTCTGTCTCTCAAAACAGGATATGAAGAAGCTTAAACCACAACAGAAAATATTCTCTTGCTTTACAGCTTACATCACATAACAAACTGCAGTATCTAAAAAATATCTTTTATCTAAAATCTTAAGGGTTTTATCAAATTCTAATTTAGGCAAATTATCTCTTTTTACTGCTACAAACAGGTGAAAACTAGGACTGATGAGTCTTTGCACAAGAGCTACTACAAACGTTAAAAAGCTTAAGAAACTTTGTAGGATATGAATGAAAACCTTCAAAGGAGGCTCCTTAGCTGTATCTACAACTATTTTTCAAACAAGAACCCCAGCTTAAGCTCAGGACCAAGGCTCTACTCTTGACACTGTTACTTGTCAATTACCTCATGAGGCCCCTCCTGAGCAAAGAAAATTTAAACCACAGCTCAGCATCTTAATGCAAGCTTAAAAGATTAAAGACTGTTCCAGCACGTGCTACCCTAAATATAGTTCTTCTTTAGCACTAAGTGCTGTGAGCCCAATCTACAGTTAATATAAGAACCCATAATGAATCATAGAATCATAGAATAGTTAGGGTTGGAGAGGACCTTAAGATCATCTAGTTCCAACCCCCCTGCCACAAGCAGGGACACCTCACACTAAACCATGTCACCCAATGCTTCATCCAATCTGGCCTTGAACACTGCCAGGGATGGAGCACTCACAACCTCCCTGGCCAACCCATTCCAGCATCTCACCACCCTAACAGGAAAGAATTTCTTCCTTATATCCAATCTAAACCTCTCCTGTTTAAGTTTGAACCTGTTACCCCTTGTCCTGTCACTACAGTCCCTAATGAAGAGTCCCTCTCCAGCATCCCTATAGGCCCCCTTCAGATACTGGAAGGCTTCTATGAGGTCTCCATGCAGCCTTCTCTTCCCTAGGCTGAACAGCCGCAACCCTCTCAGCCTGTCTTTGTATGGGAGATGCTCCAGTCCCCTGATCAACTTCATGGCCCTCCTCTGAACTTGTTTCAACAGCTCCATGTCCTTTTTATGTTGAGGACACCAGAACTGCACACAATGCTCCAAGTGAGGTCCCACAAGAGCAGAGTAGAAGGGCAGGATCACATAAGAAAGTATAGATTATGGGGTTCCATGCAGTTAAACCTATCTAAGGTAGCGTGTGGTAATCTTCAAGGAGATCTGCTAGGGAAAAATGTTGGGAATGTGTTAGTTCTGCTCCTTTATGACAGTACAGAAAGCCTGTAATGTTTATTTTTATAAAACATGCAAAGGATGTTATTTGTAGAGGGGTTAATTACACTTGGACAAATATTTAGCTGTAACATGGAAAGCAGCTTAGCAAGCTATTTGGGATCTCCTTGAAACTAGGGCAGTTTCCAGGCAGAACTTCTTCATTTCATCCTACGGAACAGTTAGCATGTTCCAGGAAAGGGAGCTGTCTCCTGACACCTCTGATAGGGAACAAACATTGCACACAGCAGGAAAACAGTGAATTGATTAGAAAGGAAAAGAATATGCTAATACAGGTATTTGCCCATGATTTGTAAGTGCACTGCTGAATAATCTGGAGAATACTATTGCAATTGCAGAACAAGTGGGACTGGAAACCCTAGCTGCTGCTGTGTAAACTTCCATCCAGACTGCCTAATTTCTGTCAACAACAGCTTTCAGGAGCTATCATCTATCTGGTTTTTCAGGTAGCTTTACTGTTCCAGAGTAATTTCTTGGGTTTTTTTAAGTTTAAATCTGAATAATCCAATTACTTTTGTGAACTCAAAAAAGAGGAATACTATCTGCATGGCAAATAATGAAAACCATTGCTAATTTTGTAAAAGCTCTAATGTCAACACTGTTATCAGACCATGAATGGCATCCCATATTGACATCTGGAGAAACATGACTCCCTTTCTTTTCTTGTGCACATTTACCTAAGGTTCACAAAGGTGCTCCCATCTTCTCCCCTAAAATGAAGCTTACAGTATTTACCAAATTACCGAGCATTTTCTTAATTTTTAGGAACTTTAGATTAGACTTCTTATTGTGAGAAAGGAGTTGAAGATCATACTTCAGTCCCCAACAAGGCCAGCTCGCTGGTAAGGAATGTTTTGTGAGACACTTTACCAGCCTATGTTCCTCAACCTTAGAAATCTTAGAGTTCCTTTACTGGAACACTCTTGCCCTTTATCCCCAGAAGAATTGCACTGTATCATAGCTGTCTGCATGGCCATGGGTCCCATGGATCCAGACCTCAATCCGTGGTGTCACATTTCAGCCCAGGCTTGGGCCATCCTTGTTCCCGGGGAGGTGCCTGATTCCCTTGGCTGGGGATGCCCTCAGCCACCCTTCTCACTGAGGGCTGTGGGATGGCCCTGGCTGGCAAGATTCCTTTGGCTGCCACTTTCCACTTCTGTCAAGCAAGACAGGATGCAGTCCTGACAGTCAAGTAGCCACAGATTAATGTCCCTAAAAATGAGCAACTAACTGGGACTAAATGTAGAATGTTGTACTCTCATCCTCCAGAAGAAGTAGCGCCCTTACTCTGGAAGGTGCATATAAAGTTTAGTTTCCCTGCCCTGCGGTAAAACTTTGTAAATAACCCCCAACATGTGCTTTCCATTCCATCTAGCATCTGTAAGCTAGGCATCTTGGACATGAAGACTGTCTAAATAGCTGAGAGACCAGAACAAGCATCTACAGCATGTAAATTATCCCACCCATTTTGACAGCTGTCTCAAGATAAGGCACACACCTTTTATAAGCCACGGAAGAAGCTCAGATGGTAAAGCCCAGAGAGTGGTGGCAAATGGTGTCACATCTAGTTGGCAACCAGTCACTAGCAGTGTCCCTCAGGACTCAGTATTACGACCAATTTGTTTAATACCTTTATTGATGATCTGGATGAGAAGATTGAGTACACCCTCAGTAAATCTGCAGATGACACCAAGTTGGGTGGGAGTGTTGATTTGCTGGAAGGTAGAAGGCTCTGCAGAGAGACCTGGACAGGCTGGGTCAATGGGCTGTGCCCAGTGGTATGAGCTTCAACAAGGAAAAGTGTTGAACCTAGTCCAGCCCTTTCCAACCTAGTTGTTTCTATGATTCTATTAATTAATATTTCTTTCAAATGTTTTCTAAAGCTTAGCTTACTACTGAAATCAATCTAATCTATTGTGGCTGATGTTACTCTGTATTTTCTCCTTTGAAATAGGTAATTGTCCAGACATGAAGCACCACTCAGTACTGACAGAGTATTTTTTAAAACTTTGTACAAATATCTGTGATTTCATGTGACTTTTTTTTTTTTTTTCAGATTCTGGGTAAATATTTAACGGAAGCATGGCAGGAAGCAACAACTGAATTTCATTTAACCTTAGAGTCATGCCTACTGTATACGATTTCACCCCTGTTTCCCTTGTTAGAAATATATCATAAAAACATGAAACAAAAAATATTTAGAAGATAACTGATCACCACTGGAGGGTTTTTGGAGTTTCTGATACTGCTAGTCACTCAGATCTGAGAGATCTATATAGGGGATTTGTATATTTTGGAGGATAAGCCCCTGATAGCACTTTCAGATACAGCTCAAAATTCTCAGTGTATTTCTAAACTAGTTCCTTCCAGGTAATTTAATGCACCTACAGCAATAGAGCTCTACTTCTTTGATGGACGTCATCATTCTGTGATGCAAAGATGGTGATCCTGAATGCAGTCTGGATGTTCTGAAACATGTATTTCCTGTGCTATGCAGGTTCTCCATATTTACTTACATAATTCAAATCAGAATGAAGAACTTGATTTAAATTGGAAGGAGTCATTAAATTACATCCTAGGGCCTCCTCCTAAAATGAGTTTAGTCTTGTGGTTGCATTGCCTGAGACTGTATATGTTGGGTTCTCTTTATCAGCTTTTCCTTTCACCACTGTCTCTCTCCCATATTCTGCACAGAAAAAAGCTGCTGCCTCCTTAGTCATTTCTAGAAATAGTGCAAGAAAAGACAGTCTTGTGGTTAAGCTTCTGAAATGACTTCTCCAAACTATCACAAAATACATATGTGACCGTAAACTGCAGGTCACACACAACCGCAAGTATTTCACATAGACACATCTAACATCTGTTATCCCTTTCTACTAAGCAATGAAGAGAATCCATGGCAGGACTTTAGTCTGGTGCCTAAGGTTAGGTGACCTGAATCTGAGAGGTAAGATTCCAGTTCAAATAAAAGCCATTATGGGCATAAATACAAGTTCCTGAGGAGTGTTAATGAAGTCTATAGGTTTTTAGAACATAATTAAGATCAAGCCTGCATGTGTTTTGTTTAATGGTGCAGGAATTCTCAAATTAAATATGCCTAAATGCATTAATGGATGGGAGCTTTTTCCTCTGTATACCTCCTTGTCTCATTTAGAAAGAAGAACTATTCTCTTACTTTCTTTCACTTTCTTTTATTCAGTTTGTGACACCCAGACAGTCTCTGGAAGTGGAAGTGAAGAGGGTCACTGCTGTCTGTGCCTCTCTGTTTCTTGTAATGTTTTTCTTATAGTCATACCTCCTCAAGTTATCTGAGCAGTCTGGAATTCAGGCTTTAATTTAAAATATTAAAAACTTCTTTGCTTTGTAGATATGGAAAGAAGTTTGATACGTGTTCAAATTTATCTTGACAGTTTAGCAATCAGGCAACAAGAACAACAACAACAAAAAAAGCAATGAAAATCTTTGAAGCATCGTTACTTCTAAATTGATGTGATGATAGTTGGAGCTTCATTTACAGGTTTTGAAATGCTGAAATGTTTGAAATGTTGGAATGATCTCAACAGTGCAATGGGACAAAATATTCACTGGAATCAAACACTACAAAAAAATACCTTATTGACAATTGCAAGTTTAAATTGCATGAGGTCATGTACAGACATTTCTGTCTTGACTTTATCTGGAAATATTTTTTGGCCTAGGTAGGTAGGTAGGCTATTTTAATTCTCCCCTCCTTAGTTGAGGCAATTGTCAAAGAGTATCTAATGAACAAGGATGCTAAGGACAGGGCAGGTACTGGCATCTAAAATGAGGAAGAATGGTGATCAAAAAGACGGAACAAAACTTTTCAGATATTTCCAGACCTGGGGAAACAAATGCAAGTGAAAAGTCAGGTATTTCAGCTACAGGATGCTTATTCCCTCTTTTATTTTTTTTTTTTTTTCCTTCTCATGTTAAGAAACCTATTCCAGAAAGAGTTCCAGCTCTGCTCATGTCTATTCCCCTGTTTCATGAAGGACCTAATTAAAAAAATAATATTGATCAGAAGACTTTTTTAGAATTTACCAAGTTTATGCAAAGCCTGGAAACACATTTGGTGATTGCTCTTTGCTGTAGATAAAAATCCCACAACACTCTTTCTCATTTGCTGAAGGTCTTTGGCTAGGTCTTTATTTCTTCCAGGTCCATTTGCCCATTGACAATTGTTTGTATTCTGTATGAATGTCTGGTCCCTAAGGCAGCTTCAGGTACTGAATAAACTATGTCTCAGCAGGCTAGCTACTTATAACTGTAGCCACTTGAAAACAGTAGCAGTAGGAGAGCAAAGTGAGATTATCGTATGTGTTTGAGAACAGAACAAGAAGTCAAGGAAAACAAAAGTCACTCAGAGAAATAAATGCTAGAAAAGGAGTTCAATTATAGAAAAAGCACATCATCCATTGTGTTTCTTCCTCTAAACAAGAATAACAATGCTGCAGAAAAGGAATTTTATATTTAAAGATGAAGTACTTTTCAATTATGCCAAATTGAAGCTTGAGTGAGATAAGGGTATATTTTCCTCTTGATGCATGTACTTCAAATTAATGCTAGTGAAGGTAAAGAAAAAGATCTCACCAAACACATGCAAAGCAAGATATACCCTCATGCCCACTATACATAGACTTCATCAAAGCCATTTATTTGGCCAGCCAGTAAGTGAGAGGCAACATAATTCCTGATACCTTATTTGCTTAGCTCATGTCTAGGTATTGGTTCAAAATCCGAGTCACTACCACCCAGGTAATCAATCCATATGCCAACCAAATTAGACCAAAGAGTAAGAAAGAAAAGATGACGAGCACAAATGCTCCCTTGAAATGCTAGCACCTCCCAGGCATCTAATAAAGGAAATTTAGCGGTTTGTTCAGAGTAGCTACTGAAGTTTCAAGATAGGTAAAGTTAGGTGATACATTGCTAAGCAAAAGCTAATAGTGACAGTGTGGCATGGTCAAACTACATATCTCATAGGAATTAAGTGTATATGATTTAGTTAATTAACTATCAATAGGAGAAGCAATAAAAATATTAATATCTATTTAATAGAAATCGTAGAATCTTACAATTATAGAATAGTTAGGGTTGGAAAGGACCTTAAGATCATCTACTTCCAACACCCCTGCCATGGGCAGGGACACCTCACACTAAACCATGACACCCAAGGTTCTGTCCAACCTGGCCCTGAAAACTGCCAGGGATGGAGCATTCAGAGGTTCCTTGGACAACCCGTTCCAGTGCCTCACCAACCTCACAGGAAAGAACTTCTTCCTTATATCCAATCTAAACCTCTCCTGTTTAACTGTGAACCTGTTACCCCTTGTCCTGTCACTATAGTCCCTAATGAAGAGCACATCCATGTAGGCTCCCTTTAGATACTGGAAGGCTGCTATGAGGTCTCCACGCAGTCTTCTCTTCTCCAGGCTAAACAGTCCCAGCTTTCCCAGCCTGTCTTCATATGGGAGATGCTCCAATCCCCTGATCATCCTCGTGGCCCTCCTCTGGACTTGTTCCAACAGCTCCATGTCCTTTTTATGTTGAGGACACCAGAACTGCACACAATACTCCAGGTGAGGTCTCACGAGAGCAGAGTAGAGGGGCAGGATCACCTCCTTCGACCTGCTGGTCATGCTCCTTTTGGTGTAGCCCGGGATACAATTGGCTTTCTGAGCTGTAAGCACACACTGCAGTCAGCTCATATTCATTTTCTCATTGACCACCACACCCAAGTCCTTCTCCACAGGGCTGCTCTGAATCTCTTCTTTGCCCAACCTGTAGCTGTGCCTGGGATAGCTCCGACCCAGGTGGAGGACCCTGCACTTGGCATGGTTAAACCTCATGAGGTTGGCATCAGCCCACCTCACAAGCGTGTCAAGGTCCCTCTGGATGGCATTCCTTCCCTCCAGCATATCCACCGAACCACACAGCTTGGTGCCATCGGCAAACTTGCTGAGGGCGCACTCAATCCCACTGTTCTTTCTTTTAGGAACCTTCCTGTACTTTGTAATCTTATGATTCTGTCATTTGAGTATTCCTACAGCTATTTCTTCCTCCTAAAATTTTGGGAGCAGTCTTAATTTGTAAAAGTACCTGAGCAAATACATATGCTTTTGATAGGAGGAGGCCTCACCAGGACATTCAGTTTTCCTGGAAATGCAAATATTTAAAGAAGACTGGAGCAGTGTTTTGAAAGAATTGTTTTTTCTCATACAGAGCACCCAAGCCTAAATACAAGTGGCTGTGAGGCACGTGAAGTTGGATGATCAAACATTCTTAAAACAACTACATTTCTTTCAAGTACAGTACACAGAAAAAGCTATCCGTAATGCAAGCAGATATCAAGGCAGGAAGCGTAAAAGTTACTGACACTGCTGACCCCAGCATTTACCCAGCATTAAGGATTCTGCAGCTTATTTCTATTTGGAGCAGGAATGGGTGGAGCCAGGTACCTTTGATCCTCTCCTGCTTATTTACAGACAGAGGAGTCTCAGTTCTTTTCCTCTCAAAACAGTAGAAATGAAAAAGCCAGAGGCAATTTCCTTACTTGCAGCTCCAACCCCCTTTTCAGCTCACGACTGTTTAATAAATAGCTTCCTTTCATAGCAGAAGACTGAGAAAAGGTAAGAGTATATATCTGTTTGTACCTTGTCCTCCTTCTTGATTTATTTGTGGTGAACTTTTCTGCTTTTGGTAATTCTCTTCAATTTATCACCTCAGTCTGCCTTCACCTCCTTTGCTGTTATTTGACATTTGGAAAAATCCTGGAAACACAAGACCTAAGTTAGCTTCAAGATGCTCATATTATTGAAAACCTACAAAATTTCTCAAAAAAATTAAGAGAGGTAATTGAACATCTAAATTTAGCTGGTAACTAAATTGCAGCATCCCTATTGGCATTTTTTCTTTGGGCTCATCTCAAAGAAGGGAATAGCTGGTCAGGACCCAATTAATCTACTTAGCATCAATGACAGCAATCACATTCAGTCAATTTCAGTGAATAATATAACCATATCACTTGTTTATTTGTCATCTGGGGGCATTTCTTCATGCTGAACAATGTAATTTCCTCTATGATAGTCAATATATACATTGATACCTAATGTCAGACCCCTGAGCACATCCCTGCCTGGGCTCAAGGTGAGCTTAGACAATGGTGCAGGTGTCTGGCCTTGAAGAGAGCTGTTGGCAAAAGCTCTGCTAAAAAGCCTCAGTTTAGGTCCCTCAGCAGGTGTTCTAAAATGCCCCAGCAAGGAATCCACTTCGTTGCCCCAGAGCTCATTTTAAACTGAGGCTTGCATCCCCAGGTGCTGCCAGGGCCGCACTGCAGTGGTGTTAGAGCCATGCCTGCCCCTTGCCACATACCCACTGATCCACATCTGGACCCTTACCCACAGACTTGCTTCATGCTAGGAACCTGGCAGGCATTTGCTCATCAGTTGACTGACCTGGTTGTCACCACCATTCTCTTCCATTCAGGTGCAATGGTGAGCTGCTGCCCTGCTGCCCCTGGGAATGCCCTTCTGTTCCTGGCCCCCGTTGAGCAGCCAGCCTGTGCTGAAAGCCCAGTAAAAAGGCAACAAAACCACTACCAAGGGAAATAAGCACCTGAAAGAAAGCACAAGGAAAAAACAAACAAACAAACAAACAAAAAACAAAACAAAAACCAAACAAACAACAAAAACCAAAACCAGCCAGAACAAATGATTGCTCTGATAGCAAAGCCTTGTAAGTAAACAAAAGACAGGAGTGTCTGTCCTGAAAATTCTAAGTGCTAGTCTTTCTTTTCCAGTGTACCCAAAGGTGCACATGGCTTCCTCCCAGCTAAGCCAAAAGACACTGCAAACTTTGCCAGGCATAAAGTACACAATCGGATGATGTATATGGGAATTTGACCCTGATTTATAGCAGAATGTAAAAAAGTGCAAATATAATCTGTGTTGTATCTCCTTATAATGGATGGCACATTAGTTTTGAATACCATTTTGTTTTAAGATGCCTGACTTAGTTCATTTAACAAGCCACAGATTTTAATGAAAAAATATTCAACTGCCTCCAATAAGAATGATAATAATTAAAATTATTTCAACTACATTATCATTAGAGGCCCTAGGTTAAATGAATTCAGATCAGCTTCTAGCACAGCTACACACATCATAACCATCCTCTGTCTTTTTTCTACCATAAGAAAAGAAAAGAAAAGAAAAGAAAAGAAAAGAAAAGAAAAGAAAAGAAAAGAAAAGAAAAGAAAAGAAAAGAAAAGAAAAGAAATAAAGCAGCTGGGCCTTGTTCCAATAATGTTTCTTGAACGCTTTTTAGCTTGTGGGGAAACTCAATTTCAGCCACTTTATTTTTTTCTGTGTAAAAGAATCTTTTTTTTCTGATCAAAGCATGATTTATAAACAGAACTGCCTACAGAAACAATAATCTGCAGGTACTTGGTAAATTCTTACTTAGCCTGGAATTCAGATGTACATTGTACTTTATACATTCTAAGTAAATGCAGATCCATTCCTCTAAGTAATATCTTACTCTGCAAATTATTTAGATGAAATCACTAAGAATACTTGCACAGGGAAGTGACATCCATTGTAAAAAATTACAGAGAATCTGATCATCATTGCATAAAAAGAAAAGGTGGAGGCTAAAAAAATACTGTTATCTCCCAGGAATGCTTTCAAACAAAAAAAAATGATAGCGATGCAAGAAACCAAGGTATACTTATTTGCTGGTGAGCTGAAGTTTGAAGTTAGCTATATAGACCAAGATCAGAATATAATGCAGGAAAACTAAATGGACACAAAGACTAAAGAGGAACCAAAGAACTATGTAAATAGTACAAGGCGCAGTGCGGTGTAGACAGACAGCTCTGAGAATTTATATGTGAACTGTGAGTTTATACTTTGAAACCTCAGATAAATTTCAGGGAAGAGTATGACATACATGAATTGTGTCCACCAATATGAGGAGACTGTGAAAAATGCAACTTCAAATCTAGAATATATCCCTTCCTAGAGAGAGAGAGAGAAACATGAATATTACTGTCCTCCAGAGGTCCCATCAAGTAGGTCATGCACTTCTGGTTACCTGTGCTCATGGAGGTTACTTCAGATAAGTTAAACTTGGGGAATATTAACCAGATTGTTCTAGAGAATGGAAATCACGTTTTATTAGCTGAGAATGAGAAGTGTGGCTTGCTTAGACAAGCAGGAAGAAATTGGGGGGGGGGAGAGGGAGGGAGGAAATGCTATAAATATCTCAAGCAGAGATACAAATCTATTTATACTAAAGCAGAGCCACTTTGGCATAAGTATGAATGGACCATGAATATATTTGCTGCAGAATAGGCAGGCTGTCAACAAACAGCACAGTGAGGTGCTGAACAGAGCTTGAAGGCTTGACAGTGAACACTTCTAGTTTTTAAAACCTCTGTTCTAGAAAAAGGTTAATCAATACACAACAGGAGATGGATCTGCTGAAGCTGATAACTCAGGAGTTCCCTTCCAGTCTTATGCATCCTGAAGTAGCATGGGGGAGGTAATAAAGATTATAAAAAACCCTGAGATTAAAAGACAAAACAAAGGAGAAAAACTATGACCTTATAAATGATATTACAGGACATTTGGACATTTATTTTAACATCAGTCTTCCATAAATCCATGCCTGGTCTGAATCATATTCTGTATTTATAATTTAAAATGGATACAGAACGGATTAGGGGAGAAAGGCAAAGGAGCTGTCCTACTTCGGTATGAGGGTGGTGAGGCACTGGAACAGGCTGCCCAGAGGTGTCGTAGGTGCCCCATCCTTGGAAAAGAGCAAGGCCACATTGGATGAGGCTTTGAGAAACCTGGTCCCTGCCATTGGCAGGGGGGTTGGAACTGGATGATCTGAAAGGTACCCTTCAATACAAACCATTCTATGATTCTATGAGATATTCCAAGAGCTGTACTCAACACTGTGGAAATGCACTAATACTCAAAGTGTTTCTCAGATTGGTTGAGTTTACTGAAAACAAGCCTTTTTTCCCAAAGGCAGAAATCTGTTGTGTTTGGCCTTTGTCATCTAATATATAATTGGGATGTTAATTCAGTGACTTGCCTTCCTGTTCCCTCTTTGGCTCACTGAAACTCAGGGTGGTTCTCGCGACTGTGAGTGGTACATATTTCCCTATGTGCTCTTCTTTCAGGCATCTTTTCTGCTAGATTGCCAGTACCAGAAATTGCAGTGAGCTGTAGAAAATCACTTTTGTAATGCTCTTGCTATGTTCACTTTCTCAATGTCTGATGTGACATTTTGGTTGTTCTCATGCCTCTCTGCATGGCATTTAAAATGAGGGAACTCTGAAACCACAGTGCTGTCAGAAAGCTGGAGCTCCAGCACAGTTCACGGAGCAGTTAAATGACCAGGTCCTGTGGCAGCTGCAGTTATGGATTTTCTGAGGATGGCTGTTTAGAGAGGGTGGATTCCTATTCAGGCCCTCTGCAAGGGTTAGGAGAACTGTTCTCAGAAAAGTTAGATGGTTCAGTGCCTTGTTCTGCACCCTGCACTTCTAAATCTCTGTTCACATTTTTGCTCCAAGCTGCTGGTCTAAGCTCAGTCAACATCCAGCAAAAATGTCTCACATCTCAAGCAGTGTCTTAATGTTTCTCCATATATTTCTCTGAGCTACTTCTGTCTTGCATGTAGCTACAGCATTTTACACATACTAAAAGGCCAGCAACTATGATTCGTTTTTCACGCTGAGCTTGTGGCCACATATGTCCCTGGCATAGATAGTGAACAGCAGACTGTGGAGACCTATGGGAAAGTGCTTTCCAGTCCTGTATCTGTACTACCTTCTACTAGATTGTTCCCAAAGGACATTCCAGTAAGAAAGGCTGAGTGTGATGTTCCACCTGCATTTCAGGCTTATACAGTGTCTTCTGGCCCTACCAGCTATTTTCAAATAG
This sequence comes from Agapornis roseicollis, assembly GCA_002631895.1. Classification (NCBI taxonomy): domain Eukaryota; kingdom Metazoa; phylum Chordata; class Aves; order Psittaciformes; family Psittacidae; genus Agapornis; species Agapornis roseicollis. Next base: position 36,670 of record NDXB01002877.1, read on the forward strand.
CATGTTATGTGGGAAATTTTTAGGAATACATTCCTAAAATTCCCTGCAGGACCTTGTGGTACTTTTGCAAGGTCAGTCCAGACCCCAGGTCATGCCCTAGCTTGTCTTCAGTTCATATACTTTTTTAATCTCCCATGCTTCCTCTATAAGGGAGCTGCCTTGCACTCTGCCTCAGCATCCACATCATGTTCTAATCATCCAGATCATGCTCTGCAGCACACTAACACAAACTGTGACTCACAAATTTAGGTGACCGTAACAGAAATAGCAAATCTGCTTCAACATCACAGCACCACTGCATGGTGGGTGATTAAGAGCACTCAACTTACCCTGACTTCAATGGTGCAGTTTGTGATGGTCCCCTACACACTGGGAATAATGTCTCAGCTTCCTTCCCTACCATGTCTGTCACATGCCTCTTGCAGACATTCAAAGCCATCAGTGAAGTCCATATCAGCTTGAACTCGTATCATGTGCTACTGTGCTCCAGATTGTGTTTTTTCCCCCAATAAAATGTCTCTTTATTTCTAGTCTCCATTTTTCTTAATGGATTAAAAGGTTCATGAGTATGAAAACCACCAGCTCACTGCCAGTCCTGGTCCTCTGACTGTGCATGTGTTGGTTTATTCGTGAGACTAGTTTCCTCTAAAGCAAAATCTTGGCATGGTCCTCATGGCTATTGAAGAGCAGCAATGACATGAATGCACCAGATGTGTCTCCTATAATTCTGAGTACCTCTCCAAAGTCCTCTTTGTCTTTTAATCTCAGGGGGTTTTATAATCTTTCTTACATCCCCCATGCCACTCCAGGATGCACCTCCAAAATTCTTCACACACCTGTATTCCTGTTGTCATGCCATGCTCTAGGATGTGCAACACAACCTTGGTTTCATTACATAAATCAGTAGCTATGTATGATAGCCTGAAATGCAGGTCTCAAATTATTACGGTTGCTTGAAACTAGAAAATTCACAAAAAAAAAAAAAAAAAGTTGTTGTATGACCACAGAACATGACAGGAAGACCAACAAGGCCAAACCTTCCACCAGGATTGAATCTGTCATTTTAATGTAGAGGGGACTATTGTCACATTGTCCTGTGGCAATACAGGCACCCTACAGGAGGGTGTAAATATTGTCCCCTGGAGCAGACAATGTCAATTCTGTGGTTATAGCCCATGTTTACATTATTTGCATTCACACACCACCACAGCATTTTACCCTTATTGTGATTTAAACCCAGCTGGTAAATCAGAACCAATCACTCACCCCTCCACCTTCTCCTCTCTGGGTGGGATGGGGAGGGTAATTGAAAGAATGTAAACCGATGGGTTGAGATAAGAACAGTTTAATAACTAAAGTATAATATACTACTACTATTACCACCAATAATAATAATTATAAGGGAAATAACAATGGGAGGGAATATAAAACTGAATGGGAAAAGGAAAAAAACAATAGACACAAGGGACACACAGTACAATTGCTCACTGCCTTCCAACAGATACCCAGCCCTACCTAAGCAGTGATCTGTCCCTTCCAGGCAACTCCCCCCAGTTTATATACTGGGGCTGACGTGCTGTGGTATGGAATACCTCTTTGACTAACTTGGGTCAGGTGTTCTGCCTCTGCTCCCTCCTGGCTTCTTGTATCCCTCCTCGCTGGCCGAGTATCAGGGACTGAAAAGTCCTTGATCAGGGTAGGTGGTACTGAGCATCAACTAAAACATCAGTGTGTTATCAGCATTGTTCTCAGACTAAAGCCAAAACAGCACTGCACCAGCTACTAGGAGAGGAAAACAAGCAAACAAAAATAACAAACAAACAAAAAACCCAAACAAAACAAACAAACAAACAAAAAACAAACAAAAAAACCAACCCCTCTTACCATTAAAATCAGGACACATTTGCACCAGGAAGCTCCTGCTAGTGTCTTCCTCCTCTTTACTAGCTTTCCTCTCCTTACTTCAAAGGAACCTTCCCTATATTTCCTATATTTTTCTCCATGTTCCATCATTCTTCTGTTGCCATAAGAATGCCTTAACAGCCTGATTGAAACAGCTCTACCTTAACAAACATTCATTATTTGAAGATATATTTATTTGTGCTGCCTTGGAATCCAACCAGAACCCGCTGCAAAGTAATGCAGGCAGCTTCTACTTCCACCTGCATACCCCAAGGTTTACCTTTAACCACACACATATTCTAACCACTTTCCAATCCTGTATGGATCCTTCTGCCATGTGGCCAGATACCAGGGCCAGATATCATCTTCTCACTCTATTTCCCACTCTGTTTTTATTATTCTTTACAAACAAACTCTAAGGCTGCAGATAAACAGACCAATGAAAAGGGCAACCCCTAAGAAACAGCACTTGCTTAAGAGCATTATGCCATCTGGAAGCATAAATTAATGTACAAAACATATATAAAGAATAGCTGCCTTCTGGGCCCAGCATAGCTAATAAAAAACACCTCCTGTAATACGTAAGGAGAGGCCTGTGTTTGTATTAAGGACATCGTACATTACTTAAAATCAATGGCTCTAAAACATTTTTCCCTAGACCCATTGTTTACTTGAAGCAGGCCAAGCACTGTCACAGAGTAGTGACATTTCACATAGCTTTATCTACTAGGGTCACCAAGAATCCTTGTTTCCCCTTCAGACTAAGTTCACAGACTAAAAATCAGCTGCAGCAGGTTATTTAATGAAAGGTAAGGTGCAGGAGCACACTATTCTCTGAGAGTTTCTTGTAGCGCCCAAGAACCAGGTACGTAGCAGTGGCAGTGTAATACCTCCCAAGTGCACAGAGGAGGTGTGACTTGGATTCTAATGAAGACAGAGGAACTATGGGAGCCCCACTCCGGGTGATTCACAGGTGCTCTTCTGCAACTGCCTGCCAGGTTTGCATCCCAACAGGGTGAGATTTAGCACCATGCCCTGGTTGAACATCATTCTGCTGCCTGGGTCCTTGCTCACTGAGTCTCTAGCAAATAGCAAATAGTTTCCTGGATGCCTGTGGCAAGAGGAAGCATTCACATGTATGCTTTGAGCTTGAGTAAATGGGGTACTGTTAATTTGGAAGTTTGTGTGTCTTCCTCTTCCTTCCCCTTCTCCTCACTGGTAATGATGCTTTCCCCAGTCAAGACTGGGCTAAGCATTGCCAAGGGCCACACAGAAGTTTTGCTGCTGCAGCCCTTCTGTAAAACATTTTAACTGTCAGGATTGCCTGCTCTGGACATTATCTGCTGCAGTGTTGGACTTTTAAGCACTTCTCCCTTGAGTATCAGGATGGTTTGGGTACAGGCTCCTAAATATTCAATCTCTCTGTGGAAAATACAGAAAATCAAACTCAAGGTTCCACTCTCAATTATTTTTTTTTTCCAGTTGTACACTAAAATCTGAAGAAATGGAAGACCTTTGAAGGATGTTTGTTGGTTTGTTGGTTTTTTTTAATGATTCCAGTATTTTGAATCCACAGTATTTTCCTGTGTTGTGTTAAAGTATAAATACAAATGGAGAGCTTTCTTAAAACTATTACAAAAATAAAGAGGCCACAGTGTGAATTGCAACCAGGCCCATGGGTTTTCTTGTTTTTTTCCCTTTGGAAGTTTCCTTTTTTATATTTCCTTTCCATTGCTTTTGCTCTGGAATGCTTTTGAAAGGCCTGGATAAAGCTATCTTTGTTTACTTCCCTGGGTAAAGGCATTAAACTAATTGTCTATGGGATCGCACTTCACTAGTGCCAGATATAATTGTTGGAAGCTTTATCCTTTGGGATTTTATGAAGAGAATAAGGAGCATAATAAGTATTCCTGAAGTGCCAAGGTAAAGTAGCTTTATGTCTGAAAGTTAAGAGAAGCTTCAAGAAGCAGAGGGGCTTCATTTTCCCCCATGATAAACCATTTGCTATTTGCACATGATGATTTAAACTTCATATGCAAAAACGGTAATTCTTAAGAAACAGCCAGAGGGAAATGGTGTCTTTCAATATACAGCACACAGTCACTGAAGGTAGAGCAGAACACTTCAACAAATAAAAGGTTATATGAGTTAATTAGGCTTTTTTCCTCTTCTATTTAATAAGAAACAGAGTTACCATGGAGACTGTATAATGCATTCTATTTTGGTACAAAAACACCTTTTAGAAAGAACATATTTAGTGAGGAATTTTCAAAGTTAATGCTCTGAAAAAAAAACCCACATGAAACCTTTAGTCATTCCTTCTCTTCTTCATTTGTTTGTGTGTTACTGGTTCTGTCCCTGATGTCTGGTGGGAGTCTGGGAAGAATTCTCTGTGGTCTACATAGAATAAATATGTGGAAGTAGAAATATTGGCTAGAAAGCAGCCCTACCTATCTTGAGATTCCAACCCAGCAGGAGAAATTATCTGCAGATCTGATACTCCTGGGACTCCTGAATTCTTTTAATCTTCATTGAGTTGCTTTCTAATGCCATGAATCTTAAATTCCCTGTGTCTAAATTGCTTTGGGCCTTATATTACTGCAGTAAGGCCTTCACAGAACAGAGAGAAGTCTCTTTCTTAAGCCCTACGTATTTTGTTCTTGGCAGGGCATTGAACCAGGACTAGGAGAAAAGGTGCAAAGATGAGTAATTTTCATCCTGTTTTTTGTCTGATATAGATACCTAATTCAGAAGAATGCTTCTCTCAGATGGTTATTTACTGAGACAAATATTTCAATAACACTTTCATCTTGCTAGATGGCATGAAGTACATTCTCAGGCACCAAACCGGTCTTCGCCATGCTGTGCCTTGAACAGGCAGCTGACTCAGAACTCACCATCATCTGCTGAAAGGACACCTACAAGTTTCCTTAAGCTGAAGGGGTTGCCATTGCCATTACCTTTTCTAATTGTTTTGATTTCTATGAAAAGAAATTTCTCTCATGGAGACTGGGACTGTAATTATAAGACTTTGAGTTTTAATATTCTAGCTTTATATTTCTCTGTAATAATTCTTTGAGGTTATTGGATGATATATTTTTTACCTGAAGGAACAGTCCCAAAATATTTTCTGAATTCTAATTAAGTTTACATTGACAATAGATTTTTTATATGAGCTTTCATATGAACACAGCACAAATTTGCTTCTCCAGTCACAGAAATGTTAATGGAAATAGATAGTAATAATAAAAAGTAAATTATATTCAGAAGTGTTTGAAATGTCAACGAATATTATTTCATTATTCAATGTTCAGCATACTAGTGGTTAGTAAAAGTTGATTAATCTTACTCAAAATCAGGCTTAAAAATTAATTATAAAATGTATATAGTAAGAATATTGTGAAGGACAGTCATTATCTGTTCTCTAGGTTAAATACATATTGAAATATATATTACCTATGTATTTTTACAGGTGAAAAACACTCCATAATGCTAAAGGTATTTTTTTCTGGTTTTCTCATTAATTTAAAATTCTTTGTTTTCCTTTGTGTCTAACCTAATTTAAGGAAATAAAATTGCACATACTTCAAGTTAAATATTTCTTTTAAATAATATACCTTTCTCAGCATTTCAACACATACATTAAACTTTGTCTGCAAGTGGGCTATTTTAAAATGTCTCATAAGGAGCCCTTATCTAGCAAGCAAGGAGGCAAAAACATCTGGACAAGCCTGATTATGGTCTCCAAACGGAGCAGGTAGTAGCTGTGTGGGACCAAGCATAATCTGTCATAGGAGAGGCTTACTTGGGGAGATTGGTAGAAGTAAGACAATTTAGAGGGGAAGTAATTTTTCTTAAATTTATTCCCTGAAGAACAAGAGGAAATATTAAATATTTAATGACTGTGCAGAAAAATAAAATTGCCAACTTTATCTCAATTTCCAAGACTGATTGATCCTGTATTATTTCTACGGCTGCATAGATGACTAAGAACTTGACATATGCCCATAGTTTCTTAGACACATACAGAACAGCTAGCAAAATATAGGAAATATTACTACCCTTGATGGATTTAGTAATTGACCAGAAGGATTGCTCAGCACACAAGCCAGATAGATAGATACCTTCAGGATGGCACACCCATGTTATGTTGTCATTAAATACTGATAGTGGGAAATTCAAAGAAAGCTTTCATAATATACAATTTTTATAAAATATGTACTTTAATGCTTTTTCACGGTGAAGTCATAACATAGGACTGCTCTTACTATTTCACTGATTTATGGTTGATGTTTATAGAGAATGATGTAAACTTCATTTGCAGTAAACTAATAAATGCTAATAAATGAGGTCTTAAATAAATTTAAAATATGAATCTATACAACTTTAAAATAAAACTAAGAAAGAAAAAGCATCAAAAAGAGTAAAATTAGATACCCTACAAAAGATGGTTGCCAGTGTAATTAAAGCATAAAAACCATGTTTTTCTTCCACCAGCCATATTCTACAAATCATGTAGAAGAATACCTGTTGAGTGGGAACTGTATTATCTAACTTAACATGTCTGAAAGTGAGATGTCAAGCCTGACCTAATCACTGTAGGATACTTTATGATCAAGAGAGGAGAATAGGCACTGTCAAATAAGGATTAGTGTGTCCTTTGTTGGACTCTGATCACAGGATCACAGTATAATTTATTTCTCTCTTCTGACAGTAATATGAGCCCAAGTTGCGTAGATTTTCCACTTTTTAGGTACTGAAGAAAAGGATGATTCATTCCTCTTGTTTCTTGTGAAAACACACTTTCTTTTCAACCTATTCTCCAACTTAGGTACAAGAACTTCTATGAAAGGGGAAGAGTGCACTGTGTTTCATTAATACCCTGACTAGACTGAGCATCCCATGGTTGCTTGCATCCTGAACCACAGGCAAGGTTCTGGGATTGACTTTTTCTGTATGTTACGTATGTTGCTTACCCCGATCACAGCTTTTCATTGAAATATTGTGTTTGAGCTTTGGATGCAAAGTGTAGATACAATCTCTCTCCTGTAGAATTGCAGATAATTTAGTTAGATTCTTATAGGCAGAAACACTATGGGAAATTGCATTCAAGACAGTGCAAATTGTCCAAGAAGGATTATCCAAATACTTGTAATTATTTTATATGTGTCTTGGAATCACCCAACAACTAGTGCCCCTCATGTTCTTCCAAATGCATGACTGATTAATACTCATAACAGGATAAAGAAACAGAAGTGCCTCAGTTGCACTATTGTGTAAGGTAATCCTTATACGAGGTTCACAACAAAAGGTGTCCTTCACTGTGCAGTCAGATCCATGTCTATAAGAACTGCTTCCAAGAGGTATCTTTCCTGATGCTATTAGAGATCTCTAATTAAGGACCAAAACAATCACATCTTCGCCATCAGCCAATTGGACTTTCACCTTCATATAAACAAAGTCCTTAAGTTCTGTAATGAGGCTGAACATGCTTCTTTCGCAAATGATTTGACAATGCTGATCTGGAATTCTTTAATTGAATCACATAGTGTTATTCCTTTTATCAGAGAAATAGGGACTCTTCAACTACATCACAGATGATAAAACATGTACCAGATGTGATGCAAGTCATCCAGTTAGAATGTCTTCAATTGTTTTATTTTTCTTTTCATTTTTGAATCGTAAATGAACTGGCAGACATATGGCTTTTTTGAGGTACCCAGTAATTGCATGCTACAAACATTTTTAATTTTGCTTCTTTGAACACATTTGTTTTGCTTTAATCTCTGTCTTGTTTTTGTGTAAGTGGAATCCCTCCTATGAAGATTTGCTAAAGCAAGAAGATGATGGTTAAACCTCCCATGCCTGCACTACTGATCTTCCTACATGAGATAATTTTCTTTTCTTCTTCACAGTAAACAACTTCATTATACTGTAGATGAACAAGTACAAATATGCCAAGACATTCAGCTCAAACTGTTAATTTTTAATGATGTGATTCTTTAAGCAGGAACTGCAGCCTGAGAATACAGTTTGCTTTTCAGTATTTTTAATAGTTTTATAATTTTAATAATTTTTAGAAATTTATTGGATTTACAACTGTGTCCATCACTTTAGTGTCATTCTAAATGCAAATTAAGAAAAGTATTTTGTCGGGAATTGGTATATGATGAACAATTTCAGCAAGTCCGCTATGACTAGTGGTGTGCTTTGTTTAGGCAAACAATTCTGAGAACTTTGTTGGAATTAGCTGAGATCCTTTGATAAAAGCAGTGGTACTTTAATAGCTGGGTATCCTACAGAGGATCACTTTGTGGCATTTTAAGGATTTGCATCATACATAGGGCAGAGGATCATCTTCAAGGGTTTATAATTAAGGCTGAGACTGTAGTTTATAAATATAAGTGAACAGAAGCAACAACTCCAAACCAGGAAAAGGTATGTGGTTTTGAAAGAAATAGAAATTCAAAAGGAACCTAAACACACAGAGCCATGACACAGCTCAAAAATCACTGCCATGTAATATTAGGACTGGTTTTTATCACATCACTTGAATCCCATGAGCCTGACTGGACCGTTCCACTGCCTTGCTGGATATGTGGGCAGTAATTTTAACTCAGCAACAATTACATTGTACTTCTCCATACCCTCTTCAAAACTCAGGATCAAGTGTCCAAGCAGTTATTTTATTTAGCTTAATTTCATTCCACATTCAGGCTGCCTTCAAATTCCCCCTGGACTTGTTCTGGGCACATCAAAGCACTCCTAGAAAAGGTCCTGACATCCCTTTGAGAAAGGACCCAATTTGATTGTTCCACCTGACATCCTCGCTGAAAGGTTTCCTTCAAGAATGCCAGCCTCCTACTACTTTTATAATTAAGTTACCACTAATAATAGCTACACTATAGCCATTACTATGATTAATAAACATTTAATTAATATGAATTAATTTGGGCCTGGGTCTGCCCTGTGGCAGTGAAGGCACAACCATTCTTTCATGTAAAATATCAGTCATCAGGGTTTTTCCAGTCTGCATACCCACATATGCAGAACAGAGCCCCAGACCAGTCTATCTAACAAAAATCACAATTTCCTCAGTAAGCCTTTTTGTTATGAAAGCAATTTACAGTATTCCTTTTAACTTGGCTGTCTTTCTACTTCATCCAGAATATAATCACTTGCTCTTTTCTACGTTCTAATTTCTAAATTTGAACTTAGTTTTTCCATTTTTTTTCAACTTAATTTTGCTTTAATTTTTTTGAGCATTGATTAAAGTACATTAAAAATTGTTGGGTTTGGGTTTTTTTTTAAAGTATGTCCTCACTAGAAGCACTTTATAAGAGCAAAATAAATACACATTGGGTAAAGTGTTTTAAAAATTGACTCTAGCAAGTGGCAACACAAATCAGAAGTGAACCATTATATCCTAAGTGAAAACAAACTATTAGAATTTCATTGGTATGAAGGGAAAATGCCTGAATTCCACAATTCTAACCAAAACATGAAATTGAGAAATTAAGGTTGTTTTTTTATTTCAGATTGAATTATAGCCTGTTTTGTGGTTCGGTTTTGAACTTTTTGTCAAACTCACTATATTCTCTAACCACCCATAGAAATATTTCAACGTATGTCACTTCCTCATGGAAGGAAAGACACTATTAGAAATTTGGTAAATTCAGTGTATTTCATTTAATGTTCAAAATGACAGCATAAAAAGTCAATGTAGTGTGTTGAAGCAAAGAGAGAAAATTCTCAGCAGCTTCATTCATTTGGAGGAAAATAAAAGAAATGCTGGCAGCCTGAGAAGGAAACCCATTAAATGGGAAGAGCTCTTTAAAATGTTTTTTGCTCAGGATCAGTGTCACTTAAACCACAACAATCAGTAAAGGAGGAGGACCCACACTGTATTTAAGGTGCAACTATAGCACAAAGCTTATATATGATATCCATTTGGTCATGCTCCTTCTATTCTGCTAAAAATGTTTGAAATCTCATTAGCATAAGTCAGCTGTGCAAGATTCCTACTTGCCAATATTTATTGACAACTGCTTTCAATGAGTAAACAGAAACTTGAAAGGTGTTGAAGTTATTTCTCAGAGAAAGATAATTCAGTAAAATTGAAGGTACTCCACTAATGATCAGCAGCTCTAATAGAAGTGCACAGTTTGGTAATTTTAGACTTACATAACTGTTTTTGGCCTGACTTTCCCAAAGAAAAATGTTAAATGTTTCACTTGTTTGTCTGCTTGACACCTCCACGCATTTTCATGTGATGAAAAAAAAGAAACTGATTTTTTTTTCAAGTGTCTTTGTATTTGTATTTGGTCATCTGTGTGTGTCTATGCATGTGTTTCCTTCCATTTCCCTGGCCTAACCAGATCCATTCACAGCATAAGTATTGGGGCCATTACACCATAGGAACTCAGGGACAAGATGTATCTTAACAGTAAATCTGTTTATTAAACACTGTTGTTTGTAGTCTTCAGAAGAAATTTCTGCAAGAGTTCCTGGAATACTATGGTCGCTAAATTCTGCAATGATGAGAATGGTTTCATATAAGGATGAAAATACTTACATGTCTACACGGTCTTTGTTTCTTCAGCATTTCTCCTTTGTCCTGAAGATACATCTAGAACCCTTTTTTCCATAGCTGTCAGTATTAAATGTTTGAAAATCTGGTTCTATATTTGCACAGTATGGAGAGAATGTCAGCTACATTATAGTTCAAGCTTTCTACATTATCTCTGAAAGCAACCACATACAGTTTCAGTTCCTTTGCAGTAAGCTCAAAAATGCTGTTCTCATGTGCCAAACACTGCAGTTGGCAGGTCATATCCTAGCCCATGTCATTAAATGGTCTTGGGCAGCGGGCCATGCCCAGTATGTACAGACAGGAGAGGAGCAATCCCAGGCACAGCTACAGGATGGACAGAGAAAAAATTCAGAGCAGCCCTGTGGAGAGGGACTTGGGGGTGGTGGTCGATGAGAACATGAACATGAGCCAGCTTCACTGTGCACTTGCAGCCAGGAAGCAACCGTATCCTGGGCTACATCAAAAGAGGCGTGACCAGCAGGTCGAAGGAGGTGATCCTGCCCCTCTACTCTGCTCTTGTGAGACCTCACCTGGAGCATTGTGTGCAGTTCTGGTGTCCTCAGCATAAAAAGGACATGGAGCTGTTGGAACAAGTGCAGAGGAGGGCCATGAGGATGATCAGGGGACTGGAGCACCTCCTGTATGATGACAGGCTGAGAAAGCTGGGACTCTTCAGCATGGGGAAGAGAAGGGTGCGTGGAGACCTCATAGCAGCCTTCCAGTATCTGGAGGGGGCTTATAAGTATGGTGGACAGGGACACTTCACTGGGGACTGCAGTAATAGGACAAGGGGTAATGGGTTAAAACTTAAACAGGGGAGGTTTATATGGATATCTGTAAGGGTGGTGAGATGCTGGAATGGGTTGGCCAGGGAGGTTGTGAATGCTCCATCCCTGGCAGTTTTCAAGGCCAGGTTGGACAGAATCTTGGATGGCATGGTTTAGTGTGAGGTGTCCCTGCTTATGGCAGGGGGGTTGGAGCTAGATGATCTTAATGTCCTTTCCAACCCTAACTATTCTACGGTTCTATGACACAAGTTTCTGGAAACATAAATGGAGCAACTGCACTACTCTTAAGCCTGCTGCCCATCCCCATCTGCATGCCCTGCCTCCCACCACTTTCACACTGTGCAATGTGCAGAATTTTGCCAGTTGAGATGGGCATTGTGAGAGGTCAGTCTTATTCTGTACACATCATGCCAATTCAGAGACAACAACAAAAGAATCCCTGCAGAAATACAATTCTACCCCCTCAGTGCATGCCTGAATTTGTTCAAATCAATGTCTCTTTTCTGTTTGCAAGGTTTATGCATCTATTAAGCCCTAGAGACCTGAATTTACAGTAGAGAACTGAGGAAATTTGCATGCTACTACAAAGTTTCATCATTGTATTGTTATGTTTTACTTGCAGGCTGTCCACATCTGCTGCTGATTTACATTATTACAATAGAAATCTCTATTTTATAGTTCATCTTAGGACTGGCACGCTGGCAGTAGCTTGGCAGGTTTGTGTTGATACATCAGGCAGAGAAGTCCGTATTTTAACACAAGAAACGTATTTAAGCACAAGTCTGTATTTAAGCACAAGTCCATATTTAAGCACAAGAAAATTTGCTCTACAGTAAATGGAAGACCACCATACAGAGATACAAACATAGCTCTACATGGTTAGGCTAAAAATGATAGGAGCAAGTTACACGTTTGTCTTCAATGAAGCCACATAACGTCTTCCATGATTTTACTGCCTGATGCAAAGAATTAACTAAGTCATTTTTAACTAGATGTTGACAGCCACCAGTAATTCCTACAGCTGCCAAGAACAGGACCATGGTTCATAGACCAGACAGAAGGCTGGTATCAGTTTTTCTAGTACAGGTGTCACGCACCCTATTACAATGTTCTGAAAATTAATCTTGTACATTACCGGTAATTCTTGTGTGGAACTTAAATTGATGTAAGGCCAAAGCTTGCTCTCTGTGTGGGGCTTTGGCCAGAGCATACCTAAAATTTATGAACCATCTACTTAATTCCAAAGTCACAAAGAAAAACCTTGGATAATGTGGAACATGCTTTCTATAACTGTCAGAACCACACAGTTGAGAGGTACTCCTTTCATATCTTGGCAAGATGTCCAAAGAAGGATACACTAATTTCCTATATTTAGTCCAGCACAACATGAAGAATTGGTTGTAATAAATAATAAATAATTACACAAAGCAGAGAGCCCAGGAAAATCAAGAAATAACTTGCTTTCTCACTTTGGGGAAGGTGTCATCTTGTTCTTTTTGTGTGTGTTTGCACAGGGCTTTTACATGCTAGTGAAAATGTATGGACGGAAAAGAGTACCTACAGAGTCCTAAAAGCTCAAATCATGAATCTGGCATTGCTGGCTGCCTTGTTAAAAAGAGAGAACCCCAGCAGCTACTCATTCAGAATTTTAAGTTTTCTAATTCTGAAGTTTTCTATTTTCTATTTTTATGTATGGAGGAAATAGAGCAGAAGTAAAATTGTGAGTGGTAAAAGAATCTCTTTAGTATCTGTACTTCTGTAAAACTGGTGAAAACAATTTCACTGCCTGTCTTGGTTAATTTTCCTTCATAAAATTTCACCAGATGATCAGTTCTCATTACTGAGCTGTAGCCCAGTTAAGACTGAAATGAAAAGAAACAACTTCTCCTTCAGATACTACAGCAGAACTAAAAGAATGCCCACTACCTTCTGCCAACCTTGTGATTAAACTTAAGCAGTTGCATTAATTTGGTGACTTGGTATTTGATACCATTGATTGATTGATTCAATTTCTATTTTTACCTTGATCTAATTCTTGCGTCAGTCCATTGTTAGTTAATCTCAGACAGTAACAGCAGATTTAAGCAGTGATATGTATGTTTAATTCTGGATTACATTGTCCTTTTAATAAAATTCATAAAAATAATCTGTTTTGATACATTCTTTTAGCCTGCAACATGGTCCAAATCTTTTAAAACAAAGGCATTCAGGTAAGGTATTTGAAAACCAGTTGGTTTTCTTTCTAAATTTATACCCTTGCCTCTCATAGTTGCATCGTGTCAGTCAGCAATAAAGTTGTGGTTTGACTCATGAATTTTTGTTTACTAGCACTCACAACAAGAGTTGTCTTAGGAATGTTGTCACTATCACCTGCAGAGACAGAGTCACCAACTGGGAACTGTGATTTAAAAGAAATTAAGCTCGAACTATAGTATAACCTGAGTGTCTTTTGCCTCAAAATAAAACACTCAGTGTTTCCCCTCAGCTAGGCTAACATTGCTTTATCACCCCCCTCCTCTGTAAATAAAAATAATTATTTCATTGAAAATTAAGTGTGAACAATATCAAGAATCATGAAAAAAGAAACTATACTGGTGTTGGTTTATTAAATTTGAAAGAGAGGATGATGCAGATAGCAAATCAACAGTAGGTTTGAACATCTACTCAGGAGACTGTCCTAGGCAGATCTGGCACAACAGCACAACCCCTTAGGCTCGCTTGTGGATACCATGGGAACAATGCAGGACCCTGAAGGCTGAAGCCAGTGCTTTGTTTGTCAAGGGAGGCAATACTATGCTATACAGTCTGTGTTTTTAGCCTCTTCAGTTTCTAACCAACAATGTGCCTCCAGTACATATGTGCATGAACTGCCACAGTCATTCATACCATGCTTCCAAGTATAACAGTGATGCTTTCTTCCATGTGCTTTTTAGAAGGAATTACAGTCTTTCAAACCATAGCCACGACTGTACACAAAGGACTAACCAACCTTAGAATGCTTCCCAGCCCACCAGTAACAACATGAATGGGCAGTCTTCATATCCTCTTAGTTTTTGTTCAAATACTGAGTCAACCAGCCTGTTGCACAATCAACATCAGATCTGACAGAATTTCATGAACATGGTGTCCTCCAGCGGAAAACTATGCAGACTCATCCTAGACTGAGAGCACAGTGTAGTCCTCTGCACTGTTTGTGTGGGTCTTGCTGTTTCATTTACTAGGAAGGCATTCAGCCACTCTCTCATGTACTATTTGTGAATTACCTTCCCTTATATCACCTTTCAGTAAGTCAGGGCATATCAGATAATAAGCATATTTCATGGTGCTTTTGGCAGCTTCCCTTCTATCCAGAAAAAAGCTGGTTTAGCTACAACACTGAAGAACACACACTAATGAGCATCAGAAATTATTTATTAGTGGTCTGTGTAGTAAAAGGAGAATTAATGCTTATTAGGATTTCTACCCTATAGGAGGCCCTAGAGGACTTACAGGACTTAGTACATTAAGGGATTTCTAAGAATCTGGTGATGTCTCCAGCAATGCCAGATGGTCTCCAGAAAAATTGCCATTATCTGCAACAGGCTAAAATCTGAATTAATGCTAGAAATGTGTGCCTAGGAGATGATGGTTGTGTTAAAGCAGTTAACCATTAGTATAGAGGTAAATGGCAATTATAGGTAAATAATATATGTGAATCCTTGTTATTGCTCAAAGACAAAATGAGCAATTAAGAAAACTATCAACCATACAAGAGTCCTATAGGCAAATATATCTGTAGCTTTACCAAATCCAGCAAAACTTCTCTACCCAAGATTGCAATGATCTGTATTCCGCAGTATGGATTCAGCAAATAGGATTTAATTAAAAACAAAATGGAATCAAGTAATGGGGGCTATTAAAAAAAAAAAAAAACAAAAAAAAAAAAAAAAAAACAAAAAAAAAAAAAAAAAAACAAAAAAAAAAAAAAAAAAACAAAAAAAAAAAAAAAAAAACAAAAAAAAAAAAAAAAAAACAAAAACAAAAACAAACAAACAAAAAACCAACCAACAACCAAAAACCCCAAACCTCTGTACATTTTAAAGACAGAAACAACTGGGCTTCAAAATGTTAATTCTCATATTGCAATTATCTGTTTACTCTGAGTTTTAGTTACATAATTTAGGGATATAAAATACCTGATGAATAAATTGGATAAATAAAGGCATGAATAAAAATTTACCTCTTGCCTCACAGCGAAGGCGGACAAACAAAATGTAATTTTCCTCTTCTAAACATTGAATGAGTTGAGTTATTTAAAGATTGTGGTCAGCTTGTTCTAGGCACAAACTAGTATGACAGATGTCTTTTGCATGTTCACAACAAAGAAATCCAAGTTTAGATGGTAACTGCAGAGGTGCCTTGAATCCAAGTTATAGCCCTTAACAGAGAAGTTTAAACTGGGTCTTCACTGGATGTGATTTTTCAAGATTCAATATCAATTTTATTTTTGGTAAATTTTCTTTTTCCTTCAATGATATTTTTCCTTGGTATTTGAGGAACAGGAGTAGGGAAAAAATTATTTGGAAAAGGAGTAAAGTAAGTGGGTATTTAGAATGTGTGGGACGCTGAAGTAATAAAGGGACACTCATACAGAAATCTAAATATTTAAAGTATTTGTGCAGAGCAGAGATACAGCCATGAAAAGTATGTGAGCAGTGTCAGGCATATAGCCTTGTGTCCTCTAGATTCAGCTGGTGCAGCCATAACATAACATACTGTGGAATGCAACCATCAAGTCTGAAATAGAGGTGGCTACTGTTGTGTACTACAGAAACCTCTCTGCTAACAAACATTGGCTGACAAGAGCATACTTGCCTATCTGTGCTAGCACATATGATCAAGGTCAGATAGCAAATCTTGATGTCAGCCCGACTCAGAGAATTTTTCCTGCCCTTATCCTGATACAAAGATAAAATAAGCTAATGTTCACAGGAGTGCATCTCCTCTCCAATGACAGATCCTACCACTGTGATGATCATGCAAACATCATGACATAGATAACTTCAAGGCAAGATACAAGATATGTTTTTGTTATACTTCATATCACATGCATATTCTCTCACACCTCATAGATCCTCTCGAAACAGAAAGTAAAACTATGGGAGTATCTGCTAGGACAAACAAGGGAAATAAATAGCCCAAGGGAAAGCCAGAAGATCCTTGTGCAGATGACCTACTTAAACGGTGTCAGTAGGGAGGGCACACTCATTTTAGAGAAGCTAGTGCTGAAGATGGATTGAAGGCATTAGTAATAATGGCACATGATATTCAACTTGGATTATAGCACAGACACGTGTTTTTATTACACTGAAACAAGTATTTTACCTGATATTATTACATGGGGAAGAACACATCCAGTTCCTAATGAAGAGTCCCTCCCCAGCATCCCTGTAGGCCCTCTTCAGATACTGGAAGGCTGCTATGAGGTATATATGCTCTATAGTTTTTAAGCACTCTGTACTCCTTTTGGACATACAAATGGATGTTTCTACTAACAGCCCTTACTAGTACCTTATATACAAAAAGGACCATCAATCTGATTATTGAAAATATACATTGTCAATGTCAAAGTGAAACCCTACACCTACTATTTTTTTCTTGCAACAAAATAACTTGAAATTTTTACAGGCTCATCTCCCTAACTTGAGATATTTTTGAAGAGGATAAGCTACTGAACAATGAATTTTTCCAGCATTTCAGATTATGAAAAGTGTTTTGTACCTCCTTCATTAGAGTTTTTTTCTACACGTCAAATGATTCAACCCTAAGTTATCACAATACATGGACATCTTCATATAGCCTGAACACTTATACTGTATTGAGTTCTTTCCAAGTACTTTCATGCATTAGACTATACATAAACCTTGAAAGGTACTTCTGAGTGTAGTTTCTTCAATAGGTTACTCTAAGACTTTGGCTGAATACAAACAGTAAATCTTTTCAGGTTACTCCTTACTGCTCATCAGACAACCACTACAAAAAGTTTAATTTCAGTATATCAATTTTACCCTTAGGAGATGATGATTCAGAGTAGTCAATCAAAATAATTCAATTAATAGATGCCATTCAGTACTTTAGAGGACTGACACACTCAGGGGTTATACACTCTGTCTAGTCATATTTTTACATTACAGATTTCCTAAAGGAAGAAAAAATTCTGCAGTGAGCATTCTGAGAAATGGAAGCAATCTATAGGAAGTCTTTCAGTGCCTTCTCATTTATTACTGAGTAAGAGCTATCTGGCATTTTAAGCATGATTTGTCTTCAAAAGCATGCATTTGCTGATGGAATGGAGACAAATACCTGTTAACCTCAAGCACTAAAAATATCTAAATAAATAATATTATCCATCAATTTTTTTTATAGTGTTTTGGTTTTCAAAACCTTGTGCAGTTAACAGTTCATTGTTGTAATATGAACTCATTTGCTGCATACTGCAACTTTATTTAGTCCTAATCCTCATTCTTGCTCAGTTTATAGAATATGTACTGCAAAAATATTACTTGTTCAAACAGCACAGAATGCCTGTTTTCTGTATTGGTGGTTTTTTCAGTAGTAGCATCATGAGCAGTCTGCTCAGTGTCTTGAAGAATTCATCCAAAATGTTTTCAACCTTTCAAGTAAAATTAATATCTTTCCTAACTCTGCAAATTAATTCTGTTTTGTTTCTGCTTCTTAGCCTGCTCTCCACCTATCCGGAGCTGCACCGGGTTACATTCACTTGTCATGACTCATGTTCTTATATTTAGGCAGAAAAATAAAGCCTTTCTGTTTGCATCAATAATATTCCTTAAACTGAAGAAGTGAAAATAATGAAAGAATAAAAGCAAAAATAATTTAGAAATTATAGTATATGTTTTCCTGTAGCATGCTGCAGTTCTTTGACCAAATGACAGGCTGCTCTTACCATTAAATTAAGTAAATCCCACCCAATAAGGCTGCATTCTTATGAAATCATGATGCCCTCAAAAAATCACAGAGATTTCTTCTGGGATTTCTCCCTTAAACTTCATATACATAGGAGGTCTGCCTGGCAACTTGCATTCTCTGGTCAACTCAGAAACTTTTCTGTTTCAGTAGGAAAATAAACCCCTCATATTGCACCACACAGTTGAAGGTTTCCAATCAGCAAATTTTCCCCAGGAAGGATGCAAATGCTTCACACCTATAGACTTTCACTGATCGGGGGGAAAACTGTTGGTCAAATAGTCCTAAACAGATTGCTCTCTCCTTATTTGTCCAACTAAACCTGTCATCTTGATTCCCTCTCTCTTACTAGAAAGAGGCAGACATTTCTGGGATGTAATGCCTATCTATCTCTGACATTTTTCCTAGGATGGGCTTGATTGACCTCTCCTTCTCATGTTTCTTTCCAGTAAATGTATTGACATGTACTTCATTATTTTCAGTAAGATAGCTAACATTTAGAAGTCTATATTCAGTGAAATAATGTCCACCTTTTTGCGTGTTTATTCTGCTAGTGCCCTGAAAGAGTTGTGTTATTCTTTCTCTTGTGGTATACAAAGGAGAAGGTGAAGCCAGCAGTGCCTTGCCAAGATTTCCTACCCAACCTTGCCCTACACTTTCTAAGTTGTGATGCAACAGATGTTGTGTAGAAAGCAGGATTGCTCACCTCCCTAAAATCACCAGAACCAGCATTTGAACTGAAGGACTTCAAGGAATTTCTGAAGTTCTCAAGCTTAAGTTGGTCTTCTACTGGGTACTAGTCTGACAGGTATGACTGAGGAACATATGGTATAATTGGAGTATGGAAGCCAAGTGGTAGTTATGGTGCATTCTGGGAAGGTCCCTGGATGTTCAGTGGATCCAACTGAAATGATACTGCTACTCAACCTAACGAGCTGAGATGCTAATTCAGTGAAGTTCTTGCCTCCCTCTCTCACGTGACTTCCTTCCATGACTTAAGGAGTATCTTGTCAAAGAGTGTGAGTATTTGAGTCATTGGAATTAAATTAATGATCACATAATCTTTTAGTATCATTTCATGCTTGAGAACACTCTAACCTACTGCTGTGTGCATGCTCATTTGGAGAGTCAAGAGGTGGAGGGACAAAATGTAATTATTCAGTCACTCTGATCTTACAATTAAAATGGTGTTCACACAAGAAAGTTTAGACTGGATATAAGGAAGAAGTTCTTTACTGTAAGGGTGTGAGGCACTGGATTGGGTTGCTCAAGGAAGTTGTGAATGCTCCATCCCTGGCGGTGTTCAAAGCCAGGTTGGACAGAGCCTTGAGTGACATGGTTTAGAGTGAGGAGTCCCTGCCCATGGCAGGGGCGGGGTTGGAATTAGATGATCTTAAGGTCCTTTTCAACCCTAACTCTTCTATGATTCTATGATACACCTTATTATGCCAAACCTGTCCGTCACAATGTTCTGCTATAGTACTGAAAAATTTATAGGGAACTTTTTAGGTAGAAAATTAAATGAGAAAATTAAGTAAATTAATACATGAAAATATGCAAACTGTGCTGCATATATAAAGAAAAGCACTGCATTTATTATGAAAAAAAAAAAAACAAACCACCACAAAACACCTCTGCAGTGGAGTAATCAAATTATTTGATGTAGAAATTTTACCTTTGTGAACAATAAGATAGCAAATCAGAATGGGGCTAAAGCGTTTGGTTTCATTAACTGAATTGAACTCCTCCACAATAATTACTTTCCCTTCAGTCTCACATTTCACTGAAAATTTGGTGCATTAAAAAGTATAGTTCACTGTTTCCTCTATTTGTACAAGGTTTCTCATGGTAATACTGTCTGCCTTTCTTTATGCAGTCACATAGCAAAATACGAAACAGTTGGTTTACAAAACCCTGATTCCCAGCTTCCCTTATATGGCACATCATTGGCAAATAACTCTCATGGATACCACAAAAACGTAATTATAATGTCATGGGGTTTTATCATTCAGATGCAGTCAGTATTAGTCTTTTTGAGCCTACTGCATGGGACTTTGAGGCCAGACAAAGCATGAAAGCAAAGCAACAGCTGACAATGCCTTTTGCTGTCTCAGATATCCTCATCAGTCATACATTAGTGCTCCTGTATCGCCTACCCTGATCCTCTATTTCATCATAAAAAATGCATTTTCAAACTGACTTGCCTTTGATACAGTGCCAGTGTTGAGAATTTATGGGACTTCCAAATAACAAATTTCTATCTCTTGCTTACAGATATATTGGTAATGTAAAAGAATATGCCAACCAGTCGGTGTAAACAGTAGTACAAAAAAAAAAAAAATCAGAAGTCTATACAAGGGAGTAAAGAGCAATATGATATTGTCTTGAATTCTGGGAATTTCCATTACTGTAGTTATTGTGTCAAAGCTGTGCTCAATATGGACACTAGAGTGTCAATGATAAGGCTAAATTAATGGTCTGTGACATTGCAACCATAAGCCTGTTACAGCAGCGGGATGTATTAAGAATAATCCACAGTATGAAGAAATCATGGTCCATTTGCTATGGATACAAAGGCAAAAATGATGAAGATGCAAATGCATTTTGCAGTAAGCTATGTTCAGAGAATGAGTTCACAGTCTATAAGACCTTTCAGCAGTGGGAAGAGAGGACATTACTCTTAAAACTCCAAAGGCAGAATTATCCTTGTGCCCTTGTTTCACATCTAGAGATCTTTTTTTCTCAAGCTGAAGTACGACAATGCTGTAAAGCATGAAATGTTCATATTCACGTCACTGTACCGGAGGAAACAGAGTAGAATATCTACTGTCAATAATGTGTAGCTTTACCAAAGTCATAGATTAAATTAACATTTAAAAACCTGGAATGAGATTCTGTTTCTTGCAAGACCCTAGCTTCCTTTCAAATGAAAGAAAACTCTTTAGAACTTGCATGTCACATTTCATTTGAGACACTTCAACTAGGTTAAAACACTTTATACCTGATAGCATGCCTTATATATATTCTACTTATATATATTGTATCTTAAAATACCTTAGACTAAAAATTTTATGATAGTTTAAGGAAGGAAGACTACTTCCATTCCATTTACTAAGGTTATCTGTAGCAGCTTACAGATGTTTTTAATCTGTTTTATATAAGATTTGAGATGCAAATATAATAAAAGGCAGCTCTAAATTGTGTGATATACTTCAGTAATCAAGTACAGACAAATGAAGTAGGCATTCATGGTTCAATTTTCTCAGAAGCTGAATAGATGCTAATTACAGTAGACAATATTTTATTCCATGTAAAATACCTAGTAATACTTTATGTTTGTTACTAGGAAACCATTAACACATTATAGAGAACATGAAATAGTATAGCAATGCATAATTTTGTTATTTAGCCTTCCCTTTTTACTATTAACCCTTAAAAAAGTAATCTCCTGTGCTTTTATAGTGAAGAATGGAAATATTTTCCAGAACTCCTGAAAGATATTATATTTAAGGTTAAAAATTGTTTACATGTTCAAATGGTCAGTAATGCAGTCCAAATTTACACCAGCTAATTTGTTAATACATCTCCCAACCTAGAACAAGCCTTTTAGGCATAAAAGATTTCTCTGGCACTTTTAAAAGGGTTGCCATTTGTTATCCACTGGTATAGTTTGTGTGATGATACCACATCTGCTGGAAAGCAGTTTAAATATGTATAACATCCTACTTGTTTGGTTTTTATTTTGTTTTGTTTGGGGTTTTTTTTGGTTTGTATTTTTTGGGGTTTGGTTTTTTTGGTTGTTGCTGTTTTGTGGTTTTTGGTTTGGTTTTCTTTATTTTCTCCTTTAAGTACGAAATATCAATAATTCCTATGTTAAATGAAGTAGGAATTGGCTGCAGCCACAAATCCATAGTACAGTGGGTTTGGCAGGAATGCCAGTTTAAGAAATTCTTGCTCTCTATCTAACTCATGCTTCTGAGATCTAAAAATGGACTGAGTAATCTTAACCCCATATGATATAGCTTACACAATGAAAAGAGCACTATGTTCCTGAATGGGGATGGGAACAGTTAGTCATGCAGCCAAGAGAGTTAAGCCAACATTGCTGCTTAAGTCCTTCAACTGAGAAACTGAGGTTCCACTGAACTCAGAACAGGTTTTAACCTGTTCAGCCATTACTAAAGATAAGGTGTCATTTCTGTGCTTTCAGAAATTAATTGGAACAAATCATATAATAAAGGAGAAATAATTTTCAAATTACAATTAGGATTGGTAAACGGTGATGGAAAGCCATACTAATACCATTTGATAAAGAATACACATATAAGGAAAAATGTGTTCAAAAAAGCTGCCGAATAAGGACTATATATTGGAAAGCAACAACTCAGAAAAGAGTCACAGTGGACAGGCAGCTTAGAATGATATCCTAATATCACTCTTCAATGTAAGTGCAGAGGAGTATTTGAGAAGAGTTGAGAGATTATCTTTTCCCTCATTACATGATATTACTGGACCAGAAATTGCATGTAGTTCTTGCATTTACACCCCTAAAACCTGCAGAAAAATTACAGTAGGAACAAAAAATATGACTCAAATTATCAGAGCTAGGAAAATACCTTATAGTTGTAGACTGATGGTAATCAAAAAAAGCATAAATTATTTTTGTACATGTAAACAGATATTCTGGGAGAAAAATATATTATATATGAAAGGGTTGTTTGGACAAAGTCTTAGATATCCAGTTCCATAAGCTGCTGAAACACATCAGGTGCTAATGACATTTCCTCTTGCAAATAGTTTTAGTCTCACACAAAAATAATTCTTTGTATCAAAAATAAATGTAATCTAAATATAGAAGAAAGTTCTGCTACACAAATACAACAAAAAGAGTCTAAGCTTATTGGATTTTGAAATTTGATGTAATAGTTGTTTCTCTTCTCTAAATAAAAAAGAAAAAATGTGTAGCTTTATGAATATACTTGGAGATAAGGGAGTACGAAACATCTGTACGTTCATGAAAATATAATGTGGATAAAATTATTTAGGTTCCCAGAAAAGAATGATCATAGAAAAGTCAAAATTCCATAAAATACCATCTTCTTTAATCCAACTGTAAGAGCAGCTTTTTGAATTGCTGAAAAAATTAAAAGCTAGCAGAGAAAACTTTTCCAGTATTTCATTAATCAAACCCTCTAGAGATTCACACTGATTGATTTGAACAGTAAAATGTATCATCAATATGTCAGAAAAATATATTACTATGATAAACAATAAGGTGTCTTTTTAAGTCCAATAAAAGGAAACCATCTAAGACCTGCTTATATCCAGCAAGGGTTATTTTTTTCAGATTTGCTGACATGAGATGAAGTGTCAATGAAGATCTGCTTTGGTAAATAACAGCAATGTGTCTACAAACATGCAATGTTCAGTTGCTCAATGTTGCTCAGTGTTGTCCATTTGAATTTCAAGTAAGAAGAAATATTTCCTGTTTATTTTTTATTTAATAATGCTTGTTTAAACAAAGCAAACAAGAATACAGGTGCAGTAGTACAGAACACTAGCATCATCTTATTTATCCTGCACTTTCTTTACAAAACTTATTAAAGCAACATGTCATATTTATGGCAGTCAGAAGAAAGTATCAGTGCAATAAACCTGACACAGATAGTGTGCTGGAAGGAGACTGTTTTTTTTCTGGCACGATTCACACAACCTGTATAATGACCACCATAGATTGACATGGGTTTTTTTTTAGATTGACTTTGACAGTTTAGGCCATGAGAGGACAGGATGCTGATCTTATCATGTTTGTACAGTGACTCATCTTCCACAGAATAGAGGAAGAGAAGAAGTAACGTTTTTGTAGTAAGTCTTTCCAGAGTACACATTACCAGAATCTGTGGGGTGAAATATGGAAGGAAGTGAGGGGAGGAAGGAAAATTAGAAAATATAAGTTAAAAGGGAGGATATGCAGAATTGCTGAGCTTTGCAATTCCAACTCTGCTTTTCCTCAAAAATGAAGATTACTGATTTCCTGCTCTCGTGACCTAGGCAAATGATAGTAGAGATTCAAGCACACCAAATCTGCACATTTCAGAAAAATGAATGCTACTGTAGCCTTCACACTTTCAACATTTCTGTGAATCAAAGAAGAGGAATGTAGAAGGATGGGCCTAGATCATGCAGAAGACTGAAAGAATAACGGGGGAAGGAAGCATGAGGGAAGCTGAGTTAGTTGCCGCAGACATTGGTATAGGACAGAAGAATAGTGACTAGTTTATAGAAGGACTTAGTGTATCAGGCAGGCTTGAGCAATAACAGAGCAGCAGGAATTACAAAAGGACATCGGCAGCTGCTGTAGGGTGTTGGCATGAGTATATGTGGGTACGTGATATTGCATAGTATTTGTCTTTAAGAGTTGGGTTGCCTATATGGCAGAGCACTGGTACTGGAGACAGTAGTGTTCTTTCTTCTTCTTTATCACTGCTCTTCATCTATGTGGCACTTCCCCATAGTTGCTGAGTGTAAGATTAGTGAAAGACAAGGCAGAAAAAACACATGAAAAGAGGATGATAAAGGAAAGGAAGAGCTATTGAGTAATGTCAGCAGCCCTGATGAATGTCTAGCATTCCAGCCAGGCTGTTAGACACACGAAATGCATGTGTTTTGGCAGATTAGAAAATAAATCTAAGCCCAGAAAATGCTGCTGACAGTTGCAATCTTTCTCCTTTTACCTAGAAGGCTTTCAAGATCAACTGGTGATGTAAGAAACTGCTATGGGTTCAACAAAAAAGAGCTATATGTCACCCAAAGGAAGATCCCAAGTGAAACAGCTTCAGTCCTGAATGCAGGAGAAAAAAGAAGCAATAAAAGCTGGTGTGATGAACACTCTGAGTGTTCACATAGGAAAGGATAAGAAAAGACTGAAAGGGAAAAAGACTACTTGTCGTAGATTTTGGACAAAAAAGTAGGCTTGCTATTGATAAAACCAAGATTGAACTTTGCATGAACTTCAAAGCATATACCCATTTCCTATTTAGAAGGCACTTGGGAGACATGGGAAAACCACGAACTGATGAGAGAACATTACATTACTGAGAGGGTCCAGTGTAACAAGAATGAAAGGGAGCAGAGCAAATACATGATCTACTGGTAGCTGCAGAAGAATGGTTTTTTGAAGGGAGCCCATAGTGCAGTGAAGAATGACTTAATTTAAAGAGCAGGAATGGTTTGGAGGAGCCCCACATAACTGTATGCTGTAATCAGAGGGAGGAGTTAGGGGACTATTTCAGAGATACGGACAGATATGCAAAGCAGCATTCTTTGGAAAAAGGAATTGATGAAACAGTGATAACATCTGTGGAAGCTATTAGACGACAGCAGGAGATATTGAGGAAGAACAAAGAAAAATACTGAAAGTATGTGATCAGAAAGAGGACTAGAGCAGGAAATAACATTGTGATTAGCAGGAAAGCTACTTAACACAATGCAACTGGAGACGAGTGGGAAGGTCTGGAATAAATTTTCTGGAAAGACCGCGAAAGTACAAGGAAGTAAATAATCAAGGGACACATTTTCATCTAAAAATTTACATAAAAATCTTATGGGAAAAATATTTAGGGGGTTGTGTTTATCAGACTACATATGAGTTTTATGGAATAGGAATTGTATGATGATGTGCATTTTTAGAGTATCTGCTCCTCTGCAATCCTCATCTTGACTGAAGCCTATGATGTTACTATAATACACATACTATTGTCATGGTTTAAGCCCAGCCAGTAATTCAGAACCACACAGCCATTCACTCAGTTGCCACCTTCTCCCCCGGGCCCCGCTCCGAGACGGCGAGGATAATCGAAAGAATGCAAATCCCATGGGTTGAGATAAGAGCAGTCCAGTAACTAAGGTGTAACACAAAAACACTACTGCTACCACCAGTAATAATAATGATAAGGGAAATAACAAGGGAAGAGAATATAAAAACTAAAAGGGGGAGAAAAACCAAACAAACAAACAAGCAAAAAGAACCACAACAAAAAACCCACAAGTGGCGCTCAATGCAATTGCTCACCACCCACTGACCCATACCCAGCCCAACCTGAGCATCAATCTGGGCCTTCTGAGTAACTCCCCCCAGTTTACATACTTAGCATGATGTGCTGTGGTATGGAATACTCCTTTGGCTAGTTTGGGTCAGGTGTCTTGTCCTGTCTCTGCTTCCTCCTCTGCCCCTCTTCATTGGCAGAGCATGAGGCTGAAAAGTCCTTGATCAGTATAAGCGCTACT
This sequence comes from Agapornis roseicollis, assembly GCA_002631895.1. Taxonomy (NCBI): domain Eukaryota; kingdom Metazoa; phylum Chordata; class Aves; order Psittaciformes; family Psittacidae; genus Agapornis; species Agapornis roseicollis. Next base: position 63,205 of record NDXB01002877.1, read on the forward strand.
TAGTTTACTGGGTTCAGCAGTTGCAGTCAGTTTCTATCCTCCTTAGTAGCTGGTGTTTTGACTTAACCTGGGAACAAGGCTGATAGGATCAATGTTTTTGGTTGTTGCTAAGCAATGTTTGCCCTGACCAAGGACTTTGTGAGCCTCATGCTCTGCTGGGGAGGAGGGGAGGCTGGGAGGAAGGAGGGACAGGACCCAAACTGACCAAAGAGGTATTCCATACCATAGCACATCACGCCCAGGGNGAGGAGGGGAGGAGGAAGGAGGGACAGGACCCAAACTGACCAAAGAGGTATTCCATACCATAGCACATCACGCCCAGGGGGTAACTGGGAGTTACCCGGAAGGGCTAGTTCTCTGGGGGTGGTTGGAGAAGGTGGTTGGAGAAGGTGGTCAGTCAGCAGTTGGTTGCATTGGGATGTCGTAAGTTATCTGTTGGTGGGTGGTGAGATGCTGTATTCTCTCCCTTATTATTGCCTTTATCATTATTATCATTGGTGGTAGCAGAAGTGATTTGTGTTATACCTTAGTTACTAAACTGTTCTTATCTCAACCTGTGGGAATTGCATTCTTTTGATTCTCCTCCCCATCCCTCTGGAAGCAGGGGAGGGCAAGAAAGGGGGGTTGAGTGAGTGATGGAGATGCGTGGCTGGGTTTAAACCACGACACTTAGCAACAACTAAAACATCAGTGTGTTATCAGCACTGTTCTCAGACTGAAGTTGAAAATGCAGCACTGTACCAGCTACTAAGTAGGAGAAAAATATTACAGCTGAACTGCATTATACCAATATGACAGTAATTTTATAGCATGGAAATAATATGGCTTTGGGCATATTCTTTGTGTTTGTGCACGTAAGATGATTTCAGACACATGTATGTAGACTTAATTCATTTAGATTTACAAAATATACTTAAAGTACTTTGGGCACCCTGCCACCAAGTCTACATGTGAGCCAGAGCAAATCTGCTCTGTAACAGAGGCACAGAAGTCCTTTGCCTCCTGCATAACCATGACACAACGTTTAGTAAATCTATCATAGTCACCTGAAAATTGAGTCTTTCATGACCAGTATTCTAGAATCACTTTGTTTTCCAAATGTCTCTCAAAAAACAAAGAGGTCATGCAGGACAAAGTACTATCCAGGATTAAAGCAAACTTGTTTTGCTGAAAGTTTGGCTTAAATTGTCCTGCTTCAGTCTTTTAATTTGTTTCCTGATTTCTGGTTTTATGAAATCAAGCAGAATCCAGCCTTATCATTTCTGACATGATATTAATACTAAACAAAAACCTAGTAACAAAAACATTATTAGTAAAAAAAAAAAAATAAAAATAATGACTTTTATAAGCAGAGAAAAAAATAAATGAGAGCAAAAGAGTCTAATTAATAAATGAAGATGAAGATATTAGTCATGATATAATTGCTGAGGTGCTGACTGCTCTGTTTTTAATGAGGGAAAAAAGGTGGGAAGTAAGTATAATTAGGAAGTAATGAAGCTTCTTTAAATACAGCTGTTTCTAAAATAGAGGTAAGAACATGCTGGAATGCATAATGGCTATATTCACCAGTATTTTTGTTTGTACAGAATCTTATTGACCAAAGCCAGAGTTTCTTCTGCTTAGACTGCCGTGACTACTGAGCCAAGGAGCACAGAGGTTATCTAAGGATTTCTAGAGGAGCTACATATAGCAGTTAACCTAAAATATCCTGAAGTGAATTGTCTAACTAGTTTCTGATATTGCTCATAAAGAAATGAGAGCACAACACAGATGTGATTCTGGAGTTAAAAAGTAGTATAAGTTTTTTCCTGGTAAGTAGTGTTTGTTAGCACACTTTTAAAAGAGCAAACAGGCTATTATCTAAAGTTTGGAAACTGGCTGCTGTCTGTCTGAAAATGATTCTGTAGTTTCAGTTAATTTCTTAGTGGAATGTAGTCAATTTCTGATGTGGTCTACAATAATTATTATTTCCACTGTAATTTCCAACAGGCAGGGCAACACTGAAGCTGGTATTCTAGAGTTTACCTTTAAGGGTGATCCTCTAAATTCATACTTAGTGTACCTAGCACATAAATGTAAAGATATTCTTCATGCTTCCTGAAATTGTATGTCCATGCTGACTGGAAAGTAGCCAATATACAAGAAGGGCACGAGGGAAGATCCAGAGAACTACAGATTGTTAGTCTGTAGTTCCTGGAAAAATTATGGATAGGATCAGTATCTGAAGGGGGCCTATAGGGATGCTAGGGAGGGACTCTTCATTAGGCACTGTAGTGATAGGACAACAGTAATGGGTTCAAACTTAAACAGGAGAGGTTTAGATTGGATGTAAGGAAGAAATTCTTTCCTGTTATGGTCGTGAGGCACTGGAATGGGTTGCCCAGGGAGGCTGTGAATGCTCCATCCCTGGCAGTGTTCAAGGCCAGGTTGGACGAAGCCTTGGGTGTCCCTGCCCATGGCAGGGGAGTTGGAACTAGATGATCTTAATGTCCTTTCCAACCCTAACTATTCTGTTTCTATGATTCTATCATGGGTGCTGTTGAAAGACATGTAAAGAACTACGCTATCATCAGGCATAGTTGATATGGATTTGCAAAGGGAAAGTCCTGTATAACTACTTTGATATCATTCTATATTAAGGCCACATGCCCAGTGGATAAAGGGATGTGGTGGACATAGTTTTCCTGGATTTTTGTAAGGCTCATGACAGTGTCCCTCACAGCATCNGTTTCTATGATTCTATCATGGGTGCTGTTGAAAGACATGTAAAGAACTACGCTATCATCAGGCATAGTTGATATGGATTTGCAAAGGGAAAGTCCTGTATAACTACTTTGATATCATTCTATATTAAGGCCACATGCCCAGTGGATAAAGGGATGTGGTGGACATAGTTTTCCTGGATTTTTGTAAGGCTCATGACAGTGTCCCTCACAGCATCCTTTTTAGATAGCAAGTTGTTGAACTGTGGGATGAGGGAGTTCACAGTGCACTGAGTGATGAGCTGAATGAAGGGTAGGCTCAAAGTGTTGCAGTGAATGGGTCTGGCAACTGGTCCCCAGTGGTGTTCCTCAGTGCCTAATTTAGGGCCAGTTCTTTTCAATATTTTTATCACTGATCTGGATACAGGAGGTGAATGCACCACAAGAAACTCTGCAGATTATACTTAAGCTGGGAGGTGTTGTGTAGTCTCTTAAGCAACAACAGGCCTTGCACAGGGATCTGAATAGACTGAAGCAATCATCAATGACATGACATTTAACAAGAACAGATCCTGGATTCTGCACCTAGGAGAGAGTAATGCCAGGCACAAGTATAAATTCAAAGAGGAGTGGCTGAAGAGCAGCCCTGCAGAAAGGGAGCCAGAGGTGCTGGTCAACAGCAGGATCAACAAGAGTCAGCAGTGTGCCCTGGCAGTTAAAGGACAAACCTCATCCTAGGATGCATCAAAAAGCATAACCAACCCATCAAAAGAGTGATTATGCTGCTGTATTCAGCATTGGTGCTGCAGGATATCTTGAGTATTGTGTACAGTTCTGGGCCCCACAATTTAAGATGAATGTAAAGGTCCTTGCATGTGCCCAAAGGAGGGCAAAAAAGCTGAATGGGCTGGAAGGAATGTGCTGTGAAGAGTGGCTAAAGACTCTGGGTTTGTCTCATTTGAAAAGAAGTTTAGGGGGTGACTTCATTGCTCTCTAGCAGTTTCCTGAGGAGGGGAAGTGGAGAGGGATGTGCTAATCTTTTCTCCCTGGTATCCAGTGACAGAACACTTGGGAATGGTTCAAAGCTGCACAAGGGAAGATTTAGACTGGACATTAAGAAGTATTTCTTCACTGAGAGGGTGGTCAAACTCTGGAGCAGGCTTCCTGAAGAGGTGATGAGTGCCCCAACTTGTCAGTGTCTGGGAGGCATTTGGACAATGCCTTTAACAACTTTTAGCTAGCCCTGAATTGATCAGGCAGTTGGACTACATGATCATTGTAGGTCCCTTCCAACTGAATTCTCTCCTCTTCTCTTCTCTTCTCTTCTCTTCTCTTCTCTTCTCTTCTCTTCTCTTCTCTTC
>NDXB01002878.1:13324-48077 GCA_002631895.1 Agapornis roseicollis
TTTTTTTTTTTTTTTTTGTTGTTTTGCTTTGTTTGCAAGGCTTTAAAATAGAACATTTCAAGGCAGAACATGTAAGGAAACAAAAGCAGTTCTCCTCTTGCATATTATGCTTTACTACTTCTAAACGACAGTATCTGAGAGAGGAATTAGAAAGAAAAGCAAGTTTGGGTATTGTTTTTTGCCTTTATCCCTGAAGTGTTAAATCCTTTTTAATAAATGCATGGATGCATCAGCTCTTTCTCTGTATTTAAGCTTTCCCTATATTGTGAAGATCTCTCTGCAGCCCAAAACTTATGAACTGTTGTAATCCATTCTCTAGTCTCATTTTAAAGGTCTTGTATGTATTTTTACTTCTCCTGGGTTCAGCAGTAGCAGTCATTTTTCTCCTTCTTAGTAGCTGGTGCAGTGCTGTGGTTTTGACTTTCAGCCTGGGAACAGTGCTGATAACACTGATGGTTTTAGTTGTTGCTCAGTAATGTTTACTCTTACCAAGGACTTTAGGGCTTCCTGAGTCGCATGCTCTGCCAGGGAGAAGGGGAAGTCGGGAGGAAGCAGAGACAGAACACCTGACCCAAACTAACCAAAATGATATTCAATACCACAGCACATCATGGCCAGTATAGAAACTGGGGGCAGTTACCCAGAAGGGCTAGATCACTGCTCAGGTCGGGCTGGGTATCGGTCAGTGGGTGGTGAGTGGCTGTATTCTCTTTCCTTGTTATTTCTCTTATCATTATTATTATTGGTGGTAGCAGCAGTGGTTTATGTTATACCTTAGTTACTGAACAGTTCTTATCTCAACCTATGGGAGTTACATTCTTCCGATTCTCCTTCCCATCCTTCCGGGATCGGGGAGAGAAAGGAGGGGAGTAAGCAAGCAGCTGTATGGCTCTGGGTTGCTGGCTGGGCTTAAACCATGACATTACTCCACGAATTAATTCCTTTTTATGATAAATAATTATTTTTTCTGCATAAAGACCAAACATGGGAATGTCAGACTGTAAGGGACTTCCCTAGACCATCAAGTTCAGTCTCTATCACAGGCAGTGCGCTCTCAGTCACTTCAGATACTTCAAAACACTTTTCATTCCTTTTCTGTTATTGGAAGCTTATCTAGGGATTAAAATGTTCTTCCTAGTTTAAAGTAATGGAGAATGCATACATTTTTGCCAACACTTCTTCCTAACTGGACCTGACCTTTCTCATGTGTTCTGAAACCATGGTCATAAGTTTTTCTGTTACCTTGACTGTTTTCTGTCAAAGAAATATAATAAAAAATTAAAAATTGAAGGTGGGTCCAAGCAGACACCAACATACAAAAGCAAGTCCCACCATTCAGGATACTGAGTTGTAAGCAAATGTCAGTATAGAGGCCATAAAGTTAGCACATGTTGTGCCTGTGCTAGTAAGCCCTACCATAGAGGAAGATTTAGTAACCTTAAAATGGTCCTGTAGCAATGTGAATATATAGCTTCCAAATTAAGACTCAAGCATGGCTAGACAACTTGACAGCTGTTTGGTTCCATCCTTCTATGAAGATGTTCTTTCACAAGACAGGTTTTCTGCTTCATACTCCTTACAAATCTCTTCCTGCACCAGTTCTACCTTCACCTCAATCCCTAAAACTGATGCATGACCAAAGCTGCACAAAACATATTCCAGATGAAGGATTACTACCTTTTACAATGTTACTATGTCAATGACGCTGTTGGAAAAAGAAGAAAAAAAGATATTGAAGTTTCCTTACCTGTTGCGCTCCATCCCCACTTACAATAGGGGAAGTTAGAAGAGGGATTTCACTACTTAAAATCGAAGTGGTATCCAGTAACGGTGGATGTTCTGCCATCATTGATGGTACACTAATTCACAGGATCACCTGCAAAGAAAAATTACTCAAATGGTTAAACTATATAAATATTTCTGAATAATTACCCACTCAAACCAGCCCCACTTTTTAAGGAAAAAGAAATAATTCTTAGACACCTTTAGAAAATGTGTTTCCACAACATTCCAGCAATCATGTAAACCTGAAGATGTGTTTTCCCAGCTAGTGTAAGACTTACTTATACAGAGAGTGGTTTAGACCCCCTCTAGCGGCTTAACTTCAGATGAAGCTACAACATCATAGCCTTGGAGCTAACAAACGTGTACCTTTTAACTTGGATTATAAACCAAGTTTTGCCTAAATTTCACTGGTACTGCTAACAAAATACCTACTGGGAAAAAGGGAAATATATATATATAGTGTTGTTCTTCATAGGAAATTGAGGAAAAAAACCCCAAGATCTATGAACAGGGATACTGTTTCTTTTTTTTTTTTTTTTTTTTTTTTTTTTTTTTTTTTTTTTTTTTTTTTTTTTTTTTTTTTTTTTTTTTTTTTTTTTTTTTTTTTTTTTTTTTTTTTTTTTTTTTTTTTTTTTTTTTAATTACCAATCCACTTTTTCCACTAGTATAACATAGGAGACATTTATTTAAGGAACAACGAGTTACTCAGGAATGTCCAAGTGAGACAAATGAATAAAAAGATGTTATATTTCTTTAGTTTTAAAATAAATTCAGCCCAGAATTAAAGCTGTGTCATTTGTGTCATTTTTATGACCTGTGGCCCTCTAACAGCTTTATCCAGCAGCTAAACTTGGGGGGGGAGGTAATACCTGAACACAAAATCATAATCCTCGTAACTCTGTTATGGAAAAGCCCTTGCTAGCACACACTGCAAAGTTACATGAAACCTGATGACTAGAAAAAAAGCATACAGGTAAGAGGCCTACGAAAGCAGTGATCCACTTCAACTCTGATGCGTGTCAAGTAGCAGCATAACAAAAAGCAGGATTCAGCTAAGCACTCCTTTCAATTACATAAAACACATTACTTACGACTGGTTAATGATATTTTGCATGTTAGTGCTATATGAAGACTGGATGAAAGAATTAAGACCAGAAAAGCTGGTGATTACCATTTTTCCATGCTGGAAATATGCACTGCAAATCTGGTAAGCTGCTTTTGAAATTGTATTTCATTTTGTTACGAAGAAAAATAAAATCTCTAAGTTATACTGCCTTAGTGTACTAGTCTTATCTCCATCCCAGCCCCATTCAGAGCACTTGGATTTTGAAATAAAAAAATTAGATCAACAAGAACTGAGAAACTGGTACTTCTTAAGAAAACAAAGACAGAAAGAATTCACTAGAGGTGAACTGTGCATTCAGAATTCCCACAAGTTAATCAGATTTTGCATCTGAAAACTGCTTAACATCAAACATGGACATAAAGATTAAGCTGAGAATAGCTTGTACACTATTTCTAAAGCTGAACTGCCTCTCTTAGCAAGTACTTACAGTAGCCTGATGAAAATAACTAAGTACATTTTTGAAATTGCACAGCCAGTCTGTAAAGTTACAGGTCTTTAAAGTTTTGCTTTGATGTTATGTGGCTAATGAACCTCTCTGCAAACACATGTAAACTTCTAACACAGATGTACTGTCTACTGATAAACAAATGCTTTTACTGTAGCATGTAACCTACTTTAAATGAAGAGATACTTGATAAAATTCTAGGAGTGATAAAGTCAACTTAATGATGCTGACTTCAATACCAAGTTGTAGAGATGATATTGGGTTAACTTGAAGAGCTGCTGTTACAGCTGACTATTCAGAAGCATTCTCTAAAACTACCTTCATCCAACCCAGTTGACTGCTTTTACCTGTTTGTCATTGTACGTCTACTGTGGTTTGAAACCTGTATTACAGTGCTGTCAGTACAAGACAACTGGGGGAGAACAAAAATTTCATGTTTTCTAAAAAATGCATTAACAAAGTACTATAAGCCTCTAGAGTACAGGTCTACATATACAGTATGATTTAGCTATTCCCATAGTGAAGGCTGTCCTATGAAACTGTTAACTTCAGAAAAAAAGCATTCTGAAATTATTTTAGAGGTTTCATTTACTTTGCCAGTACACTCTGCAAAGATTAAAGTATGGGAAAAAATCCCTCTAGGTTAAAAGACTTTAAACCGAACTGTGATTACTTAAGAATTCATCACCACTTATACCTGCTTAGCCAGACTAATTAGTCTCCCAAGCAAAGAGGGCAGAGTTTTATATTTCTCCCTTACTTTAAAAGCTTTCCCACTCATCAAAAAGTCCTCCAGGCTACAGTCCCCACCACTTCTGCAGGTGGCGAAGGGCTGATGAAAGTTACTTGGATCACCTTCCAAGCTAGCAAGTTTGATGGTAAGCTTCTCAGGATATGATCCAATGACTGTTTAATGTAAAATGAATGCACAGCCTGGAAGCAGAGGTTAGAATCAAGGCATCCTTCCTTCCATGACAGCTACAGCCAGGCTTGCTCTTCCACCATCTCTTCATCTTACAGCTCCAAATATTTTGCGCTCCTATCTAAGTGGCACAGACACAAAGGTAATTCCAATACTTCAAGTTATAACACAACAAATTCCCATAATAATCTGTCCTGAATTTCCCCAGGTTTAAGTTGAAACCAGCTCGTTATTCCCAAGCCACCATGCTAATGACTAGTTTCTTATATAGGAAAGCACTAACCTCCTTTATCACACACAATGACTTTTGACTGAATTCATAACTTACGATGCACTCAGTGCTATAAGCATTCATTAGGCATAATTCAAAACACATCTATCAAACTGGATACCAGTGAGAATTAAACATAACCCAAACTGACTAAAATAGGACTGTCATGATAACTTGTTCAGTCCTTTCAAGATTGGAACAGCTCTGGACATACCTAGCATTTAGTCAGAAGTTCACTCATTCACAGAATCATTTAGGTTGGAAAAGACCTTTAAGATCATCAAGTCCAAAGGTTAAACTGGCACTGTCAAGTTCACCACTAAACCATATCACTGAGTGCCACATCTACATGTCTTTTAAATACCTCTAGGGATGGTGACTCGACCACTTCCTTACACAGCCTGTACCAATGCCTGACAAAACTTTCAGTGAAAATTTTTTCTCCAATATCCAATCTGCACCTCCCTAGTGCAACTCATTATCTGCTAGAAGATACCAACATCCACCTTGCTGCAACTTCCTATCAGGCAGTTGTAGAGAGTGATAAGGTCCCTCCTGAACCTTCTCTTCTCCAGACTAAACAACCCCAGTTCCCTCAGCTATTCCTCATCAGACTTATTCTCTAGACCTTTCACCCAGCTTCATGGCCCTTCTCTGGATCCATTCCAGCATCTTCATGTCTTTCTTGGAGTCAGAGGCCCAGAACTAAAACTATCTGAGCTGCGGCCTCATCAGTGCCAGAGGGTCCTGCTGGATACACTATTTCTGATACAGGCCAGGATGCTGTTGGCCTTCTTGGCCACCCTGGCACACTGCTGGCTCATGTTCAGCCAGCTGTTGACCAATAGCCCCAGGTGCTCTTCCACGGAGCAGCTTTCCATTCTCTCGCACATGTGTTTAATGATTAGATTGGTATGAAAATTAGGTTCCCACAGGCACCTAAGTGTTTGGGTGGAGAGTTCACCCTTGGCACAAGGCCTTCATGCCTTAACTGGGACACAGCTAACTTTCATATTTGGATCCAAAATGTCTGATTTATTCTGGAGACAAAGCATGCTGCTCATCAATAAAATCTGACAGAAGGTACTAGGTACAGTCTTACTCCTGACACCCTCTACAACAATAACAAAACTGCTACCTGTCTGACTGTGTCATCAATCTAGAGGAAAAAATAAATCAATGCTTTCTTGACAATACTATATTAAATTTCTCTGCAACGCCACTGAACTATTCTTGAAGACTAAAGGTATAAACTTCACACCAATGTGGGTCTATATTACATGTACCACCAAAAGCCTTTTCTCTGTCAGTAGTCAAAGGCAACAATCTGTAGAACTCAGTGCCCATAATTTGATCAGACAGTACAACGTGGTATGTCCACCAGTTGCAGGTGCCTTTTCTTTTTAGCTTTGAGGACAAATACAGACAGAAAGGAATTTGAAAAGGGAGAAGTACTGTGTGGCAAAAACAGAAGTCAGCTAAAATGGACAAAAGGTTGGCATCAAAATAAGCAAAAATGCTCAGTAAACATACCACTGTATCACACTGAACAAGGATATAAGATGGACACAAACAGAGCTTTTAAATCAGCAGACACAGAGAGCTTGCATTCAAGACTTCTGGAAGGAGAGATCTACCTAGATCTTTGAAAAAGACTTGCAAATAACTTGAGTCCCGGGAAGATCTCAGACTTTTGAAAGAAAACTGAAGTCTTGCATTAAATACTCTATTGAAAATGAGCAAACTGAGACAATCTAGGCCCACTAGTAAATAGTGACCTGAAACTAAATAAAAGGGAACAGTTGACACTGGATGCTATTTGTAAAGAATTAAAAGACAAGTATGATTGATGGAAGAAAAGCTTATCCAATTAACTTGATGCGAATCTTCCGGTGACAGATAGTGGTGACAAAGGTACAAATAAGAGAACTGGAAAAAACAATCCTAAACCTTTTTTGGAATTACATAACATTTCTCATCAACAAAATACGGAACAGATATTACATGGATTAAAACTGGACAGACAGCCCTTAAATATTAATAGTGAATACAGAGTTGTTGAGCATGTGAATTTCCAATAGGAAGGGATGGTATCGGTTCTCAGTTTCTCATTACAGAAAGTGTTTTAGTTCTTAAGGGGGGAAGAAAGGGGGGGTGTGCGGGGGAGAGGGACAGATAAAAGAGAAGTCAGAAGGAAGTCCTGAAATGACAAACCATGACAGTGATAGAGACCAAGTCATTTCACTCTGCTAAAATTACATGAATAGCTTAAAAAGCTACGCATAGCAAAAGGGTTTAATAAAGGTAAGGTTATTCTTTCTGAAACAACTGTCTCCAATTTGCTGATGTACAGTAGATACCTGTTTACAGAGTAGCACAGGGGAGGTTTAGATTGGATATAAGGAAGAAATTCTTTACTGTTATGGTGGTGAGATGCTGGAATGGGTTGCCCAGGGAAGCTGTGAATGCTTCATCCCTGGCAGTGTTCATGGCCAGGCTGGACGAAGCCTTGTGTGGCATGGTTTAGTGTGAGGTGTCCCTGCTTCTGGCAGGGGGGTTGGAACTAGATGATCTTAAGATCCTTTCCAACCCTAACTGTTCTATGATTCTATGACTACAACTTCTGGAAAATATTGTTCCATATTGAAAATAGTAAAAGCAAAGTATGTGCATATAATTTCAGCCTTACTCCACACAAAACTGCTCTGGATGAGAAAAGCAACCTGCATTTGGACAACAGGTCGGGCTCCTTCTGCAGAGCCACTACAGACAATTCACTAGCTTATTGTCAGATTTCTGCACCACTGAAAACAAATTGATGCGGCAGCCTTCAGAAGGGGTAAAATAACATGTGGGATAAATCTAAGGATTTACTTGAGGCCAACTCACTGCACAATTCTTGTGAACATATTAAAAAGGACCAGACAAGGAAAATGACACATTAGTTGAATAGATAGGAAATACACTGTTGCTAAGCACAGAAACAGCTGAGAAGTGTTTTTCTACTGGTGGCACATTAAAGGCATGGTTATTTAGAAATCTATACTGACTCACACACAGCAGCTACTGCATGAACAGCTATCTCATTTCTTGTCTTGTTACTGAACGTACTGAACTAGTAGCAGACATTTAAAGTGTAATTCAGGATTGTTAACTCAGCTGTCACTGTTCTTTCAGAATCTGCATTGACACTGTCCTAGGATGCAAGAAAAGCATAAGGTCTCCTGAGATTTCAACCAAGTTGCATAGGTTAATGTTTTATATGCTACTTGGGTAGCAAAATACCTATTCCTCACTACCCCAGCTAAACTGCTATTCATCTTCCTTACCACATGGATTTGAAAAGATATTGAAAGATTTTTCTGAAAGCTATCAAAACTGAAGCAAATTGAAGGCACCCAAATTTATTGGACATGACTTGTTTAGAGTCTGTGGGGCTTATGCCCGAGGAACCACTAAAGAATGGACTACATCAAGAAGCTAAAAGGCTAAATGTTGTTAAGGCTTAATGACTGAGCTCCACTCAATAGTTCAGTAAGCAAGTTTGGCTTCCTTACTATAATGACAATTAACTCAATCCTTAAATGGCTTCAGATTTGGTCCTTTACTGTTTCTGTGGCATTACACTCGTGTTCTAAAGTCATATACAACTCTGCTTTTTATTCAGTCAATTGTTCATTAAGGGTTAAGGAATATTGTAAGGCTGAGCTCATCAGACAGTGCATTTCCTCTACATATACAAAGGATCAGCTTTTCCATCTCCAAGAGACTAGCAGATCTTAACAACAGTCTCTGACGAACCCGTCAGCATTAAATCAGCTGGATAACCAAGGCAAAACATGAGTCAGCAGCACGCATCCTTGTAGCGATGAAGGCTAACAGCATACTGGACTGTATTAGCAGAGAAGCACAACCAATGGGCTGAGGGAAGCAATTACTCCCCTCTATTCATCATTTTTAAGGTGGCATCTGGAATACCAAATCCAGCTTTGCTCTTCCCAGCCACCTCTTCCTCCTCAGTATAAGAGAGATGCTGCAAAGCCTGTTACTGAGCTTAGACCCATGAAAGACACGGAGAAGCTAAGGGCACTGGAGCAGGCAGGGGTCACTTACTGGCTGGATCCCACTACACCTCGAGGCTTGTTGAGAGCCTTGAATCAAACTCTTCTTGAAGGCATGCAGAAGTCCAAGAAGTGATGGACACATGCTAAACCACTTGAAACTTTGGCTGGCTGGGAGGGGCAGGAAAGACACCTTCACAATGAGAGTGGTGTAGCACTTGCATAGGTTGCCCTTAGAAGCTGCAAAAATCTCAGTTCTGTAGATCAGTGGTCTTCCAAGTGGGGTGCATAAGACAATCCCTTGGGGTATGAGAAGAAAATATTCTGGTTTTGATTTTTTCATCTTCTTTTCTGGGTATGTTTTGTAGTGTACATATTGTATTAGCACAATAGCATATGCACAGAATCTAAAAATGTACATTATAAGAGGTACACACTCAATATCCTTACTGATGGGGTGCATGATCAACAAAGTTTGGAGATCACTGCTGATCAAAACCTGACCATGCAAGGTCCTGACAAAGGGCTGAAGAAGGCAATCTCCAAAGGCCCCTTCTGAGCATAATATTTTTATGAATATCAGAGTAAATAAAAAAAAATAAATCTATGAATTTCAGTCAATCAAAATATGACATGTATTGCCAAAGTTAAATGAGTTTCAATACATCGGAACCTGAAGAGAGGACAGCAGTCTGAATATCTGAATTGAGAATCTGGCAGCTTTTAAGAGCTCAGGAGACAAAGTAACAATGACAGTGCTTATCAAAACTCAAATTCCCAGGCTTAAGCTTAAAACTTTGGAAGACACACCCATAGCATTGGGGTATGTCCATAACAGATCTACTTTGTACTTCATCCTTTCTCCTGAGAAAAGGAAGAAAACAGTATTAGAGGATAATTACAAATTAAAAAGTATACTTGCGTATTAAGCACACAACACAAACTTTTCAGTTGGCTGTAGGCACTACTATGATCAATGAAGTAGCTGCAGTATTGTGCACAAAAAACAACCCCAAGCACTAAGAAAGACTCCTTTCCTCGAGATTCACTCCTGGTTATCAAGTTTGATATAAAAAACAATTAATTGCTTTTTCCAGAACTGGAGGACTTACAAGGCCACAGTCCACAGTGGCATCTCTGGTGCATACAGGAGAAATTTGCACTACAGTTTTTTCCTCAGTTTTTGTGATTTAGAGTGCATCTTCTCTACCTACCTACTTACTACCATGGTACTTACAGCAACTTAATACTCTTTCACATGCTAGTTCTGCCAAATCTGGTGACCAACAGACACAAGCAGATTTATTATTACAGAGGGCATTTCACAAGAGCCTTGAATCTATACATAAGAGGATGGAAGTTTAAGTGGGGACAAGACAAGAGTGCCTAATACAGAAAGGCACAGCATAAGGAACAGGCTCAGTGAAAGCAGTACTAAATGTTTCCAAACTGCATGTTGCTATTCTATGACAAGTGACAAAACCAGGACTATTTCATTATTTCTTTGTCAGCAGCTCAGTTTCATTCATGCTTCAGCCAGTGTCAAATTCCAGCTGCCAATCCGAGGTTGCCATATAATGGCATATAATGGTTTCCCAGTGGGCTCAGTACAGCAGAGCAGGAGTCCATTCCTCCTTCACCCATGCTCTCCTGCAGTTACGCTCACTTAGGAACCACAAGCAAGCCTTACCCTCAGGTCCAGACAACTTCCAGTAAGAACAACAACTAGGTTTCTAAGTTTTGCCAAGGACTAAGGAATGAACTTACAGAACCAAAGACCATAAAACCATTGCCCAATCCTAATGCATGAAATGCTCTGATTTTGCCTTCCTCAACATGAAGACAGCAGGTGTTCTTTAAAAATAAATCTTTCAAACAGCTGAAATAATAAAGCGCTATTTTATTCAGATTAGAGCCTCACATTTGAGTGACTCTTCTTTGCCAGATGCAAACTACTACTAAAAACTTTTCCTGTGATTAAGACATTTATAAGTACCCACCATGCCCATTCTTTAGCTCTTACTGTGAGATGAATTTATTCTTTATTACTTCCTAGACCTTAAAAGATCTCTTCTGCCTGCCAATTTGAGACTTGTAAAAGTTACTATCATGACTCCTGCCCCTCTACTCTGCTCTCGTGAGACCTCACCGGGAATATTGTGTGCAGTTCTGGTGTCCTCAACATTAAAAAGACATGGAGCTGTTGGAACAAGTCCAGAGGAGGCCACAAGGATGATGGAGCATCTCCCATATGAAGACAGGATGAGAGAGTTGGGGCTGTTCAGCCTGGGGAAGAGGAGGCTGCGTGGACACCTCATAGCAGCCTTCCAGTATCTGAAGGAGGGGCTATAGGGATGCTGGGGAGGGACTCCTCATTAGGGACTGTAGTGACAGGACAAGGGGTAACGGGTTCAAACAAACAGGAGAGGTTTAGATTGGATATAAGGAAGAAATTCTTTTCTGTTAGGGTGGTGAGGCACTGGAATGGGTTGCCCATGGAGGTTGTGAGTGCTCCATCCCTGGTAGTGTTCAAGTCCAGGTTGGATGAAGCATTGGGTGACATGGTTTAGTGTGAGGTGTCCCTGCTTATGGCAGGGGGGTTGGAACTAGATGATCTTAAGGTCCTTTCCAACCCTAACTGTTCTATGATTCTATGATTCCTTCCAAATTTGCCATTCAGTTCAGAAGTCATCAGATAAGAGTGGACAAATGAAAAGTGCCCAAGACATACAAATATGTAAAAATGAGGGAAATTCTAGAACAAAATACATGTCTAGAGTGAAAAGGAAATAACAAAGTATAAGCAACAGATGTTAGTTATATCACTGCACTACTGGAAAAAGCTCAGATACAGTGATGTAGCTGGTACAGAAATATATTAGAGTATAATAATTACCCAGAAATCCATAAGATTGTAGCTGAGCTAGTAAAGTTATGAAGCATGCTGAAGAGCTTTGTGTTTGTTTTTAAGAATCAGAATAGAACAAAATGATTTAAATTCTTTTCCCCATATATTTACCATTTTTTCTAGTCACACAGTTTTGGATGTGGCAACTACACTATATTGACTTTTTTAGTTCTGAACTTATTCCAATTAATATGCAATTTATTTAAAAAATGTGATTTGTTCCTCATAAAATATTTTTTTGGCTTAGAAAATTGGTTCCTGAAACAGTTTTCCAAAAGAACAGGTGTGTTATTTCTTGTCAGAAGGAAGCTGTCCTGTGGAACATTCCTAATTCACTAATTTAACAATCTCCTTTTAAGTGAAACTGAAATGGCTATTCCCTTCAGCCCCATTCATAATACTGAAATTGCAGATAGAAAATTATAAAGTATAAAGAGTTCATAAAGTAAATCAACAAAGTCAAAATCTGACATTCACTAGAAATACATAAAAAATACATAAAAACAGTTAAAAATTAAGATACACAAAATGTTTAGTAAGTATTGGAACTCCAAATAGGAAAAAAAAAAAAGAATCTACAATCTCTACCATAAACATGGAAAATACTTCAGCTGCAGTTCTCCAGTTGTGTCACAGACACTCACCAAATACAATTCTCCAAGAAATCTGCGAAATGCAATACATGACTCTGTTCATACTATGTACCACTGAAAGGCAAACACTAAAAGTTATGAAGTGAATGCAGTACTGTGATAAAGAAAATACTGATTGGTGAGCAAATGCAGGTCACACTCGAACAGCCCAAACTGGTACTGCATCTAACTCACTCCCAATAGTTACTGCCTTGGCCAAAGCAAGAATGGCCAAGCCACATAATGGTAAACCTTAACACTGCATCAGGTAAGTCAGGTTACCTTCATACTCCAGGTTGTGAACACTAATGATTTAAGATCAGTTTCAAATGCATTTGTGTCATGGGTACCATAACGTATATGAGACTGCATAATAGATAACTGGAAACACTCCAGCAGATCAAGTTTAATGAATTTGTATTTATGAGCCAGCAGTTTTCTGAATCTGAGCCAAAGAGGCTAAGGTCTTACTAGGAGCTGATGTAGAAAACTAAACTTTTGAAGGTGAAGATTGCGTACAGAACTAGACACTGATAAATCAGTCATTCAGACAGGCATAATATGTTCATGGACATTTACCACCTCATCCTGTCCACCACAACTGTTAAATTCTGGACTGTACATAACAAGTCCACTGCAATGGAGATTACCTGAAAACACAACATTCTGGTTTTAAATATTGTTACTATCACTAGACTATTAAAAAAAACCATCCACAGTCCTTATCTGGATGATGTACATATAACTTGAAGTCATTGCGCAAGAATTCTGTACTTTCCAACTATTTGCCCCTCCCTCTTATACCTTCAAAGAAAAGAAGCCTGAACTGGTTCTGTAACTTTTAGGAAATGATAAGTGCAATCATATCACAAATCAGAATTAATCTGTTCATTTTACCCAGGACTAACTTCATGGTGTGTATTTTAAAATCAATGATTAAATTGTCAGCACCTTGGTGCAAACTTACACTTAGACTTTAGAGGGTACATAAATCTGGTTCACTGTTGCACATTGTTTGGGTGCTATACTATGGCCTCCTTTGTCTTACAGAAACAACTGCCTTTCTGGACACTCTTGGAATCATCCTCAAAAAGAAATTAAGACAGTGAACTTCATAGCCTATTTCTGGCACTACTTAAGGATCTCCAATGCAATTCTACTTTATTTATACTATGTTGATCTAAACTATGGGGCTGTTTTGTTCTACACTCTTGTTACTCTCAAGAACTTCCTTAAGCTTTCCTAGTCTTACTTTCATACCAGCTAAATTGGGTTCTTCAAGCTTCTGCCAGGACTGGATTTCCTTCAGTTTATTTTCTGAAAATCACTTGGGTTCAAAAACAGTTTGGCCTTTCCCAGTTAACCATTACTTTTGCCTTCACTTCTGTTTAAGAACATGCTTACTTTTTGAGAAAACAATCAAATTCAATGCCAAGAATCAAGCTACTTCCTCATTTGTTATCAACTCCCCCTTCTCTGAAGCTATGAGCAGCAAGGACATTTTGAAAATATTTTTTATAAGATTCCTTTAAGGCAAACTAAAACCATGAATATATTTTTATTAATGTGATGCAACTGGTTAGTGAGATAAACTTATTGCAGAGACAGCTGCCAGTTTTGGAGCTACAAGGAGTATCAGAATGGGCAGCTTTTAAAGAACTCTTCTGAAAAAGCTTTTTCCTGCTTATTCTGAAAAACTGAAAACTATGCTATCTAAATGCAAGATGACATAGGATCAATGAGGCTACACATCTAATAGCTTTTAAACTTTTCACCCACTGATTCTTTTTGGAAAACGTGCAGGTCTCTGCTCCCACAAAGAACAGAAGCATAGAACATGACAACTCAAGACAAGCTTATGGAAACTACTTACTAAAAGTAAAAATTCTCCAGAAAAGAAGGTGTCTGAGGCCTAACACACATATTTGGGAGATACTCTTTTATCAAGACTTTAAACTGCTCTAAGTCAGTTCTGCTAAATCATTCTAGCAGCTTCTGCTTGCACCACTTCAAGCAACTGGCTCACAACACAGTGAATCATAGAACAGTTAGGGTTGGAAAGGACCTTAAGTTCAGCCAGTTCCAACACCCCTTGCAGGGACACCTCACACTAAACCATGTCACCCCAGGCTCTGTCCAACCCAGCCTTGAACACCACCAGGGATGAAGCATTCACAGCTTCCCTGGGCAACCCATTTCAGTGCCTCACCACCCTCACAGTAAAGAGTTTCTTCCTTATATCCAATCTAAACTCCCCCTGTTTAAGTTTCAACCCATTACTCCTTGTCCTATCACTACAGTCCCTAATGAAGAGTCCCTCCCCAGCATCCCTGTAGGCCCCCTTCAGATACTGGAAGGTTGCTGGGTGGTCTCCATGCAGCCTTCTCTTCTCCAGCCTGAACAGCCCAAACTTTCTCAGTCTATCTTCATATAGGAGATGCTCCAGTCCCCTGATCATTCTCGTGGCCCTCCTCTGCACTTGTTCCAACACTTCCATGTCCTTTTTATGTTGAGGACACCAGAACTACACACAATACTCCAAGTGAGGTCTCACGAGAGCAGAGTAGAGGGGTAGGATCACCTCCTTCGACCTGCTGGGCACGCTTCTTTCGATGCAGCCCGGATACGGTTGGCTTTCTGGGCTGCAAGTGCACACTGAATTCAGCTCATGTTCATTTTCCCATCGACCAACACCCCCAGGTCCTGCTCCACAGGGCTTCCCTGAATCTCCTCTTTGCCCATCCTGTAGCTGTGCCTGGGATTGCTCCAACCCATATGTAGGGCCTTGCACTTGGCATGGTTAAACCTCATGAGGTTTGCATCAGCCCACCTCACAAGCGTGTCAAGGTCCCTCTGGATGGCATTCCTTCCCTCCAGCATATCCACCCAACCACACAGCTTGGTGTCACCAGCAAACTTGCTGAGGGCGCACTAAGCAGTGAATTTAAACTGTTGGACAGATGTAGCTTAAAATCGATCTTACAAAAATCAGATAGTTTCAACATAGAATAGTTGTCCGATCCATTTCATTTATGCAAACACACAAATGCCATACATAGGTATAAGCAGAGATGAACTGTTTCTTCCAGTGTCAATGAACAGCATTCATAAAGCTACAAACAATAGCAACAAGGTCAAGAGATAGTTACCCTCCAGGTGCCACACTTTTCTAAGGTTAAACTTAATCACAACTGTACTGCAGTTGTTACTTGCACACCATATAGAAACGAAAGCAGAGTACTCAAACAACATCTCAAGCTGAATGATACCACTGAAGACTGAATATGCTACTCACTGGAGAGTTCTCTAATAGAGGAGTCTCTGCAACTACTGAAAGGGAAGAACAGCAAGAGCAAGTTTCTCAGATAATACTGGAACTCCTTTCTCCAAAGTTCCACCCATCCTTCAAGAATAATGTTAATCAGTCAAAGCACTATGGGACCAACTAGCTTAATTGCCCAATCAAGTCTAGAGGACAAAATTGCCCTCAGTTTCCTATTTTACACATGAAGTTTCAACACCAAACACTTGTCGATTTGTTAACAAAAATAAGCCCACAAAGTCAGAAACTAATCTATTTATAGCTGTATTGTCATGACATACATAATTAAATGTCTTTTAAGAAATATTATTTGAATCATGGTAATTTATCCCCATGCCATAGAGTGGAATGTGCATATATACTAATACTGTTATATGTGAGAAGTCAAATTATTAGCAAGCCTAAGAATTAAACCAGATTACATTTCAGCTGCACCTAAGACTGATCACTGTCAACAGTTATTACTCATTTCTGCAGCTTCTTTTAGCCCTCATTTCTTAGTACTTTTTTTCAGCATCTCCCATCTACCTCCACACTAGACTAAATGGTTAAAAAAACATTTTTCTTTAAGTATGGTCTTCCCCATTTATATTTTTAATAGATTCTATAGGATTTGCAGAGCCATGGTAACTCTTGTGGTTTATATTTACTCTTACTGTAGCGAGTCCCCTAACAGCTAATCAATAGGTATTTTTAAATATTTGTGTACAATTATTGTTCTCTCTCATTCCCAAGACACCTCAAGTCCCCAAAGTTTGTGTTGAATTTCCTCACCCAGGTAATTTCTGCTTACGGATTAGTTTTCAGCTACATGCATTTTTATTTTTTTTTGTTTTTTTTTTTTACATACGATTAGTACTTATTTGCTATCACCCTCTAAAAAATGTGTTTCTCTGCTCTACAGTATAACTAATCCCTTTGATACTCTGTTGCTTGTATCTCAGTCTCCTTCTGTCAAGCCATCTAGTAGATACAGTTCTTCCAGTTAAAAGAAAAACAAACTGAACCAAACCCTGCAGTTTAAGTACTGGAAGTTAGAGAAGGATTTATTTTGTAATCAAAGGAGCAAGATATGGTACTAAGTATACTACATTAGCAAGGGGAAATGAGACAGCAGCTTGGCAGTAGCCCATGCTTGTAGTATCTTGTGTAAGTAAAGCTTGCGCTTTGTTTACCAGACATTGGATTTGTACACTGGGGAAACTCAATAGTATTTAAAAGGAAATACTTACATTTGTGAAATACAGGGTTCTTTACTTTATACTTCAGGTAACAGTAAAATTGAAGCAAAAACGAACTTAAACCTGCAAGTTATTCAAGACCAAATGACATTAAGAACTAAGCTTCATAGATTTAAACTCAACCAACATACAAAAACCCCACAGCAAACACAAAAAGAACTGTCATGCAGAAGGTAAAGTGTGCCACGTATTTCTTTTCACTCCCAGCTACTGGATAATGTTCCTTTCTATCTACACCCGTCAAAAGATAAATACTTTTGGACCTTGTTATTTTCCCTGTGGACAATTTCCCAGACTTGGATAAATAGTCTTTTTCAAATCATGGACTGCATTGATTCAATTTTGTAAATTTTCATAGTTGTGAAACAGGTTTTTGATGCTATATTATAGAAGCCTGTATGTAGCCAGGAAGTAGAAGGACTTGTTTTAGTGCTTTTGGAAAGCAGAAGACATTTATCAGATCTTAGAAAATGCCATATTTCTTTTTTACTAATGAATTATAAAGATGAGGTCTACTGGTTAAACTAGGGTTGAAAGCTTGAGCTGGCAGAATGGAAAAATATCTACATTATGCCCAAAGTAATTAAATATACATATATTTCATGAAATATAAATGTACAACACTTCCATTCCCTATAAATGAAGAGGTTTTGCAGCAAATCTTTTAATATGTTAGAAATGCTTCAGAACAATTCTGAAAACAAAGTTGGGGAGCGTGTGTGGGTACACTATACATGTATTCAGCACTATTGGAAGGGACCATTGTTAACCTAGGTATGACCAGAAGATCCACACTTCCTGGAAAAGCAAAAACTTAGGGGAGATAAAAATATAAATTCAGTTAAGCAAACTGGTAGATACACAGGTAGGTCTGCTGAGATTCAGACCAACAAATGTGCTTGCCTAGACATAAATGGTGAAAGTTTACTTGGAACCATGTGTGCAAAGAGGGAAAAGTATGTCCAGTCTAACCCAAACTGGGAGGTGCTGTGAAGACACTGGCAATGAACGTGATGTTAAAGTTTTAACAAAGGGTTTAGAAAATGCAAGGATATTCTACTCCTGATGTACTACAACTGTAAAGAGAAAAGCATTCTAAACCAATCCATCCACAAAGGATTATAATACAGTCCTCTACACAACTGTGTAATCATAATGAAGAACAACAGTTTCTGCAGCACGTATTCTAACCAAAACAGATTATTAATACAACCAAGAAAGGGTACATGACGTAGCAGGTGAGTATAAAAAGACTGCTCATTACACAGTGGAGTCCAGCATGAAAACAACAGCTAAAAAAACTATTACTGACAAAAGGGCATAGCAAATTCTATTTCCATTTAAATTTTGTTGAAGTCATGTATGAGAGCTTAGCAAAAAAGTCTGAATATTTTCACCGGTTACAGGCTCAACAGTATGTGAGCAGCTGGAACAGGACCAGACCTCTGCAGGGTGGACAGAACACCACCTTTGAAAATACTTGTTCTATTTGAAACTAATGTAACTTAATTGGAACAATTAAAGACAAAAACCTACAAGAAACATGTTACGCTATTAAGTGTTACAGACACTTTCTAAACATCCTTCTACTCATCACCCCTACAAAATACAGATCTCAAGGTGACAATACAAAATATTACCAAACATAAACAAACCCACTAAACTTTATGGACAGACAAATTTAAGAAAAAAGCTAATGGTGTTTTTCTACTGGCACCAAGTGAACATCAGCATTAAGAAAGCTCAAAGTCTACTGTACAGGAAAAGAACGAGCAAAAAACCAGTCATTTCTGTAGCTCAGGAAACATTGGCCCCACGAGCAAAATAAACATTGTTTGTGTTTGCTAAACAGAAAAAGCAGCAATGTACTTATTCTGAGCTGTTATCGCTTTCCTGAGATAAGATGGTATCTTTTAGCTAAGCTAAAGAATTGACAGTCCAAGTCAAATCTATTTTTACTAGATCTGGTTCTACAGGAAAAGCAATGGCTCACAATTCAACTCATGCACTATAAACTGCAGCCAAGTTCAATTTTGCTTCAAATTGCTTGGGAATTTCCCCAATCCAACAGTCTTAAAGAAATGGATGATAAAATATAGAAGTGTTATTGACAGACGTAAAGAAGAGAATCCAATTCATATCTTAGATCACAGAAACGCACTGATGAAACACGACATGTTACCTGTAGACATTTTAGCAGAGATTGAAATAGAAATCCCATAACAATTAGAAGCTGGAGGTCAAAAAAAAGGTACAGAGTTGCTGTATGCTGAAGGAAGATAAGAATTCCTCAAATTTTAGGAGGCACTGACAACAAACATCAATAGCTGCAGATAACAATGAAGCAGGCCTGCAGCTCCCAAAAAATGTCTTCTCCAGTTACCTGTCTGAGAATGAACAAAACTGTATCTCTGTCAGTTCACCCAATGCACCCCTAAAAAGGTGACCAGGCTAGGTTATAGAATTTGCCAATTAGACGAGATATCAATAGACAAATCAGAACATGAGCACTTAACACCTTTCAAGCATTCAATATTTCTAGAGACCAACATATCATAAACTATTTCAGAAGTCACCTGCTGGCAAAAGTAAATTAGTGTATTGCCTAAAAGCATTTAGAACTTAAAATCATTTCAGTGAACGTACTAACAAAGATGAAAAATTGTACCACTCCTGAAGTCAGAGGGTTTTGCTTCCCAGTAAGTCCTAAGACAGAACACTGCTGAAGCATGCTCAGGTGTTGAAGTTGCAATAATAATTATGAAGGATCTCTTAAAGATTATCACTGTAACACTGACTTAGCTGATGTAGGTCCAAATTTAAGTGAAATTAAATGTCCACAAGGCAAAGAATAACAAACAAAAGCATCGCAAGACCCATAGGACTCAGACCAAAGCAAATCAGTTATTAGTCTGAATCATAATTCAAATTTCTGCAATTCCCTTACATTATTGCCTACAAAAATCAAAAGGCTTATGTTTACAAATTAGTAGATACTCCAACTTGAAAAAGGTAGAAAAGATTGAAATCAGATAACTTCAGTGTTGTATGTAATCACCTTAGCTTCACATAACTCATACACATGGAGCTTGTCATACAGCAAAAAGCCTTGAAAGATTCTTCATCTGCCCTGAAAAAATTGAGAGACTAATCTAATTCTCTTTTAATATTATCATCTACAGCAGTCAGCCTGTGACTCTGCTCAAAGCAGACTGCCCTCATCCTGACCAAGTGATCTAAGCAACTGACCACCAAGTGCTGACCTTCCTGAGAACAAGGATCTGCACCTCTCAACTAAGCTTTCATCTGCCAAAATCAGTGCCCAATGTCCTGATGTAATGGATTCAGCATGTCAATTCACATCCACCCCCCCCATCCCACTCCCCACTCCTCCCCCCCAAGTCACCAGAAAAACCATTCTGGTGTACTTTGCCAAAACAAACCCCAGATTCAATCCATATGCATCAAGATGACTTTGGTACATTCTGTATATACAGAGTGAATCTAGAACTAGGTGCTGTTTCCAGACTTGATCAGTACCCTTCCTGCGCCCCCACTTAGTAGGAACACCAGATATTAAGAACTCTATGCAAATTGCAACACTGAGAGCTATAAGTACTCAGCTATTTCATACTGTCAGTTATGTGCACAGACTTCTCCCTATCTTAAAGCTTCCTACTTCCCCATTCGTCAAGTGATGAAATTTCAGTTGAGACCATTTCCTTGCTAAAAAAATGAAAGGCAGGAAAAAAAATAACTGATTGTACTTTATGAATCTGAAGGACTGCTGAGTTGCTGCGATTCATACTATTTCACAACACAGAATATAAACACATCTACGGATGCAGATTCACATCATGGCTACAGTTAAATTTCTATGCTGCGTAAAACAGAAAGTTACCCATTGCCATAACAACAAAACAGCTTTCTTAAGCACAAAGCTTACCAGGACTGAGACCTACGGCTTTTAAAACAGAAGCTACCAAGGACTTAGCAGCTAAAAAAAAATAAGAGATTTGAAGTCTTCACAATAATTGAAGATATTTATATGTATTTGGAGGCTTAAATTTTAAACCCAAAGAACATTTCACAGAAATTACTTCATAACATGATATGTTCTGGAATAACACTTGACATCTAAGGTAGCTAATGAATTGCCTTTGACAAGATTTAACAAATTACTAGCACGTCTTGAGATGCCACTCATAAAAGCAAGATTTTCTCCTAGCCAGCGTATTTTCTCTTTTCCACTGCTTATTTTCTTTCCTTCGCACAAGAAAAATCAGCTGAAAAGTTTCATTTTTGCTTTTAGTTGCTTTCACTTTCTAGTTGCCTGTAAGCAACAAAAAGTTTCTGTTTAGGTTTAATACCAGTCGTGGGTACCTCTCAGGAAAGGAGGAATCGGGTGGGAATCTAGCTGAAAGAATAGCTCTGCTAGCGCTAGGCAAGACGATTACGCTGTTTTAGGAAAGATTTTTTTAATCTACAGACAGAAACACACGCTCAGTCCTTTTAGCCGAGAGTTCTGAGGGAATCTTTACGGCTTAGCCGGAGAACATCACCACCACCGAAAAGAGGTGTTGAAAACCACCACTTCCTTCTCCTCCCCTCCTGTCAGAGACAGCTCAGCTGTCCTGGTCGCGCTTCGCATCTGCTTCTCCGCGAACAACCGCCTCCTTCCGCGGCAGCCGTCAGCCCTGCCCCGGGAGCCAGCCCCGCCGCCCGGCGCTGACAGGAGGATCCCCCGCCCCGGCCGGGAGAAGCATCGCCGAGCGGCAGAGAAGCTCGGGAAGGGCGACAGAAAGTTTTTTCAGCGGGGTTCCGGCCGGAGGCGCCGGCTCCCGGCCATCCCCGGGCAAGCGTTTCCTCAGGGGCCAGGCTGCTGCTGCCACTGCCTGCCCGCCCGCCGGCCTCAGGGGCAGGTGGAGGCGCTGCTCCAGTCCCCTCGCACCACTCTACCGACCCTGCCGAGGGGAAAAGGGTGGTTTGCCAGCCACCTCGGGGCGGCAAGCGCGTCTACTCACCGCCATGGCCCCGCCGGTTCTCACGGCTAACGGTTCGGTCTCCGGCACCGGCGGGCAGCGGCAGCCGGGCGGGGAGCAGAGAGGAGTTCCCGATGGCGCAGCTAGGGCAGGGGCGGTGCAGCTAGGGCAGGGGCGGTGCAGCTAGAGCAGGGGCGGTGCAGCTAGGGCAGGGGCGGCACCGCGCCGCCGCTTCCCCCACCCCCTGACCCGCCCACCTGAGGTACCTACGCTTCGAGCGCCGCCGCTCCGTCGCGTTCTCCTCCCCTCCCCGCACCTGTCACTGTCGCCCCCGGCCGCCACCGCTGCTACTGTCGCGACCACCGCCTTCGCCCCGCCGCCTTGCCTGCCACCGCCCCGCCGCCATCTTTGCGGAGGGCTGGGAGGGGCCGCAAGGGGGCAGTGGGCTCTCGGGACGCAGTGCGCATGCGTGGGAGGCGCCTCTACCCTGGCGGGGTGCGTGCGTCTGGCTGTGGGAGGGGCGGGGCCACATCTATGGGCGGGGCTTGCGATGACCCGAGGGGCGGGGCCTGAGGGAGGGCGGGGCCGTGTGTGTGGGGCTGGGGCCTGGACGTGGAGCTGGACCTTGGCCATAATATGGGACTTGGGGGCTGGGCTTAGACCTGGGTGGGCTTGGGGCTGCAGCCTGGCCTGGGCTGGGCCCTTGGTGTATAGACTGAAGCGTAGGAAGGACTGTTAACACACCAAAAGTGAAAGGACTTTTAACCCAGCTGCCCTGAGGCCAAGCAGAGGTCCCAGGAGTGCATGACTGTGAGCACCTGTGATATCCCCTGTCCACTGCCCAAGCACATCATGTCCAATGTCTGAAGGAAAAGGGGAAGAAACATGCTTTGCCAGGTGCTTATGCAGGGAGGAACTATCTTCTCTCAACACCTGCAAAGCTCAGCTGATGTCCTGAATGCTAATTTGTGGATATCCTTTGCTTAATGTTTGTCTTCTCAACCGTTATGGATCAAAATTGTTTTATTACAGTGTTTGGCTTAATGACCTTTTACAGCAGTGGACTGAATAGAATGAGATGTTTTATAAAGTGGTTTTGTTAATTTGCCTGTAAGTTTTCTGTTATTAAGTTGCTATTTCTCTTGTATTTCAAGAGTGTTCATATAGTTTTTATAGCTTAACAGCAGGCAGAAGGTCGCTCCTATCAACAAAGGATGCACCAACTGATCTTTTGCCCTCCAGGTTGCTCTCTATAGGCCCCCTTTCCAGAACTCATCATTTCACTGGTGAACAGCATCTTAGACTATGGTATGGCAGATCTCAAAAATTAAAGAGACCTGGCCTTGATCAATATTTGGATGAGCTACCTTGTTAGGTACTGCAGAAAGTGCTGCTGGTGATTCATTCAGTGGCGTTCGTCTGTCTATGAGTCAGGGCTGAACAAATGCCACTGCACAGCATTTGTGGGTCGTACCATCCAGAGGCATAAAACCAGACATTTTTGCCAATTGCAGCTGTTAGGAGAGCGCTGATTTTCCTACTTTACTGCAGTTGCAATACAGGTTTCCAGAATTAGCCAGCAGTTTTGGTAGAATATAGCAAAGGGTTTCCAATGTCGCTTTTATCAGGCATCACTCATTGGTGGTGGTGGGCCAGGAACGGCACTGGCAACAGTGGCCATGGGCATCATTGTAGGCAGCCACAGATGCTGGCTTTGTGCCAGGACGTATGGTTTTGGATTGGTGCATGCAGCACTGTTTGTAAATGCCCCACTTCCTGAGAGCCCTGGGAGAGAGCACTCTACATGCCTTCTTCTGGCTTCCTGGGCATGCTGCTCCCTTACAATCCCTTGCAGGCGAAATTCAAAAATCTGTGCAATGCTGTGGATGTATGCACACACTTGTGAGGTGGGCTGATGCCAACCTCATGAAGTTTAACCATGCCAAGTGCAAGGCCCTACATATGGGTTGGAGCAATCCCAGGCACAGCTACAGGTTGGGCAGAGAAGAGACTCAGAGCAGCCCTGCGGAGAAGGACTTGGGGGTGTTGGTCGATGGGAAAATGAACATGAGCTGACTTCAGTGTGAGCTTGCAGCCCAGAAAGCCGACCATATCCTGGGCTGCATCAAAAGAAGCGTGCCCAGCAGGTCGAAGGAGGTGATCCTACCCCTCTACTCTGCCCTCGTGAGACCTCACCTGGAGTATTGTGTGCAGTTCTGGTGTCCTCAACATAAAAAGGACATGGAAGTGTTGGAACAAGTGCAGAGGAGGGCCACGAGGATGATCAGGGGACTGGAGCATCTTCTGTATGAAGATAGACTGAGAAAGTTGGGGCTGTTCAGGCTGGAGAAGGCTGCGTGGAGACCTCCTAGCAGCCCTCCAGTATCTGAAGGGGGCCTATGAGGATGCTGGAGATGGACTCTTCATTAGGGACTGTAGTGATAGGACAAGGTGTAACAGGTTCAAACTTAAACAGGGGAGGTTTAGATTGGATATAAGGAAGAAATTCTTTACTGTTAGGGTGGTGAGGCACTGAAATGGGTTGCCCAGGGAAGCTGTGAATGCTCCATCCCTGGTGGTGTTCAAGGCTGTGTTGGACAGAGCCTTGGGTGGCATGGTTTAGCATGAGGTGTTGCTGCCCATGGCAGGGGTTTGGAACTAGATGAACTTAAGGTCCTTTCCAACCCTAACTATTCTATGATTTTATGATACGAACATACAGCTGGAACAGGGAAAAGATGAGAGTCTTTAGGGCTCTTCTCCCCATCCAAACACTGCTCCTAATTGTGTGTAAATTTGCATTGCTTGAACACAATCCTTCTTTTGCTTTCTTCCTTTTCAGGTCATAGTTATAAACATAGGTTTATATAAAATACCATTTTTTCTGGAAAATCAATTAAAATCACCTGGAAATAATTCTGAATAGTATCAAAAATGAGTGAAAGGCATGGGAGAACCAATATAGTGAAATCTTTCTCTTTTTAGGAGCTCATGTGAATAAACTTATCTTTCTAAACCAAAATGAAACTAGTTTGGAATTATTTACCAGTGTAAATTGCCTATAGAAATTTCAACTACTTCTGGGTGACTGACCAAATACTCTTGATTTCACCCATTGTAGAACTTCCCAGAAGGACCCATGGAGACAGAATTTCATTACAGTATCATATCAGATATACATCCAAGTGCTAATTATAAACATTCATGAAATTGATACTATAGCTAAGGCTAGTAGAGTGGAGATGGGAAGATAAATCCATCAAGGGAATCTTTTGCTGAGTACCCTCTTAAGATACAGTCTTGACTGTATCGTTATGCTTCCCTTCTGTGGATCTCATTTCTTCAGTCAAACAAAGCTACTGCCTTCAGAGAACTGTGAAGAATTGGTGTTACAACAGTCATTATTTCATGTTTACATTAAGTTGTATTTACTCATGAAAATATGTAGCAATGTAGTGCCTGGGATCAGAACTGGGCAACTCACACTAATTTTAAAATCTATTTCACTTGATCCAGTTCTGCAATTCTCTCCACCCTTGCAAGATATCCTATCCCCAGAAACATTCAAGTCCATGTTGGATGGGGGGCTCTGAACAACCTGATCAGATGAAGATGTCCCTGCACATTGCAGAAGAGTTGGAATAGAGGACCTTTAAAGGTCCATTCCAATCCAAATTATTTTATGAACTATTCTATGATGAAATGAGAAAAACCTCGAGTTCTGAAGTTAGAATAAGTCGGAGAGTTCAGCAAGTCTCCTACACACAGCACTCCCCTCTACAGCTAGTGACCTCTTTTTACACCTCAGCCAAATTTGTAGGTCACCTCTAATACCTATGCTGGGAGGGGAAGCAGTGACCGCTCTTGGTAGTAGCTGCTCTGCTGCTGTCACATAGAGCTCCTCAAGCGTGTAAGGGCAGTGGTTGCTAAATGCAGGTCAGCAGACTTGCAGTTGAACAGTCTTGTGTGCCACCAAAAAGTAGGTTTATCATCCAGACTTCATTTTGGAACATATACCATGGTTTCACAGACCACAGGGACAGCAGCTTGGACTATGGACTACAAATATCATGAGGTCAGTAGCACTGCTGTCTTCTACCAGAGAGGTAACACCTGTGTAATATAAAATTAAAGAAATACAGCCAGTGTTTATTTTCTAAAACAGGTAACTAATGCATGAATGTAGCTCCCCTAAAATAAACAACCTGTAAGATGTTAGCATCTTTATAAGGTGTATTTGAACTGTAAAAATCACACTTCAGTATCACAATGAAGTATCAAAATCGAATTTTGATGAGAACTGTTCAATGCTAGGTGTGATTCATTTCAATGGTAAAATATGTGTTTGTGAAGAGAAATAATCTGAGATTTAGTTGATATGATCATCTGTATTTTTACATAAATTGGCAAACTAGTAGAACTCAAAACACATTGAGCAGTGATATATGGTAAAATGTTTATCATGTCTATAACTGTTCTTTGATACTTCTTAAAGGATAAATATTCTATGGTGTATTTTACCATAGCTTTCCAAAATACTGATGGGCACCTTAAAAAGACACAAATCCACATCTCTTTTGCTTCTTTACCTGCTTTTCAGGACATGGGTGATGAAGTAAATCATCCTCTGACAGGATTAAACCAGCTGAAATGAATGGTACCAAATGGTAGAATGATGATACCAAAATGAATGGGAGGATTAAATGGATAAAAATGCTAATCCCGTCAGAGACAACAAAATTCAACCATCCAACTCCTGTGTTACAGAAGTAACTCTAACAGGGTATTAGGAATTGGAGGGAAATTGCAGTTTGTTAAATTCAGAGGATAGCTAGAATATGCTATTTCCTGCTTACTAATTTGTCTCATTTTCTGGAATAAATCTACTAAATTCAGTGGGTTTACTTTCAGAACTGGGTGTTGCTTAATAGGAAAAGGCATGGCAGGTTGTTCGCTTAAGATGTTCAGGTGCTGCACCAAACCAAACTGTTTAAGAAATATTAATAAGTAAAAAATTTTCAAACTTGGTGACAGGATTTAGGCTTCAAAAACACTTAGCTGGAGCCCAGCTGACAGAACAGTTTCATTGTGTGGCATTTAATTTCTGATTCATTTATTTATCAAACAGAAAAGCAAAATATAGTCAGGAATTACATACACAGAAAGAAGGACCACATGGTTTAGACCCCAAGTTCATTTATCTTACTTTATTAAAATGGAAAAATTTTTTTTTGTATGGCACAAGCCTATTTGTTATAATACTACTTTTCAAACTTAAGTCAAAAACCCCCAAACACAAATGGTGAAAAATGCCCAGCAATGATGTTCACCTTGACATTCTTGCAAGTGATCATTCTGTACCTTGCAAATCTTTACTTGTTGAAATCAGCCAGTAGTTAAACTGTGATTTTCCTATCATGAATTAAAGCTATGATTTCATATTATCTCCTGCCGTGAAATGTTAGAGCAGTGACTGTAGACACCAACGAAGCAATAGTTATTGGCCTTGTCACTTACTTACAAAAAACACTGATGTTTGTTTTGGCTTTGTGAGCTGAGACATTTCTGAACTGTCTTTAGTGATCTAGTTATCTGTTGGCTTGTGATAGGTAAAGTTGAATAATCAGTCAGCCCTGGTTGTAATCAAAATGTTTACCAGAAGCGTACCTTGAATTTGTGCTTCTGCCTAGAGTTGATTCAAATTTTTTTGTAGCCTTCTTTTTAAACCATGGTGAAAAGTTAAACATTTAAAGATCAATTGCATGGCAACAGAAATATTTATAAAATTCATGTGTGGGATTTAAGTGGCTAGGTTACGATTCTGCATTTATTTAGGAGCTTTTTCCTTCTTGAATATTCAGGATTTTGATACCCAAGTTTAGATATTTCCAGGAGATTTCCTCTTAGGATAAATGGTAGCTTTCATCTGATGGACCACTGAGAGTCAAGTGTGAACTTTCTGGAAGACTGGTTTTCTTTTGGTGAAAAAGCTGTATTTGGCAGAGTTTAGGATGGACTGACTGTGCTTAGGACTTTTTGACCCAGTTGAGTAGCAAAGAAGCTACCTATCACATTTGAGCATCTCTGTCTCTAACTCGAGGAGTTTTGAGACATGAGATTTCCATCATGTCATCCTGAAATGCTGGGTTTGGGGTTTCGGCTGTGACGTTTTTTCCAGTCCTTTGAAATACTAGGCTTATGTTGTGCTTGTAGACAAAGAAATTGACAGAAGTTTTCGTCAGCCTCTTCACGTAAGGGTGTATTTCAAGCTTCTTCAGTAAAAAGGCCTTGCAGTGCAAGTCCTTGTTTGGCAAGATAACAGCCTAATTATTCTCTTCATTCAGATTTCTCCCCCCCCCCCTTTTTTTTTTCCCCCAAGAGGACTGAATATTTAGCATGTTGCCAACATTCTGTGTGGTTTTCTGGAAGAATTAGCTGTTTCATGGTGGCTTGGAGAAAACCAATTCCCCTCATATTTATTTCATGTCTCTTTCTTCCAAATGAAGTATCTAGATGATATGAAAGCATCATCTGTGTGTTTAGACAAATGCTGTTTACACCTGAAACTTCCATGACAGTGGAGATCAAGTACACTTCACTAGGATCAGAATAAAGGAGCCATTGAAAGGTCTTCAAACCAGGATGAGCACAAAGAACAGTGTTGTTTTCTGAAGTTCCGTGCAGGAAAAAGCTGGTCATGATTGATGAGGTGTCTTAGAAATGTTAACAGCATCAAGCAACTGGCAATTGGTTCCGGTGGCAGGAAATAGCGAAGGCAGCTCAGTGCTAGAAGCAGTTGAAGATACTTGTTGTTGCTGGAACTGTAGTTTCCTCCTTTTTAATCATCATGTGTTGCAAGTGAACTTGTTTTAGCCCCTGGAGAACACCTATTTTGCTTTTGTGTGGTCATACAAAGAGTGCTACTGGCTAATGTATGCACAGCTCTTGAGCAAAATGAAAAATTTAGCTGGTGACTTGGCTTATGCAATTGCATTTGTTGCAGAAAAGTTTGGATCATGGCAGGATAAGCAAAGGAAATAGCCTATGCCATGAAGGGCTATTAAAAACCAAAGACACTGTTTCTGGCTTAGAAGTCTCTGAGCCACAAATGGCTAAGGGCTGGGAAGATATTGAGAAGTATTACTGTGCAGTTGCCCATTGCATTGCTGTTGGCTATTGCTGGAGACAGGATGCTGGGTTTTTACAAAGAACTGCCCTTTGGTCTGACCCACTATGCCTGTTTTCATCTACATCTGCTTTTTTATTTTGTCTATGAAAAAAAAATAGCACAAAGAGTAGGCTATTAAGAAATCAAATAACATTGTGTTGGTCTTTAAGGAAAAAACTACCCCTTAACAATCAAAGGCCTCAGCCAGGGATTTGTCCAGTTCTGTATATTGATGTAGTTGGTGATGAACACTAGTATATGTGAGGTATGAGCAGTAAACATAAGTACCTGCTATGGTCTTAGATTTGTGCCAGGAGAAATTGCTAAATTTAGTGAAATCCTTTTGTTTTCCTTGAAGCATCTCTGCTTCTATTCGATTTTGTTTCAGCTCTGAAAACTGTTTAATTTTCTTCCAGGTAACTTGTTGCTTCCACTCCAAGCAGATACAGTAGGTTGTTAAAACTTGTGTGTGTCTGATTCTGAATACTACTGCAAATACTTCTGTGCAACCAGGAGACACTACTGGCTGTGTATTTGAGCAGCTTCTGTTTATATTTGCATGTTCCTACAAACAAATATACAACTGATTAGTGGTCCCTATAAAATATTAAAAAAAAAAAAAGAAATAAAAATTCATAATCTGAGCTTCTATTTGGTATTTTTAACTTGAGTGTTGAATCCAACTAATAGGTATGTTCAGTGATCATAAATCAAGAAGATTTCTTGTATGCTGACCTTCCAAATGATAGCAGCCTTTCATTTCTTAAAAGGACCTATCTTTGGAAATGAGGGTCATGCAACTTGAAATGTTGCTGATGGTGTAAAGAGGGAAAATGGTGTTACTTCACCATGGTCTTTGGTGTTCTAGGAATGACTCCTGATTTTTTGCAGGGTAGATGAGCACCACTCCAGAGGCCCTGGCAAGTGAGAAAGAGTCCAGAGACACGATCTAAGTAGTCATCATTAATTACCCTCTTGCCTCAGTAGACATCCCTTAAGCTCTGTGTCACAGTGGGAAGTTCCACCACTGTCTAACCCTGTATTTTGCAAGAAATACCTGTGTTTGGAGATCAGATTCTCTTTTGGAAAGATGAAACCCAGGATGCAGCAGAGCTCTCTGTGGGCAAAGCTGTGATTTGAAACTTTTGTCTGAGAAATAGGCATCGAACCCACAAGAGACAGTGATTATCTTTTACATGTTTTCTTCATGACTGTTTTCTTTCTATGGTAAGTATTCCAATGTTCTGATCACTTATTAAAATATGGACATAGGAACTTCATCGTTTTTATAATGCTTCTTAAGCAATTTTCTTCCCCTCCTTCTGGTTTTCATCATCTTTTAAATTTAAGGTTGAAGTTTTAAATTTAACTCTGTGTTCTTCATACCAGTAACTGATGTAGACTGTCAGTGTCACACTTGAAATGAAGGAAAAATAGTTTGCTTCAGACCTGTTTTCATGTAGTGTTTGGGTTTTCATCTTGCTGAGGGTATTAAAGCATGGTACTTACTACGGAAACATTATTGTGCAGTAAGCAATTTGTTTCATGCAAAATTTGAGATGTCTGGGGAAATGTTAATTTTGGGTTTCCTGGTAAAAGGCATGAGATTTATGTGTTTTTTCCCCATTTCAGATTCTAGTCACACAGTTGCATGTCATCAAAGACTTGGTTAACTCTTTCTCATCTTTTCCTCCTCTTCAGTCTTCTATCAGTCACAGATCCTTCTGTTTGGTTTGGGGGGTTTTTTTTGCACCTTTAGTTTAGACACTACCCTTAGGTTTAATTTTCAGTGTGGTGCAGCCCACCTGATATTTATTATTTTTTTCCCCTATTCCATGTTTTTTAATTCCCTCTGACTTTAATGAAAATGGATAGAAGCCCAGGTTGGCTAGTGTCACACATAAAAGTTGTTGCCTTCTGTACATCCGTAGGGACTCAGCTCCTTTTGGACTTTCACTTGTTCCAGTCTTCAATTTAAGATTATTTTCTTTAATTTCTTTCTGCTGCTGGCACGATGGCATGTTCACTAATCACTCCAACCCAGGGTGCTTGAAAGAAATTGTCTTTATCTGGTGACACAGTTCCAACAGCTTTTGCTTAACAGAACATGTGCTTTTACAGAGATCCTCCTATGGGTATTTTTGTGTGTCTGGACAGAGAGCCCACTGAAAGGTATAACTGACTGCTACAGGGAGAACAGTTTGGCTGCAAGATAAGGAAAGCAGTCTAGACAGATCTGTTTCAGTGCACAGGGTAAGATTATTTTGCCTATCTAAAGTTCTGTTCCAATAATCTGGTGCATGTTTATATTTTTAGAGATGACGTTCTATTTCTTCAAGGATTTTTATGAGAAGCAATCAGACTCCTCTAGCCCCACAACATTGTACAAACGTAGGTTGTTTGGGATTTCAGGTCCTGTGCTCAGGGCTGCTAGCCTCACTAAAGACATTTTCTTTTGGTGGAGGAAGAATTTCCATATTCCTGCTAACGAATTTTAATATGCAATAGCTGAAAAATGTATTTATTCTAGTATCAGGTGTTCTGACAGTTCAGGCTGCAGGGGCATTTGAAGCAAGGTGTGTGTCAAAAAGATGTGGGGCTATGCTGGGAATGCTAAAGGCTAATGTGGACCATGTTAGGATACTATGTTATTGGAGAATCAATCAGTGCCTCTCTTGGGATTTATTTCCACATACCAAAAAAGTAACCCCCAAATACCTGCAAGACTAAACTTGTGGGCTGTTAGACAGAGAACCTGTCATCTGGTTTTACACACACCTCTTAGAACACTTATTCACTTTTCCAAGCATAATTTTGTTGCTTGCAGACAGTTTGCCAAGGATTCTTATGTTAGTACAATGGGAGACTATGTCCAGCAGCATTTTAGGAAACCTTGTTGGAAAGTGGTATAGCTGGAGTCACTCTCTGCATTGAACTCTGATCCTCTCAAATAAGAATATAGCAGAGAAAAGTTTAGAGGAAGCAACAAAAATAGGCTGCGATGTGAGGCAGAGACAGAAAGATCAGGCTATTAGATGCTGTGAAGAAACAAACAAGGGATGATACAGTGGGTATATGCAAAATTTTCTTTAGGTTCTGCAGAAGCGTGAGCTCAAGGGAGTTCCCAGTGAGGTTAAAATGACAGTACCCCTCAAATTAGTTAAACATTCACACACTTTCCAAAACACACAGATTTTCAGAACTCATTACTCAAACAAATGTTTATGAAGAGTAGACTAAAAATTTCTGTTGCTATCTTAAATAGAAAATAACATGCAAGAGTTTATTAGACTTCATGTTCCTGGATGAAAGTCAGCCACTTCCTTTTTAGTGTGAGAAAGACTCTTCCCCTGGAGGCACACTATGAAATATTGTCCATTACAGGATTTTTTAGCTTTATCTCTCAGTCCAAATACTGTCAGTGACAGTCTTTAGCTAGATGAACCACTGTTTGGAACTGCTGGTCTATTCTGTTCTAAATTTAAACTCCTTTTCCAAATGTCTCAGACCATCCTGCCATAAAACTGTTCTCTTTTCCTTTGTCATACACAAGCAGAAGAAATAAAAGGAAATAATTTCCCTGCTGATCTGAAGGCACATCTATTAAGTTGCTTAATTAGAGTTGTGTGTGTAGAGGAGACAGTTTTTTCATAGTTCCTTTTCCTTGAACTACTATAAGCTAAATTCTGTCCACCTTGGCTAACAAAATCCAAACTGAATCAATGTTCCCTAACTTAGTACCACTGTATTTGAACATTTGAGAGCAGTAAGATACTCCTATATTTTTTGCTATGGTACTTATGGAGCGAACAAGCTGCCAGTTAATGATACTACTGACTCACCTTCCTGTCTGTCCTGATTTGGGAAGATAGAAAGTGGATGAGACATTGTCAGAATGGACAACAGCAAGTGAATGCCTCCTGATAACCCACAAACGGGGCATCAAGTGGTCATCAGTGCAGCAAGAGGAAAACCACAATTAATTCTCTAAGTATGAGAAAATCTGCTGTCCTTTTCCACAAAGTAACCTCAATCAACTGAAAATTGCTTCAACCAGATTTTTAAACGGTAAAATATCAAGTGCAGTCTTTCAGGGATACTAATTTCTAAGGTGCATTTAAACAGTAAAGGGGAAGGTTATGTTGTGCACCCTGTCTGCAATACTTGGAAGAAGAAAGCATCCTGTTTTCCTTGATCCTCTACACCACATGATCTCTATTTGGCATCACTGTGGTAGCAATGGCACACATATTTTGAGCTGTATGGCAAAACTCGAGTCATGAAAGTTCAGGTATATGGTATAAAAAAAGTGCTGCTAGACTCATAAGGTTGTATCTCTGGGTGGTAAAAGTATATGGGATTTTATCTCTTATTTTATTAGGTAGATTAATTACAGGGTTGTATCTATCACCCCACAGTTAAATCACAGGAGTCTTACTTATTTTTCACTCTCTTGCTCAGTCCTCCTCATACTTAAATCTCGCTCTCAGAGTAAATTTATTTTTCACATGGACCATTAAAATGAGCTCTCCTGAACCATTATGCTATGTGGAGAAGTAGCATCTATTTAAAAATACAGATACATTCCTGTGGGTTTATGCAGTGAATAATTCAAAACAACTTGCATTTACCACAGTGCAGCTATCCTGGACTTAGTAATTTCCACAGAAGGTCTTTGTTACGTTTTGAAAATACTGATTTTGAAATCAAAGGATGTGGTTCTTATTTACACAAATGTGCCAACCGGCCTTATAGTGGTTGCAGATGACATTACACAGACTTCCTGGTCTCAAGCACTGAGGCATGAGACTTTCACACCATTGCCCTGCCCAGACTTCCGACAGCGTATGACCTTTCTTTCTGAGCATAGCAGAGCCTTGTGGTCCATTCCCCAGGGTGGATCCCACTGGTGGTTTATGGGCCCTTTTGTGAAATATTTCAGCCAGTTTTTCCTAATAGTAGCAAGTGAATTTGTTTACATTCTAAGTATGATCTGACCTTCTTGTTACTATCTGATTGAATTTTTTTTTTCAGTGTCTGGCTGTGTCATGGTTTCATATGTGTATGTGCACTTCATCACTCGAAATGCTGAATAAAGTTATTTTTTTTCACAGTTAGAGAAGCTAATGCTTACCCAGTATGTATGCATTGGGTTCCTCACTAATTTCAAAGCAAGTCTTTCCAGTGAGGAGTAACACTTCTTCAAAAAGGTTTGAGCCAGGTCATTATTTGTAACAGCAATTTTAATTCCTCTGTGGGGGTGTTCACTGCTTTAAGCTATGACTTATGAATAGAGATGCCTCTAATCTGCAGCTCACTCAGCAGTTTTGATTCTTTACCTCTGATAACTACTTAGGTAACTAGAGATCATAGAATCATAGAATTGTAGAATAGTTAGGGTTGGAAAGGACCTTCAGATCATCTAGTTCCAACCCCCTGCCATAGAGATAACTGAGTTCTGAGGAGAGCATAAATACCGTTAATAAACAGTTTTAGGTCATTTGCCCACATGTTAGTATAACATTTGTCACGGATGCTGCCTGCTTGTATCCCAGCATTTGGTACCCTAAAAATGGCTGTTTTCTCATTGACTTTAAAGGGGACTGAAAAAAACTGCATGATTTGTAGAATAGCAGTCAGAAGATTTGCAGTTTGATGCACTAAAATTGAAATGGTGACAGGTATTTAACTGTATTTAACCCTGGAAGGGTCCACACAGGGACCAGGAGGCCTGCCTGCACTTGGTAGCCATTTTCCTCTTCTTTGGAGGATGTAAGAATGCACAATTATTGCTGAAGACCAAAAGAAAACTTTTGGTTTCATGTATTACGTATTCCTTGTTATAAAAAAAAAAAAAAAAAAAAGAATTTTATTGTTTAAATTTTTTAAT
>NDXB01002878.1:48196-125476 GCA_002631895.1 Agapornis roseicollis
AAAAATAAAAAAAAAAAAGAGAATTTCATAGGATAAATGATTAAATCTGGCTTTCAGCTTAATATCTGTTTATATGGTGACAATTTCCATCTCCACTATATTGTCTTTCAGCCATAATATTTTCTTTGCTTTGCAGCCAACTTATTGAAGTCATTTAACACAGAAGGTTTTGAAACATGTTATTTATGGCTCCAGTCTGTCACCCTCAAACAATATTCTGAGATGATCTAATGCAGCAGTACATAGCATTTCTATATTTTTTCTATACTTTGACCTTTAAAAAAATATGAAGATGATTTTTTTTTTATCTTGTGCTGGAATTCTGTGAGGAGATACTTAAGTACTAATGGAAATTATTGTCTTGGTTCCATTTTTGAAGGTTTTCGATTAATTCTTGTAGTGTGAAAGGGCTAAATAAGTTCTGATCAATTCAGTCCAGCGTATAAGCAAACTGCATACTTCTTTGACTTTGTTATATCTGGATTTAGGATTTCAAAGTGCTTTTGAGACTATTTTCATTGTTAGGAAGGGAAGTGACATTTTTTCAGAATTCTTCAACGAATGAGTTCACAGTTAGCATGACATATGAGACTCATTTCCTCGTTTGTTACTATTTTAAATGTATACTTATCCTCCCACTATTCCTGAAAAAATTCTGTTTCTTGTAGATTCTCTGCTCCCAGAAATCCGTGAAAACTAATGTGGCTCCTTAACCTGGCAGAGAGTGGGCAGACCCTTTGAATAATGAATAGGAATGGTTGATGCCTGTGAAGGTCATGTCTGTGCGC
Source organism: Agapornis roseicollis (assembly GCA_002631895.1). Classification (NCBI taxonomy): domain Eukaryota; kingdom Metazoa; phylum Chordata; class Aves; order Psittaciformes; family Psittacidae; genus Agapornis; species Agapornis roseicollis. The sequence goes on from NDXB01002878.1 coordinate 48,985, forward strand.
AATTTGATGGGGGTCCCTTTGGCAATGTTGTGCATATTCAGGCATTCCAGGTTTCCTTATAGTTAATGGAGAGCAATGGGCACTTCTTGGGTGTGTTTCATCTGTATTGCAGACTGAAGTGTAAAATATGTGAGTGGGTTGTACTCCGACTGTAAAAGGAAAGCCTTTTCTTTCTGCCTGGTCCTGAAGTCAATCCCTGCCTGGTCCTGAAGTCAATCCCTGCCTGGTTCATGGCATAGCTCAAAACTTCTCAGAGCTGCGGTACCTACCTATGGCTTTAATACAGCGTCCAGGAGTGATTGGGATGCAATGCCCAGACATTCTACTTGGTGGGAATAGATGTTGCTCACATTGCAAGGAATCGTTACAGGACTGCATTCACTGGGTCCATGGCTTCCTCCTTCATCCCAAGCTTATGCTCAAACGTAGAGATGGTCTTGTGCGTAGGCTATTTGTAAACACTTGCGTGTGTTACACTGGTTGGAAGTACAGTGTTTTTCATCCCACATGCTTCTGCTTTTTTTTGTCAGTGCTATTGTGTGATCTTGGGAGATTTGCATATGTAGAAATGCTTAGCCTGAGTTTAGTCATTCTTATAAAACTGTGAGCAGTCACAGTATATGAAGAACAAGAAGTAATGAAGTAATGAGAAATAAGAATACTGATTTTCAGTGTGCTATTTAATGCAAACTTTCCAAGTGTATCTTTTTCTAGAGAGTTAATGGAGACAAAAGTTGTTTGTATTGACCATATAAGTAAAAGGAAAATGTTCTCTTCTCTCGTGGTCATGATGTATTGATATGGTTGGTTGTGGCAAATTAAATTGCATCTGAAATTTTGTTTCCTTCATCATGTTTGCTGGGAGGCCAGCACAGAGGGCTTTCAGTGTTATCCTCATTTTAACTTTAACTGAGTTCCTTTGATTTCTATTACTTGTGGTTTGTAAAATCATTCTGGTTAGGTTTTGAATTTCCGATATACTTCCAAACTGAATTAAATCCACAGCATTTTATTAATCTTATTTGTAATTGTTCTTTTAGGAAACTATCAGGAAAATAACATTTAACCTCTGTAGAAAACCATCTTCTAAACAGATATTTTTTTCTTGCAGATAAAATAGCTACTCTCCACTTGCTTTAGTGCAAATGTAGTTATACAGTCCTTCTAGCAATTTTTTGCTGTCAGAATCATAGGTAAAATAGTGGGTTTGGTTCCCAGGAATTTTGAAAATCAGACAGTGGTATTTTTCTTTCTCCTTCATAGCTTTTATGGAGAAAAATTTCTCCCAGCAGGAAAAGAAACATCAAAATTTCAATGCCCCTTCTATACTTTTTCAAGCAATGCTTCTGCTCTAGTCTTCCATATTGATTTTATAGTCCAGACTCTCTCAGTGATAAATATACCTGATAGATTTATTTGGGTAAAATACAGCAATTAACATGCAAGACAGTGTTCTTAAGATTTAGCAACTGCTTCATGAAATGCAATTGTCCACTAGTTAAGTCATACACATTTTTACTATAAACTCTGTTTTTTCTAATATGTCTCTTTCTTGTTCTATCAGAATGTTTAGTTAAAGCACTTTGTTTTCGGTATAGATGGGAGGTACAGGTAAATTATGAGGAATGCACAAGTCCAAGGTAAGCTCAGCTGTACCACGTTGATTGCATGTAGCGTGGTCAAGGCTCACTGGTTAATCTCCTATCTTACCGCAGAGAGAAACGTTTAGGTTTTTTTTCCCCATCTTTAAAATAATTTTTCAGTGGTGGTGGTTTAGAGCAGTCAGGTTGTCATGTTATTGATGTTGCAGAGGTTTCTTCTGCAGAAAAGAAATTAGAAGTAGAGGGAAGAGAGGTACAGAACCTGAGTGTGGACATTTGAACAAGAGCTTTATCTTCCTATACAGTTAATGGAGGAAAGCATGCCTGAGTTCCTTACTCTAAGCTGTCCCTGGGAGTGACTTGCCCCTTTCCATTGACTGACAAAGGAACTAGGGAGGCTGGTTTTCTAGTATAGGCACCTAAGTCAGGTAATTGGTAAGACAGGAATGATAACACAGTAATGGGTTTATTCTTGTGAATTTGCCTGTGATACGTACTGTAACTTAAGTAAATACTTAATGACAGTGATGTTGATGAGGAAATATCAAACTTCGAGCAGGAAATAGGAGCTGACATTTTGGTGCCACTAAACTCTCGGATACTGAATTCACAGGAACTGGTATTTTACCCTTGTGGGCTAAATGCAGCAAGATATACATTCATCCCATTCAAGCCTTCCTGATCAGGTGCTCTCTGCCAGCCGTGTAGGGAAAAGGTGCTCCAATCCACTGTTCCACTTTACCAAACTCAAACAGAAGGAATTCAATTATCTCCATTATTGTGGAGAAACACAGAGGTGGATGGAAGACATTACCAAGAAATGAACATAGAAAGCAGTTTGTTGTTTTCATATCCAAATCGGTATGACAGTGGTACTCTCTTGATTGAAAGCTGTGTTTTCCTGCAAAAGAAAAAGAAAGTCTGTCTTTCCTACCCTGCAAAGTTCATTGTGGTTGCCAGAGAAAACAGTCTTTGAAGAGACTTCAATGAATATTAAAGTCAGCTTTTACTGAGAGTTTCCCCTGGATCTCTCACAAATTAAATGGTGGTCTGTGTAACTGATTGCTATTAGCTACTACTGAACATATCCTGGTATAAGAGGTCACACTCATGGATTTACCAGAATTTTCAACTCAGAGGAAGAGAGCTTGCCAAGGGGTTTGGATATATCTGAGGGCACGTCTGGGCTGTGCATGGTGTCTGCCTTAGGTCTGTGTAGCTGGATATGTGCACAGTGTGATACCAAGGGGAGACATTAGCTTGAGTCTCAGAAGCAGAGTACCTGTAATTCTACCTCCAAGGTATCTTGTCCATCTTTTGGAAGCAATGTTGCAGGTGCAGCTACTCTGTTCATGGATCTGGATCTGGCAGGACTTTTTCCAGTTCTTTTTTTTATTTGGTGATCCCAGCACTAGAATCTCTGCACATACCCCCATTCTGCAGAAATATTATCCCTAGGTTTTTAGTGTAAAACTGTTGGACAGGAGCTAACAGGAAGTGGCTTATCAGGTTCAAAGTGTTGCCTTGTCCCTTGAAAGATGGAAACAAATTTTAATGGAGTAATCCAGCAACTTAAATATTCACTCTTGGCATAAGGGAACTGGCTCACAGATCTTGCCAGAGTGGGTAAAGAAAGAATAAGACAGGTGGAACAGAAAGGTACACAGCAGATGGTCTGCAAACTCTCCTGAACATTTACTCTTGAGTCACCTTCTAATCCTACTGCAGCCACTGCAGCCTGACTGCTCTGTTAAAACAAATAGGAAGAGGGATCAGCTACTGAGAGAGGCTTGCTTTCCCTAGTTCTGCTTTTGTTCCTGCAAATGCTGGTTTGGCTGTCCTAGCAAGGTGAGATCAAAGAAGAACCTTCCCTATATCTAGGGGAGATTAGTTGATGGGAGGGGGGGTACTTTTTTAGAGTAATTTTTCCCTGAAGTGGACTTGGATGAGTCAGCAAGACCCCAAAAAGGGAGAGCATGCATGTGTGAGAGGTTTGCACAAGATTATTGCACACTCTCAATATTCTGTGTTTCTTGTCACCTGTCTGTAGTTTCAGAGAATCAGAAAAATAACCTTGGACGGGAAGCAAAGCACAGCTTTAACTGATTTACCTATTTATTTTCTTTTTTTTTTTTTTTCCCTGGTGTCTTTTCTTTCATGTTCTGAGGTGCTTTTCTGGAAATATACTTAAGTAACTGGCTACAAAAAACATTTGAGATGTGATTTATACAGCAGAGGATGTCTTGAGTACCCCCCAACCCCCTTGGAGCACCATGCACAGAAGTGCAGTGTTTGGTTTATCCTGCAGGGAAACAGAGAGATATGTGTGTTCATTTTCTTTCTGGAGAAAACCCACCAAGATGTTATTACCCTATTGGTGTGTGTGTGTGTGTGTGTGTGTGTGTGTGTAGAGAGGGAGGTGAGATAGGGCCTGTGTGGTTTGCTTACACCTAGAAATCCGGTAACATCAAATCACTGCCTGGGCTATACATGCTCATTTGCCAAAGTGGGATGAAGTCAATAGGCTTAGCAGGATGGTATGTACTGGCCACACAGAAAAAAAAAGATGGAGAAAAGGATAGAATAATAAAATAATTTAAATGCACATCTCCAAAACACATCTAGTGCTCCAAATCTAGGCACCGTGGTGGTGCTCTGCAGGACTCACTCCAGTATACAAGTATCTGTCTTGTACTGGGGAGACTGAAGTCATGCACAGTACTCCACATGAGGTTTTGCAGCAGAGGCGCAGGCTTTGGTGCTTATGTATGCAAGAGCAAAAAACACCCTGAAGGTTATGAAGACAGTGCAAATGTTCAAAAATATCTGCAGCTACTCTGTTATTAAAGTTTCAAATTCTAGGCATTTCCATGTTAGTATAATTGTGTTCAGTATTATAACTCCAATCCAAGAAAAATGCTCTTCTAGTAGTCTAAAAGCACGCAGTTTAAAAACAGTGGCCACTTAAGAAGTAATTTCTCTCATTTGATTTTTAACTGCTTCCTTTTTCTCAGATTCCACTGGGCTATTCAGAGGAAAGGAAGTTTTGCTGTATCACATGGCTAATATTGTGGAGATTGAAAATAGCAAAGTAAACCAGCCAAATTTAGCATTACCTTGCACTCAAATATGCTGCTGCTTATCTACTCTTTTACTATGAAATAATACAGTTTAGTGTCATATGTTTATGGTTCACCCACTTTTGATCAAACAAAACCCTTTTACTCGAAGCCAGAGAAAGGTATATTAAACACAGACACAGACAGCAGATGACTCAGGATATTTGTCTTTTTCGAGGATAATGTTAGAACATGGTGCAGGAACTTGGTTCAGAGGCTGTCCTGAGGCCTCTTGGGGTTACATTTTTTCAAAAGGCAGCCAATAACCCTTACCTCTGGAACGACAAAACTCATTTCACTGACTCATCTTTCCGATAACAGCCACATCGTAATTTTGAAACCAAGCACACTTAGTGACCAAATCCAAACAATTTCCTTTAACGGAGTGGCAGTGAGAGGCTGAGATTTTGTTACCCTGTAGCTCTATAGTGACAGCCACCTGTGCTCAGGGGGGAGGGGGGGAGGGGGGGGCAGTGGGAGAGGGATGCACCTCAAGGGTTCAAATATAATTGTGGTAGATGCTGCGTTATGGAATGAGTATCTCTTAACCTAAGCAAACCCTCCTGTTATCACAGAGAACTTTTGCACTGCATTACCCAATGCATACCATTGGCATTCCAATATCTATTACATAAATATTTGTCATCCTCACTTGTTTTGCTATGAGCTGTGTAAGCTCTTTAGGGCTGCACCTCGTGATTTGGATGCTGGGTTCACTTAGTCATGTTCAGTTCCACTTCCCTATGACTTCTCCCATGGCTTTTTACCATTACCAAAGTTCCTCTGTACTTCAGCTCACAACTCATAATGTAGGAGCCAGGTCTCTTGCTGGCCAAAGAGAAAGTCATTAAGCTTTATGAGGATCTTGCATACCCAGGTAGGTAGGCTATAACCAGATGATGTAGGAGGAACATTAGATTAAAGAGCTGATATATTGTGGACTGTCAGACACAGCCCACTCTAACTGGCAGTGTCTCTTTCACCAGGCACACACACATACCCACTAAGCAATGAGAAAAGAGGTCTTCCTTTTCTCCCTATGAAGATACTTACGTGCATTTATCAGGATGTTTCTCAAAAAGTTCTAGAAATAGCTAATTTCCATGTCTCCTGTAGTCCAGCTAATACATTTCTGAACACTATAAAATGTTCACAATAGAGATATTGCAAGGTAGAAACAGGGGAAGATAGGTATGAGATTGCACGTGATTTTATGCAGAGTCCAGTGTACCTTAAAGATCATCTTTAACCAAAGGAAAAGATCAGATTTACTCCAGGAAGAGCAGTAGATGTGCTGCTGGCATGTACATCTAAGTGTGAGGCACTACATCACAGGAAAGATTTAAGACTTTGTAATCTGGTCATGTTAATCTGCTTTGCTTTTGGCTTTGTAGGAACTCAACAATAATAACCTGTCTTACAGAAAGGATGCTGTGAAGATACACTGTTTTTTAACCACCTTCACTAATGCATATAAAGGATAAAATGGTATCTCGCACCATCAGTGTAGCAGAAATCAATGAACTTACATTTCTTCCCTGTTGTATCATCTGCCTGCATCAGAACACAGGACACAGTTGTTACTTTCTTCTGAGTTGACATCAGTGTGGCCATTTTCACAGCAGCATTCCTTGAGAAGCAGAGAGATGATTCTCAGGGTACTGAGGTCTTTGTCATCGTTTCTCTTTTCTTACAGATTTTTCTTTGAATTTGGTGTACACGAAGTGAGGGACAAAAAGCACCACCGACACATGGAGAGAGCAAAGGCATTACTTGTTCAGTCTCGGGGTCTTTCTCAAAATATTTTAAGATCAGGATATTTTCAGCACATGACAAAATAATTGGAGGTGACATTTTTCCTTTTTAGAAATTGTCAATGGTCCTGGCTATTTCCACAGCTCTTACTTTAGAACTGAGCCAGTTCCACACAGAAGGAAATTTTAAAGAAAAGTTTGTCTCTTTTCTCAGCATCTATTCTTTTTCTAAGCCTCAGGAAAAGTTGCTTGGAACATAACGAGTTTGCAGACAGCATGAGCATTATGTCAGTGTTGGCAACAAGGTACGATATCATTACACTGAATGGTGTTTTTTTTAGGCTGCGTTCCCTTGTGGTGCACCTTCAGTCCCCACCCACACCTGCTGCCACGTCTGCTCTGAGGGATGGCAAGATTGATTTTGTCTAATTTTACCACCCACTCTGAAGTTGCTGGTTCATAACCACTGCTGAGACTCCTCCCTTCATGCCAGAGTTTGTGAATGGCAAAGCTGCCTAACAACCAGATTTTCAAGTGTTGAGCCCCTTCTTCACAGGAAAGTCCTTACAGAAAGATAAACTGATCACCCTCAGAACTCACTATGCATATAGGGGTGGCCTAGGTGGTTTATTTATTTTTCCTTTCTTTTATCTATCCTTACGCACACATTTGTACACAAACTCAAATTTTGAGGAAAAGCAGAGCCATTCAGTGCTATAATCATTACCCCTCTATGAGCTGTGAAGTTCTTAACAACACTGACAATTAAATCCATATCACAGGCACCTGACTGGGAACCCACTGAAAAGAAAATCTGTAGTTTCAGGTGCTTTGCAAACCCCAACTATTTCTGCATCAGGCATTCACAATTCATATTTGGAGGCCATTCCAAAACCACAGGAAAGAGGCTGTGGTTTTTTTAGAAGTGGCTGTTTGCTTTTTAGAAAATAAAATCATGCAAGAGGGTTGGATTTTCAATAGTTAGTTTACTTATTAATGAACTAAGGAGTCAGAGGCTGGGGAATATCTATAGGACTTATCTGCATCCAGGTCCTGTTCTGATTCCCTTGAGAAATAGAGCTCCTGTTGTACTTCCCTAGAGCCATGCTGAGCCGTACTGAGAAAAATAACATTTCAGCTTGTGAGGAGTTGTCTGAGTGCATCTGTGCAGCCTAGATAGATTCACAACTACAGAACCGTGCTTCTTGTGCCTTGGCTTGAAGGACCCTAGGGCAGCCTGCCTCTGGCTCCCTCCTGCTATCCTACTAATGGCACTGCAGGAATCCCCCTTTCTGTCAGTTTTTTGAAGCTGCCAGACCTAGAATTGAATGAGAAGGGAAAGAGCAAGAGCTTTATGATATGAGGGCGATTCAGGCTGAATTTGGTCAGTACCAGACAAGCTTGTTAGAAGTGTCACAGGATGTTTAAAGGGCAAGCGTTAGTCATGCTGATGTGGTGAGACTAATAGGAGGCTTGATTCATAACATGGATTAACAGTGGATATTTTTCAATGAGAAGGTAAAAGGAGCAGCTCTAACTTGGAAGAGTATGCAACACCTAACAACTGTTCCTTTCCTGCGAAGAAATCATCTGTTGTATCTGAAAATTAATTAAGATGACAGTGCCCATTTTCATGTGAAATAACATGTGACTCACTGTTAGCAGTTATCTCTGTCGTTGACAGAGTCTTCATACACATGTTTTCTGCTTTATGGAAATCTTAAAGCATATGAAGTGCTTGGAAAGATGAATAAAAGTCTCTACAGCTCAATTTGATTTGCAGAGAAAGACTTCATGCTAAAGCTGCTGGCCTGAATGAGAGATGAGAAATAAAAATGGCTTGTTTCAAAGCTCTAGTGTGAAAAAAGCAGCAGATTTATCCTGTGCTTTGACCAGTTCTACAGTGAATGGTGACATTTGACTGGCTTCTTACTGAGAAGGGAAATTTAACACAACTGTGCTGGCATCTTAAAGGTCAATTGTCCCCCTCTGACATTCCCTTCTTTAGTAAGAGAGCTAGCATCAATGTGTATGGGAACAGTTATGGTCTTCTCGGGGTCTGCCCCTAAATAGTCCTCAGTATTCTACACAACTGCATGAGTCCATTAATACATTCCTCTCAAATGCCCATCATTTTAATGTAAAGATAATTTAAAGATCCGCTATACTTTCATTCCATGTAAATCTGTATTCCCTCTCATTTTTACCATGGAAGCTTATTTGTGTCAGAAATATACCGAGATTGAAAGAAGAGCTCACAGAACTACAGAAATGTTGATTGCAATGGGCTCTAGGCTGACCTCCCATTTGAAGCAGGAATATCATCAATGCTGGGTCACATCAGACATAGTTTTGTACAACCAAGTCTTGAAACCCTCCCAAGGAAGAAACTCATTATGCCTGAGGCAAGAAATACCATAGCAATAGAAGTTTCCTGTGTTAATGGGATTTATTCTTTGTCACATGACTGGAGTTGTCCATCTAGGACACATTCAGCTGACTGGTATATTTTGGTGTTGCCTGTCAACAGTGCAAATTACAAACCTGGTATGAACTTAGACATCAACTTTAAAGCCTGCAAGGATTTGTAGCAAACAGATTAGCTGTGCAATGACGTCATTAAACCGTAGTGAGGACTTCTGTTTGCTTTTCTTGCATAAATTAGTGGGAGTCCTTAAAAGGCAGCACTGAATGACTCATGGAGTCACTTTGTGCAGTGTGGAAAGCTTAGGGTTCTACTTTCTGTTGCAAGGAAGAGAGAGGCATCTTGCTCCCTGCCTCTTTCTCAGACCTTTCACTGGGCTACTGTTTCCCTGCAGGGCAGAAAAATGATTCCTCAAACAGGTATCCAACCAGGCCCCTGAATCTAAGCTCCCTCTATGGCTTCCTTAGTTACCATGTATAAGCTGAGCTGACATCATCTATATGCATGATCTTGTCATCTTCAGCCATGAGGTGATGTGACCTAGTTGTAGCTAATGCTACATGGGAAGTAATAGCATTACTTCCCACGGGGGTGGGCTAGGAGCATGCTGTCAGAAACACGGAAGTATGTTTCATTTGTTGTTTGAGGTCGTAGTGAAATGTTGCTTGCAGTCTGAAGCAGCTGAAATGCAAGAGGACTGTGTGTCAGTGTTAAGCGAAAGCATTTCTTTGTGCAGCTGATCTTGCAAAGTGCTATAATTTTGTCATGATACATGACACCTACCTAATACAGACCACTCAACATAGTCCTTGGATGTTTAGATTGTAAAGTTCCATAAATACTTCACCTGGTCTAGGGAAAAAAAAACCCAAACAAACAAACAAACTAAAGTGTATAAAGCAATCTAACATCACTTCAGGAGATATAAATTTCCTCTGTCTCAGGAAGCCTTACTGGGTGCTTTTTGCGTCTACATAGTTGCTTCTGCATTAGAGGAGGGAGTGCCAAACTGCTTCCTCTGCCTGAGATCGCCTGTGGAGTGTCTGCTGCACCTCTCTTTGTGGGAAATGGTGCAAAATTCCTCTTCTTCTGAGATGCCAGGCTTGGGGTTTTGCACACAAAAGATCTGCAAGTTTTACTGTTTGTAAAAAGCAGCGAGGTCTGTGATTATTTATCCATTGCAGAGTTCAAACCTTTCAATTTCCCCCATAGCTTGTGCTTTAACACTCTGTTGATGGGTTGTGCCTGCTCCTGGAGCTGTGTGTGCAATTCCTGTTGACTTTAATAAAAACTGTACAGGGTATCTGAGGCAGAAGTAATTTCATATTATTGTTTTCTCTTCTACCCCATATTGCTGTATTCTGTAGCATCTGTTTAATAAGCTTCTTTTTCCCACTGGAGATTCTCCTCAATCCACAGTGGACTGACAACTGCAAGCTAACTTTTTTCATTCAAAACATTTTAGCTGAATATTTGGGTCACAAAGAGTGAGGTGCCAGCCACAACTCTGCTTTATAGATGACCACCTGTCTCAGGGGAATTCTTCACAGGACCCAGCTTGCAGTGATCACCTGGAAAGTTTTGTGTGGTTCTTTTTCTGTTTTTAATTTTTAATGGCAGAAGACACAGTTAAATTCCATTTAAAGCTGGACCTTAGACACCTCTGGAGCAAAAGCTACTGGTGAGACCAAATTCCTCTGTGGTCCACACCATGATTGTCAATGTGGAATACAAACCCATCAATTTGCTCCCCTCTGGGGCATGAGCTGGGATCACACCACTATGGGAGCTGCTGTGATGTAGATGTGTTTGGGGACAGAAATGACCACCTCTGTACAGTGCTCTCTGTGCTAGGCAGGGAGCAATGGGGGTATTGAAATGTCAGGGGACCCATGGTAGATAGACACACTTCCTGGAGGTTAGCACCTTGTTACACTGTGTGGCCCCTTTGGGCTGGGATTGTAGCTGAGGCATGCAAGGAGCAATTATTCCAGTGTTGGCAAATACTTCAGTAAAGACTGAACCTGGAACTTCTTGGTTGTTTTCTTATTTCTTCCATTTTTAAACCCAGTAGTCAAGATGTCCATCTTCAGTCATGTGTCAATCTCAGCATCATGGCGTAAGAGTGTTTGTTTCTGTGTTCAGGCTCATTTCTGTTTCCTTTCAGTCCTACCTTTCCTCCTAAAAACCTGCTGTACTTGGGAACCCTGATGAGTTTTGCTGGAATATGTGTGTAAAATCGTAGGGATATAATCACTTCTTGGGACTGATCTCTGCTAGCTCAGCTGTCACTTCCCTCAGCTGGCAGCTCTTTCTGGGTCACTGTCAGAGAACCAAGCATTTCCTTCCCTTTCACTTCTCCCATGCAGACCCACTGAAGGCAGAAGATGACTGCAGGGTATCAGAAACCTTCTCAAAGCCAAGTGTTTGCTGCCCTGGGCATGAAACAGGGTGATTTTCCGGCAAAGGTTTCAGTAATGCTCACAATGAACAGAAGTTCAGTTAGAATGAAGCTTTCCACTTCATATATAAGAAATCAATTGCTTTTAAAATTAAATTTATTTTGTATTGAAATGTCGTTTCTAAGAGTGAGTGGCTGACGAAGCCTTTTCATCCTATGTGACTAATCCAAACTCTGCCCACATCTGTTGTGACTGAACATTCTAACCAACCACTCAGTGACTTATGCTAAAGGAGTGTAGGTGATTCAGTAGAAATGCTAGTGACCTTGTGGTGAAAGGTAACGTCAAGGTTGGCCTCCATGAAGTGAATTGCAGTAGGGGTGGATGTATCATCTTCTGGAGTGAGAACTTCAATCAAAGGCTGTAGTTAGCCTGCCAGAGCAAGCTAAGGGAACTTCTTCTGCCAGTATTAATACCAGATCTCCTGTGTAGTCCAGGAGATGGTGGTAATCCAGTGCCTTGTGTGGGCATTGCATTCAGGCAAAACAATGAGAAAAAAAAGCCTCTTTGACTTACACTGGGCAGTGCAAAGCCAGGGGTTGCCCGAGGATGAGCCTGTGTCCTCCTTCAGCCCTGTTTGAGCTTGAGGAGGCTGCTTATTCAGTCTGTTTGCAGTGTTCCATCAGTGGTGTGGAGCCATGAGAAATGCATACTTTTCTCATCTTCTGTACCAAATGTATGCCAGGTAACTCAGAGTACAGAAGGATTCATTTTGCAGGGTGAGTTGGGAGTTACCTTTCTTTAGCAAAATAAGCAAGTTAAAAATGACAGGTTTTGATTTAACCTATGAGACAGCTGAGACCTTTATTGAATGCTCCGTAATATGCTCTATTTTATCATTTATTTCTTCAGGGGCTTCACAGAGGCTTTGTCTACAACAAGTAGTTTCCAGATCTTTATCTATGCTTAACTCATCACATTAACTTTCACAATGCTTTGATGCAGAGAAGTATTACTCAGTAGTTCTCCTGGACCTCTTTCTTAAAGGTATTTCAGACCCATGGTAGATTAGCCTGCATCATTTATCTAAGTCTCTTCTGTGTACATAGCAAAGGTGTGATCATGCAGCTGAGCATGTATGAGTCTGTATGTGGGTGAGGAGAGAAGGGAATTGAGGTCTCCTTTATTATTTACCAGCTTCTAAGGAACTCAGGCACATCTACTTTGTAAGGAAAGGCAGTCTCATGCATCAGGAGCATCTGGAGTTGCTGGGATTGCATGTGGAGACTCTGTTGCAGCAATTTTCTGTTGGCTTAAGTACTTTCACACATACATTTGTGTAGACCTGTACCAGGAAGAGCCAGAGGAGGCAATGGCTCCTTTTCTAAAATACCTCCAGGGTATTTTCCTCCAGGATTCATGCAATATGAGGGGCATTTTAAACTCATAATGGAGATAGCTTCTCATGAAGAATATGGGTAATCACTATGTACTGAAGAAGTAGAACAACTTCTTACCACCATTTAATCTCACAGAGAGGGCAAGAGTCAAAGACAACCCACCAAGCTTTCCTGCTGCTAGCAGTGTAGACAAAAATAAATGCTAGCAGGGTCCTGCTACTGAGGGGATAAGGGGAAGGCGTGTTGCAGGTATGTTCTTGTGGTATATTGGTGGTGGAAATCAAACAAAGTGGGGAGAAGGAGGATGGGAAGTACTGCTGTGTTGTCACCACCACACCCTAACACCCCAAAAACCCAAAGCATAGGAGTCCCTGGCCTGGGAAACCCATAATTAGTGCATGTGCTGCTCAAGATCAACGTCTGTGGGCAGCACTGAACTGTGCCTCAGCCTAAAAAATTATCACTGCCCACTTTCATCTCTGTAGATGACAGTGAGCACTTTGGAAGTTAATGGCATCATTCTATTAAGATTATCTGGCCTTCAGACCTAGGCCAGTCCTAGCTACAGCCCTGTATTAGGGTGCTTATGGCAAGGGTGCATGGGGTTCTCTTACTGACCCAAAGAAGGTTCCCAATGTGTCTGTTCATAATATTTTAGTGATGAAATAATGGCTATAGGAGTTTGCCTAAGATTTGATGTTGCTGAGAAACTTGTTTATTGAATTGCTTGGTATGAAAGGGCAGTGGACTGAAGCACGCCTCTGCTGTCATCCCAACTGTTTAACTCTTCTACTGTTATTTTTAAAATTCATTTTGTAACCAAAGCCAGGCCATCGATTTTCTGAAATCATTTTCCTGCCTAAGCAAGGGGCTCTGTTATCTCTGAGCCAGGGAAGCATTCAGCTGGTATTCATTCTGGACAGTGCAATGACTCATAGATGATGTAAAAATGAAAAAAAGCTCACAGTGAGCAAATAAAGTTAAACTCAGAAGAATCAGGCTGAGCTAGCTGCTTCATATCACTAAGATGTTCATGTGTTGCTCTGTGTTACTGAATTGATGGATCCTGGCTTTAAACCTTCCATACACTCCTAATTTTGTTATTCTTCCAAACCAGAATCACAGGTGCTGTCTTTGTAATGGTTTCTGTTAGAGTTGCTGGGGAGGAGGTGTTCAAAATACAGAACTGACTGTACAGCTTAATATTGTGTTTAAGGTCTTGTTTTTTTAACAGAAAATGGAATCTATTTATCTACAGACCCTAAAGGCTTGAAACCCACCTTAAAACAAATGTCTCAATTTTGTAATTCAGGCTTCTTCCTGACATGGTTATCTTAAGAATTGCTACTTAGTAATAACACTGCATTAATAGGATCATGGGGTTTCTTTATTACCATGAACATCTAGGACCAGATGTGTTCCTTGAGTTACTTGATTTTAATTGACTTCACATTAGGAGAAGGACTCATGAATTTGCCCCAGGCACTTGTAATCTAACTTGGGTGTCACTGCTATGACACTTAAAGGATCTGGCAGGAGTATAACATTGATTTACAGGGGACACTCCAGGGGAAGGAAGCGGAGGAGGTGAAGTGAGACCTATATGGCATCCAATAGGGAAAGGCAGTGTCTTTATGTTATCTTGCACTCCATAGGCAGCACAGAGTCCTCTCCTCAGGTCATCTCTGGGAGTGTGCTGGTAGGACATGCCTACTGTGGCAGAAATTAATTCCCATGTTGCTTCAGATGAGCCAGCTACAATTCCCCTCTGTCTTAAAGGTCTCCAGGGTGCTGAAAGCTGGCTATAATTCTCAGAAAAGTGAGTGGTAGCCTTGAATCTTTGAATGCCCACTTCTTCCCTGTGTATCCCTCAGCAAAGGCCATATCCTGAGATCTGTGTCCACTTAGGACACCCACAGGCTAGGTGTCAAAACCCTGCCTGCCTCTGCACCACCTCTACAGCTGAATCATTAACAGGACACGCAGACAGAAGTTTGTAATAGGTCACAGCAGCAACCAGAGATTTCTTCTAACACACTAACTATTTCATTTAAGGATGGGTAAAACAGTGATTTCAGCTTCCAGGGGAGAAGACATACAGTGATACCCAGATTTTTCCTCCCATTTTCCTGGAGCAGCTTCAACCACAGGTAGTCTTAGAGCCATTCTCAGGAGTCCAGAGCCATTCTCAGGAGTCCAGCTGGTGAGGAGCCAGCTGGATCAGTAAAGCAAGATCCAGATTATCCCCTTTCTTGTGATCATGGGTCAAGTAAGTTTGCTCACCAGACACAGCCTTGTATTCCAGTGCTCCTGTGCCCTGCATGTCATGGCAGAGAGGAGCATCTTTGTGTCATCCTGCCCTCCACAAGCAGTTCATCGTGACATGCCTTCCTTTGTACATAGTTCAACAAATTTCACAGCTTCTCTAGAGAGATGAGCATATGCAGCATTTATCAAGGTTAATGAGCTTACAGTGTTCAGCATTGCTAAGATGGTTGTTTAATGCAGATTTAGAAGAACTCATTTTAAATCTGGAATATAACCACACTGCATCTATACATTGTTATTGCACTGTTGGATGGTAACAATTTAATTCACTATAGCTTTTCACATCAGGAGAATTTCAGTAATGAACCTGAAAAGCATGGACAGAACTTGCCTAGGTTTGTATGAGCCCAGGGGAGAATGAGTCCCTCTGTTAGCCTGAAGAGCTGAACTGGGACAGAGTCCCAGCAGCAAAGCCCTGGGGAGTTGGATTTGCTCTTCCAGCTGCCACCAGGCATATGGTAGACAAGGTAACAGTGATGGCTTTATGGAAGTCCCATCTTGCCTTGCAATAGTCATACATCCACATATACATATATGTTCCAAACTTCAGCAGCAAATGAGCCTGGGTTTCCAAAGCTTATCTAGTAAAAGCAAAATGGGCAGCAGGGTTGTGCCACTTTGCTATTCCTGCAGTCTGCTGTCCTGGACAGCTGTTTGTCTTGACTGCCAAAAGGTTGCTCTGACTATGGACCACCTCTGACCAGTGCAATAGGTATATTTATTAGCATAGATTTACTCTTGATGTTGTTGCACCCATGACAGAAAAGTCCATATGACTGTTCAAGCTGAGGGTTGACTTCCTAAACAGCAGCTCTTCAGAAGAGGATCTGTGGTCCTAGTGGATCCTAACTTGAATATGTCAGCAGTGTGCCCTTGCGGATGTGGATGCATACATAGCAAAAGAGGAGCACAGCTAGCAGACCAAGGGAAGAGACTAGTCCTCTCTATCTGGCACTGGTGAGATTGCACATCAATTACTGTGTCCAGTTGAGGGATCCCAGCTCAGGAAAGATATTTAAAAGCTGGAGAAAATTCATCGGAGGGCCACTAAGATAGCCAGAAGGATGGGATTGGACTTGAGAAGATAAAAATAAGGGCTACTTTCCTAATTTGAAAGGGAATTACACAGAAGATGGAGCCAGACAGCTCTCTGGGTACACAGAGAAACCTTAAAGAGGTTCTCAAAAGCCCACAAAATTTTTGTCTTTGCAGATATTCAAAACTTGACCAGATGGGGCCCTAAACCAGCTGGTTGAACTTTGAAGATAGCCCTGGGGGTGAGGATTAAAGAGGTCAGCCTGGGTGAGTTCCAGAGGCCACTTCAGCCTGAGTCTGGGTTTTTTCTCTTTCCAATGTCCTGAATACACTTGTGTGCTCTGTATTATGGACCAGTGTATATTTAGGCAAGCTGAGTGCAAACATCTTGGAAATCAGCATTCCCACAGTGCAAGACAGAAAAAGCTTCATTCATTTCACAAGAAGCTCCCCAGTGTATGGAGGAAGGGGGAGCTTATGTCATCCTCTCCCTCATCCTCTTCACTGTAGCTCTCTGGCACAGTCTAACACTTATATGTGGAGTTTCAAGGCAACAGGCAAACTTGTACTTATTTATTCTAGAAAGGTCACTTCAGACGTGTCTGGATTCTGGGAGGTCCAGCCATGACTCAATCTTCCAGCTTAGCTGATTTAGGTAGCAAGGAGCCAACTGAATTGCTCATGTTCACACATCCAGCATGAGTCAGGAGCTTGGCTTAAAGTTGTAACTGCAAACCCCTGGCTGCCAGAGCTTTAGTCTGTCACCTGGTGCCTCCTTTTTGGTTTGATTTGACCCTGGTCCTAACTTGGTGGTCTGAGAAACCAGCTGTAGCAATGTGACTTCTAATACCTTAAACCTGCATGATCCCAGCAGCTGAAGAAACTACCAATCTGCAGCAGATTTCCCAGGCACATAGATGTCTGTCCAGAATGCACTGCAAGCCCGTTCTCCATCATATCCTCAGCACTGGGCTAGCTTGCAGGGAGAGAATATGAGCCAGCATCCCTCACTGCTGGGATGCAGCAGGCATCCCCGGCACAGGAAAGAGTGGTTGCTGCATCATCTGGGAGCAGGTCCAGGCAGGTCTGGCAAGCTTGGTCCAAGCAGAAAGTGTTGGCTTGAAGAAAGCAGTCACATCCCAGATGTGACTCCACTGAAATTTCCCGATAAAGACCTTATTCAAACAGTCCTTCCACTGTGCTTTGTAGCAGACCAAGTACACCCTGAGCACAGCCCTTCAAGACATGCTACTTGCCTGCAGAGCCTGGCAGAATGACTTGGGCATGTTGTCTTGAGACATTATCTGAGGGCATTTGATTTATCTAGTCAGTTACAATTTCAGGATGAATTAATGTTCATACATGTGAGAAACAACCTGAAACCATGTTTTCATCAAGGCAAGATACACTTCTCCTGAAGTAGAAGATCACTGTGACTTCATTTGTCCAATCTTAGAGCTTTTGAAACCAGATGTTACATATTTAACGTTTGTTAAAATTAATATTATGTGGCCAAACTTTCCTATTTTCTGTTTCTGTCTGAGCACTTGGGAAGGAGGGATTGCACTGCAGTGCAGTGCAGGGATAAATTCAGGGTTATGTTTCTGGGGAAGCATAACTGCCGCTAACCCACACTTGCCTGAATGAGGTTGAGAAGTTATTTCACTGGAATCATCCCTGTGTTTAGCCAGTATTGCTCCATCCACAATGGGCAAATGAAATGGTAACTGGCTAGAAGAGCCTTGCTTTGAGTTTTGTTTTACGGTCCAAACCCACAAAAATGGTCACATGCAGTTTCTGTTTCTTCTAGATTAGCAAAGTTCTGGAAAATAAATTGGCAGATTGACACAATGAACATGAAACCAGGAGCTATATTCTTCCTTTATAATTTTTCTTTTTAAATAGACTATTAGAAGGGATGACCAAGGCTTCAAATCTTCCATTTACTAAGTTTATTTGATTTTTAACCAGATCACATTCTGCAACCCTCTGTTAAATTATGCTCTTTCTGCACAGGCTGTTTCTCCTTCTCTTATGAATGGCTGATCCCCTTATGATTAAACAACAAATATATTTTTTTTCATAGACTGTGCAATTGCTGTACAGCAATGGAAAGAATAGAATAAAATGGAGCTATGACTCAGTGCTTGGAAGGCTGCGGAAAAGAGGGGTGTACGAGAAATGATGAATATATTGGGTATTTCTGCACAGAAATTCAGTTTTTAAATACACACTTAGCCAATACAATTAATTAAAAGATAAAGTGCTTAAGTATTTGACTAATCTAACTGGGACAAGGGAATAAAGCAGTTTATGTTTCTCTAGCAGTATGCAAGTCGAAACAGCAGTATCTACCACTACAGATAAATGCCTTGGCAGAATTTCTGTGATAACCTTGATTTCTAAGGCTTTCTAAGTCAGCTCTTTTCTGTAGCACATAGTCAGCTGATCCCTCTGATACTTTTAATCCAAAATCCATTTTTAATTCATTCCTCTCTCATTTGTAAGAACTACCAGTAACATTTTTCCTCAGGTATATATGCATAATTCCCATTGATTTTCATGGCAGTTGGTGATTATGGAACTCTAGAACAACTTGGTCTTGTTTATTTTAAAAGAATAAATAAATGACTCTTTACTCTGAAAAGACTCTGTTGAGATGAGGCTTCCCAAAAACCTGCTTTGCTCATGGAAGTTCATTCTCAAAGTTGAAAACTTTATTTTTTGAATTAAGGAGACAGCTACTGGCAGAAGCCCTTAACTTACTGGCTGACTTTATTACTAAAGAAATGAGCACTTGACTCAGAAATTTTTCCTAGCCTGCATAAAACCAAAATGTCCCCAAGGAAGCGTCTGTCAGTCATTTTCCCTTTTGTAGAGCCATAACTAGAGTTGGTGCCTTTGCAGCACTAGATGAGAGCTAAGCCAGTGACAGAGACCCAGGGCAACCATCAGAAGATGATGACAATGGGTTCAAACCAAGAAAAAACTAAGCTGCTGACTAACCCAGAAATACTGCGTGAGTCTGTGAGGAGACAGATTAAATATCAGTGAAGACTTACCTCTCCTGTAGTTGGAGTAAGAAGACTTCATCAGTACAGTCCTTTTGATAGAGCAGCCTGTAGGAGATACCAACTAGAAGGTTCCCTTTGTTACCTTGGTTTCTAATTCTTCCTTATAAGCTTTCAGCATCCCGTGGTTATTCTTCAGAGACAGCTCTACACATTCTGTGCATTTTTTGATGTAGAGGGCAATTTTTCCAACCCCCTTCTTTGTCCATGCCTTCTGAACTGCCTGTAGGTACCAGTAGCCAATACTCCAGTCATAGGATTCGTCCCATCAAGTTTCAGTAATGGCAGCTAGGTCCCAGCTTGCTAGCATCATGGTGGCTTCTGGTTCCTTCTATTTGTTGCCCATGATGCATGCATTGGTGTAGCAGCACTTCAGCTGGGCTGTTGGCCATGTCACCTTTTTAGAGGACCACCCTTAATTCCTTTGAAGTATTTCACTGGTGTTTCCCTGTTGACTTCTAGTACCTCAGGAGCCCCTGGCTCATTTTCACAAGGCTTCAAGTATGCCCCAGTGTAGTCAGTGTGCCTCAGAGCTAAGGGCCCTCACTGGCATCCTGTTTCTCTAACTTTAGCATGTCATTGCAGAACTTACTATGGGCAAGCCCGATATTATCCCTGTTCCCCTTGAAGTCTAGTTTAAATTTATGTCAATGAGCCCCACTAGCTACTCAGCAAAGGCCCTCTTCCCCCTTCAAGAAAGGTGTATCCCATCTCATGCCTGCAGGCCTGGTGCTCTGTGGGCCAACTCATTATCAAAAAGCCTCAAACTGTGGTAATGACACCAGCCACGGAGCCATGTAATAATAGACTGGGTCTGCCTGTTTCTTCCAGTGTTACTGACTGCAACTGGAAGAATAGAGTTGAAAATAATCCGTGTTCCAGATTCCCTTAGCAACCATCCTAAGGCCCAGAAGACTCTTTTGATCACCGCTGGACTATAAGTTGCAGATTCATCGCCACCCACACTAAAGAGCAGTAATGGGTAATAGCCCAAGAGCTGTTCCAAGCTAGGAAGTTTCTTAGTGATGTCCTTAACCCAGGCCCCAGGGAGGCAGCAAATGAATGTATCTAGATATGTTTGCTGGGGTGGGATGTCTACTTTAACTCACTTGTGGAGTAGAAGATAGTTTGAAAATATTTTTCATTGTTTATACTGAGGTTTAGGGCTTGGAAAAGGTTTGGTATTGAGTTTGCCAACCAGTGAATCTCTCTGAAGAAAACAGCCTTTATTAATCTTCCAGCTATGAGAACACTTCTGCAATCTTTTGGCACTGGGTTGGCATTGATGTTGAGGTAGCATCTGCAAGCACTTTGAATAATATTAAACCACTGATTGGTCATATGCACTCTTTATATTCATTATTTATATTTACTCTTTGTATTCATCAATGAGATGTATTTGTATTTGTCATGTGTCTCTTTTATTGGGAACTAGGACTGTGACATGACGGAGGAAGGCATTTAACTCTGATATTGAGAACAGCCTGCTGCATACCTCCGTCCCAGGAAACTAGTTAGAAGAAAAGAGTTATGGTTTAGAGGAACTGGATAATTTATAGTTGCAGCTGTTTACTTTTTCTTTGCATAAGCCCTTGTGAAGTACACTATAGAAAGACATAGGGAAAGTCAGTTTTTAGAGGAGAGTGTTTGGAACAGGACTGCATGTTTGGAAGGAGCAGTTACTAGCATCTGTATGGCCATTGCCAAAGTTTCTAGGATGTTATGAATTGCCAGTCATTCCCATCTGGGATAGAGGAATAGGAAGGGTGGGTGAGACTGAAATAGAATTGCTGTTCTTCACTACAAAGTCCCATCAAAACACATGCTTAAGGAAGTGGCCAAGGCTGCACAGACATCAAAGGGGCAGGAGTCCTTCCTCCTCTACAGTTTTTGATGATTTCAGACTGGCTCATATAAATATTGGCAGTATTGCAGCCTTTGACAGTGCTACCAGTGGCATCTTTTATTTTTTCATTACAAGCATGAACATTACCAGTAAATGTATAGTGACTGGAGAACTTCTCAATATAGGAAGAGGTTTATCTGCCTTCTTACTGAATGACGCACACTTATCTTGTAATTTCGCTGTGGTGCATTACAAACTATGTTTTAATGGTACTGATGCACTGATCAATCCAGATTGGTCTCTGTGGCAAGCTTTGTCTTCCTTGCTACATACTTGTCTTTCTCATGACTTACCTGTTAGTCAGTGCTTGGCTTAGTCACAATTCTTGCCAGCAGTGATTTTCGATAACTCCAAACCACTGATAAAGATTCTGCAAAGAGAAAAAAAACACTCCTTTGAACAGAAATCTTTTTCTGTGCTCTGGCTGCAAGACCACTTCTTTTCTATCTTTCTGGAGGAGGAAGATCTTAAGAAGCTTTAAAATAGGATAAAATCATAGTTATTAATCCTGGCCCTAAACTAATTTTCCAGGATCTGATTCTGAAAATGTCAAAAGGAAATAGAGAAGCTTCAGATCTTAGGGTAGAATTTTGCTCTAGTGACCGAGACAAACCTGTACGGAGATCTTTAAGTTTCTATGTCTGGAAAAAGGAAAAAGCCAAATGCCCCACTTTTCTTCCCTGTGAAAGAGTTTGATCTCGGAGCTAATGTACAAGAAGGCCAATCCCAGTCCAGTCCTCAGGAGGCTCTCACAGAACATTTTCAAACTCTTTGAGATGATTTAAAAAAAGGAAATAAAAATGAGAAACATAGATATAAAAATGAAAAGAAAATTATTTCCTAGGCTAGCATCTTCTGAGATAATACAGAGAATGATACCAGTGATATTAACATCTACAATTTGGTCATTTCATGTGTTAATCTTGTTAATTTGCTATTTTCCCCTCAACTTCAGTTAATTAAAAAAGACAGATCTGACCTGACAATGGTCTCCATGGTGCTTGTAATCACACTTTCCTAAACCCTGACATGCTGCTGTTTGTTATCACATTTTCTTGGGTTTCCCGTTGTTTTTCAAGCCATTTTTCACAATTGAATGAAGGCTGATAGGAGGTAACATGCCAAACAAGTTTTTGTGAGTTTTTGCTTTGAAAGTGACAGTGGAGAGAAAGCCATTGCTCAGTAAGATTGCTGGGCAAGGGCTTCAGATAAGCATTTAACTGACAAAACACAGTCTGATGGAGAACAAAACTTCCTGCAAATGTATAGACTGAGCTAGAGCTGTCATATCTTTCAAAAAGCGAGCAAAATCCTTCCAGTGATCTTCTGTTCCTTAAATTGAACGGAGTAAGAAGTGACTTTCCTGTTTGAGTCCTGATGTTTTTGCTTGCGTCACTGTTTATAAAGCAAATGAAGCAAAAAGTAAGGGAAAAGACCTCTCTGTTAACCCTCACAGCCTTGAATTTTTCCTTGACTGATTACAAAGTTCTTTCCAAACACTAGTTTATCATGTTAAAGGGACACATATACTGATATTCTGTCAATTTTCAATGCCAAATATCTTTGCTGACAGCAGGAAAGAAGAAGTTAGTGAATGGAAGACATTATATACAGAAATAATTCAGCTGGTAAAATGATGAGCAAGGAAAAACTGAGACCCAGTAAGTGGAGTTAAAAAGAAAGAGACATGAGTAATTTTGCATGGTGTCCAAAAGATTTCAGGTAGTGTTGTGGCTGACATATTTTGATTATACAATAAATAGGTCCCGACCTGAAACAAAATTAAACTCCTACGAACTGGTCAAAAGACAGAAGAACTGATTATAAATAGTGTGGAAATTGCTAGTGTAAAATTTCTTAAACTACACTGTGAAAAGCAACATAATGGGGTAGCTTTTAACGGGGTGGCTTTAACGCTTGATGATTATCTGAGATGTCCTGCAAACCCACAGAACTATTAAGCCATAAGAAAATTTGGGTTGGAATGAGCTTCTGGAGGTCCTCTAGTCCAGTCCCCCACTCAGAGCCCATCCAGTTACAGCATGTTGTTCAGGGCCTTGTCTGGCAGAGTTTTTCATATCTCCAAAAATGGAGATGCCAGTACCTCTCCAATACTTGCTCCAATATTTCACCATCCTCATGGTGAAAAAAATGTTTCTGAAATCATGATTGGAATTTATGATTTTGCAGTTTGTGACTGTTGCCTCTCTTCAGATTGCAGTACACATCTGAGAGTTTCTCTCTGTCATTTTCTCTGCTTCATACCATTATGCAGCTGTGGTCAGAAGTGAGATCCTCTAACCTTTCTCTTCTTTGGAGTGAACAAGTCCAACTCCCCCTCCTGCTCCTCATATACACACATACTTCTTCCTATGTTCCTTCATATACACACATACTTCTGAGTCTGTTTTCTCAGTTGACCATCACATAACTTGCACTCCTGAATTAGATATCTAAACACCAAGAGAATGAAGCTGGGAAGCTGAAACAGGGTAAAATCAACCGCCTTTGACCATAATTTGAGACTTGTGACCAAAACCCGTTTCAGAAGCCCCAGGGTAAAAGAAAGAATGACCCACCCAGAAGAATGCTG
Organism: Agapornis roseicollis; assembly: GCA_002631895.1. NCBI lineage: Eukaryota > Metazoa > Chordata > Aves > Psittaciformes > Psittacidae > Agapornis > Agapornis roseicollis. The sequence continues at coordinate 72,619 of NDXB01002878.1, forward strand.
TATTTCATGGTGGCAACTGAAGAGGTTCTAGATAAGCTGAAGGGAGTCATCCAAAATAATTTTATTCAGCAGGTAAGGCTTCTGCCTGCTTAGCAGGGTTCCTCACTCTTGGATCATTTTGTTGGCTCCAGGTGGTCAAGGTGGGCACCAATGAAATGGTTTAACTTTAAAAGAGAAATTCTAGCAAACAGACTTTGTGGTAACAGCAATAAGAGTTAATGACTCTCTGACAGCTTTGGTCTGTATAAAGGTGTGTATCCAGAAGGCTGCACTTGGCAGCCCTGAGAACTGGAACCTTCCCTTTTCATTGACAACACGAGCTGTTGCTGGTGAAGTATGAAACAGCTTAAGGTGAGATGGAACGCTAGGTATCTGCTTGACTGAAGATCAGCAGAATGAAAGAGAATTAAACTTCTGGCAAAGCTGAATTAAAAAATACATAATGGGAAGAATGGTTTAGGGGAACAAATCAAAGCAAGTCCTTCTGACCTTGGTAACTTTCTCATAAATAGGAAACAAACTGCAGAACTGAAACCAGTGGCTCACTGTACTGAGATGTGCTCTACCAAATGACTGTGTACACTTTTCATTATGTGATCAGAGGATCAGACTGGTCTTATGGTGGGAGGATTTTGAGAAGAGGAAATGAACACTGTCAAAAACACCCCATGGTTATTGCAACAGAGCTGTGACCCAGAGAACAAGAGGCTGCTGATCAGCCTCGGGATGAGGTAATGGGGTTAGGCAATAGCCAGATTATGCAGTACATTTTCTTTTTATTTTGAGTGAAAACTAATGTACAGACCAGTGTGATTTCTCTCTTCCCATCTTTCAGCCCCTGAAAAATGATTCATGTGATGCATCAAGTGAGGAGACAGTGAGAACATGACACCAAAGACAGATTTGCCTGTGATTCCAAAGAGCTGCTCAGAGCTCTGCAGAGGGAACCTGGGTTCAGGCATATGGCCAGCAGTCACTAAAGGTAAAAGGGTGTGCATTGTTTTGACCTAATACAAATTAAAATGGATCCTCTCAGCAGCAATTAAGCCTATTTATATTAAGCAGTGATTACAAGTTTGTAAAACCATACAGGTCTCCAGGACCTGAAGTGTTTCAAGGTCCACAACTCAATTCAAAACTTGCTCCCAAACAAATGATGGACTAAAATTTCCAAGAGCCCGGACTCTGGTGTTTGCTGCACAGGAAAATTTCATAGCAGACATTTGGGTCCAACATGATCAAAAGTGCAATGTCCTTGCTCTTCCCAGAACTTCAGAGAAGCTCTGCAAAGCAACTAGTTTATGTACATTTTCACTTCTCAAAAGCGGTTAACTGAGTTCACTTTACTGCATCATATCCTGTGTTTTTTTCAATCACAATGAGCACTGACCATCTTTATGCACAATGTTTTATCTGGACTTGCATGGGGACAGCGGAAGGAAGAGATTCTCCTTTTTTTTTGAAGTGGGTGAGATATAGCAAGGGTGATTTAAAAGGAGAAAATCTGGCGCAAAGAGAGAACTGCTTGTGCCTCCACTCTCGGTGGAGTTTTGAGTCATTCATGCAGTGCAGTAGCTAGGGAGCCCGAGTGACTCATACACATTGCTAACTATGGAGAATAAATATATTTTCTGAAACATTCAAGCATTACTCACATTTTCACTTAGTATCAGCTGATTCTAGTAGCCTTATTCCACCTTTTGGGATTTAGTACAATGGGTTATATAAAAGACAGATTGGGCTCAAACTCCCTTTAAACTGATGTGCTAAATATGGCATTAGGCACCTTGCTTAGATGATGAAGTATTTTGAGTGCCCCTCAGTTCAGCATGAAAGTTGTTATCTTAAACAAGGGGGAGCTGGGAAAACCGTAAAACTCATGTTACAGCTGACTTTAAAAGCTCTTGATAACTATTTTAACTCCTGTGTTAACGTAACTCCTTAACTCCTTTCATCCCAAAGGTTTCTCAAATGTTCAACCAACTGGTAAAGAGATTGTATCCAAGGATTTATTGCCAACTCTTGAACTGGTGCAATTTCTAGGGACTTCAGTACTCAAAATCATGGGATCACAGGAAAACACCGAGTCTTTTCTAGGCTGAGTTCTCCAGGTTCCTCTCATACACCATGTGGTTTAACCATCTGGCAAGCTTAGTGGCCCTACGCTGGAATTGCTCCACTATGCCCATGCCTTTCAAGTATGGGAGAGCCCAAAATCAGACACAGTATGTGGCCCAGATATGGTCACACAAGTGCTGAGTAAAGGGCAATGATAACTTCCCTTGACCTTGGCTATGCTTTTGCTAACAGAGCCCAGCCCATTAGGATCCATACCGCTCAAGAGTACCCAGAGGTGACATGATGTGGGTCAGTACCACTGCACAGTACAAAGATCTACATATGTCAGGAGATCTACATATGGTCATGCATAACGTCATCCACTTTGTAGAAGACTGTGTAGATTATTTGGTAGATCCCTGGAGTAAGACTAGAAGTTTGACATCATTAAGTTCTTGATTAATAAATGGTAATTTCTTGATTAATAAAGGTAAAAATGAGTCATTTCAGTTTTAAAGAAAAGTGAAAATATGCAAACCCTTTTTGCAAATAATTTTGAGGTCAGTAGAAAAGCGCTGTGTAAGTGCTAGGTGTTATTTTGCATTGGCTCTTTGTCAATGCCTGACGTGATTTTCTGCTTCTTCTTCTAAAACCCCTGACAGCCCTTCTCAGAGATGGGACATGGACCTCAGACTGGAGAGGTCCAAGATTTCCAGTGCTGAGAGACTGAAATATTTCACCAGAAACCACTGAGAGTTTTCCAGTGCCTCCCCATGACCCATGCTCTAGGAAGGCAAAAACATTTTCCTGCAGTTGGATGGGGAAGAATCAGAGGTGCTTAGCTGGTGAAGATCAGAAAAACATGGATTTATCTCTTCTGATGGCCAGTGGAACAGACAAGGAAATACAGACATTGATATGGGCACAGAAAGCTTGATCTAGCTCTGCAATGTACTAGGATAAGTCAGATGTCAATCACCAAGGCTAACACTGCAGTTAAGCCTAATCCCAACTGATGATACATTTGCTTAAATGTGATTCCTTTTCCTAATAAATAAATAAGTAAATGCATTTGTTGAATATAATTAGCAATTTCTAATTGATTGGTCTCCTTTTAAAGTCTGGCTAACATTTACTGAAGCCAGCAGGTGTCTGTGGGTTGCTCCATCCTCATATCCAGTGTTCAGGACTGTCACAGGGGAGACGTGGGCAATGCTCGGGCTTAGTCAGGCATGTTGTAGAATGTGCATACCTCAGATAGAGACAGATGGTTGTTTGCTCTCTAGACATATGTAGGTTAATTCCCTAGAGGAATGCATGTATCTTTATCTGATTGCACTTCAGGGGAAATTTTGCAGAACAACTTCAATGGGAATTGTGGGAAGCTCTCAAAAGTCAGGTAACAGTTTTCTGTGGGCTGAGATGTTTAACAGTAGGCAATGCGGTTTGCAACTCTTAGCCAAGAGGTATGGCAGTGCTATTGCAAAAGGACTTGAAGATTTTGTAAGGTAATTGTTAGGAAATCAATCAAGAATAGGGCAGAAAATGATCTTATGTTACCAAGAAATGAGTAGTGTAATTGTAGGGAACAGTTCTGTTCCCCCATCTTAGAGCTAGAAAACATCCAGGGGAAGACAACTTGTGTAGTTTCTTGACTTAAAGAGGTAAAGCAGGCCAGGAGCCTCTACTCTAGGATACAGGCAACTGAGGGTCTATAGAGGCCTATCCAGCCTTTTGGGGGTCCATTGAATTTGGGATATCATAGAGAAGCTGAAGAAAGTAGGGATTCTTCACTATTTCTGACACTATAAAAACTAGAGGGACTCCTGCCATCAGCAGGTTTATCACAAACAAAATAAGGTACTTTTTCATAAAGTACCTATAAATGATGGAACTGATTGCCATGGTAATTGTGAAGGTGGAAAACATACAGGTATTCAAGGCAGACTGAATAAATTACCTCTGACTGTGATTATTGAGCATGACATTGCAAACACAATCTCCTGCTCAGGAAGTCCCCCAGGCCCTTGTGGTGGATTGTCCCCAGCTGGATGTGAGGTACCCACCAAAGCTGCTCTATCACTACCCTCCTCAGCTGGACAGGGGAGAGAAAATACAACGAAAGGCTTGTGGGTTGAGGTAAGAAAAGGGAGAGATCACTCACCAATCACCATTATGAACAAAACAGACTAGACTTGGGAAACTGAGTTTAATTTATCAAGTATGGGCTTCCCATAGAGTCACAGCCTACTTCAGGCATCCCTCTGCTCCAGCATGGGATCCCCCATAGGCTTCAGGTAGAGCTCTGCTCCACTGTGGACCTCCATGGTCTGCAGGGGGACAGCCTGCACCATCATGGACTGCACCACGGGATGTGTGAGAATCTCTGCTCTGGCGCCTGAAGCACTTCCTCCTCTCCTTCTGCACTGACCTTGGTGTCTGCAGAGCTGTTGCTCTCATATATTTGAGGTCCTCTCTTCGCCAGGTGCTGCTGCACAGGTTTTTTACCCCTCTTCTTAAATACATTGTCCCAGAGGTGCTACCACTGTCACTGATGGGAAAGGAGGTGGAATCATATTGGTATGCTTGCTACTCATAATGATGGACTCCTTTCACCCACAACATATACAACCTCTGTGTGCATGCTCATCTGCCATAGATGCATGCTCCAAAGCCATAAGTGAAGGCAAAGCTGGAGGTCTGCTGGGGGAAGAACTGGGAGCACCGGGATGCGAAAAGCCTCAGCAGTGTGGTGGTGTGCTAGAGTCTGCTGCTTACTGGGTGACATAACAGGGCTACCTGAGATGTGGCCATGACTTCCACAGCTGCAACTGCACCCCTGAGCAGATATAGCATTGTACGGAGTCCTGCAGGTGGTGGGACATGCTAAAGGAAAGACCACCTTAGGAGTGCTCCTTAGGGTCTCGCCAATATGCAGAGAGACCCCAGTCACGCACCCATACTAGCCCTCATCTACTACCCATAAAGGAAGTTCCTATCTATTTGCATGGGTCAGGGAAAATCAAGTTATCTGAGGATGTTCAACGCCCTATCCTGCTCAGGTGATCAGCACTGGTGTAGTCAGTGGTGTCCTACCATCAATGTCTCTGGCACAGGAGACCAGTAGTGAAAGGACCCACACTGTCCTCCTATCCTCACCTCTTCTGCAAAATCCCCTTGATGGCAATGGCACAAAGTGCACTCTGCTCATGACAGACCCTGTGGGAAGCTATGCCCTGCAGTGTGACCAGCTCCAGCTGCCTCAGTGATGAGATGCTGCTTAGGCTCTCACAGCTGCATCAGGCAGAGCTGCCAGCTTCAAAACAGTGTCTTACCTCTTTATCCATCTCTTCCACCTTCCTCCTGCCTCTGCCCCAGCTCATCCCTCTGATAAACAGGGTTGGACATAACCACAGTGGAGACCTGGGAAAGGAGCTGTGTGATGGTCCAGGCTTTGCTTTGTCAAACATCACCAGGCGCACCCTGTAAGGGGTCCTGCGCAGAAGAAGGGCATCTCCTTGTCACTCCCAGCCTCTCCGTCACATTAAGCTTTTACTTTAGAGTGGAAATTCTGAAGCACACACTGCCATTTCCTATTACTCTGTGCACGACTTGGCACAGTAAGGTCTCTGTGGTGGGTCTCCAGGAGCTACTATAACTGCATACACCCTATACATGCAGGAGGAATCACTGGGGAATTAACTCTGCTGGATTCAGCCTGCTGCTGTGCTGCTCGAATAACCATGGGAAAAAAATTGTATTCATTCAGCAATGTGTAGGAATGTTTAAAGTATAAAACCCACATTCATAATACATAAGTAAATGGGATAAAAACAACAAAAAAATCACCATTTGTGTCTGATAGTCTGAGATCCTTAATTTGCTCTAAATGAAAAGGTTGCTGTCAGTTTAGGTTCAGTCTAGAGAGATGAATAATTTGTTTGATCGCTTGAGAAACAGGAGATCATGTTCCCCAATAGGTTGTTATTGTATTTCAGCAATAGCATTCTCATCCAAGGTTAGCTAGAGTTACAGCACTGACAAAGCACAATGCTGCTCTATCTCTGGCTTTATGTCCTTTGATCGCTGCTGCTGAAGCAGAAGACATCCTCACTATAAGACACAAAAATATGCAGGAACCATTAAGAAAAAAGCTTTCTCTTGCCAGCCCACCTGCTTGTGGAGGAAGATGGTTTGGAGCTTTGAGCCATGGCTGAGGATGGCACTGAAGGGGTGGATGGTGGTGAGGGACACTGGTGGTGCCTGCCTATGGGATGCACCTCTTCCTTGCACCTGCCCTGAGAAGGATTTGCCCTACAGCTCCTTTCATGTTAGGCATAAATGCAATAGGCTGCAGGTCCTCTCCTCCTAAGGTAACCCTTTAAACGCATTTGGACCTGTTCCACCCCAAAAGCACTGCCTGACTCCTGAAAGAGCTGGGGGTGACCACTCCATGCCCTGTCTGCAAGCAAGGACTCCAGGGAGGGTGCTCAGTCTTGCTTGGCAGGTTGTGTGCTAGAGACATGCCCTGATTTGGGGTGAAATGGCCTTTCCCCTGCATATTGTCTGGCCAGCCTGGCACAGCTGGGGAGGGCTACACAACTGCTTCCAAAACATTGGCAAACCCAGACGTTGACCTGCTCCTGCTGGTGATAACCTGCTCCTGCTGGCCTCTCTGAGGGCCCCTCACACCCAGGTGATAACAGCCCCACACGTCACTGCAGCCTCTCCCTGTCTCCTCCATCCCATCACGCAACCACAAGTTAGTCTGAGAAAGGTCACAGGTTTCTTTCTCCTCACGACCTGTGCTCGGCTGCTGAATCTGCCCCACCTCCTGCTGCTGGTGCTGCTGCTGCTCCCTTACTCATGCTCCTGGAACACTGAAATGAAAAAGTAGCTCTTTGGTTTATGATGGGAGCTGCCAGTTTCTAGGAAGCATGTCCAATACTCTTCCTGATCACAAGCAGTCATTGTGGCTTGGGAAGAACTGCTGCTTCAGTCCTGGGCACTTTATTCACTAGGAGAGAATTTGTATGAAACCCTCAAACTCTGGGCAAATCTGGGTTTGTATCTACCGTAGCAGGTCCAGACTGGTGTTGCTGGTATGGCCACAAGCTCAAGAAACTTTGAGACCCTCAGGGCTTCCCTCACTGTGTTCTCCTTCAAGTGGCTCTGCTCTACCCTTGAAAGTCCTCTACTAAAACAGCACCTGCTTGTCATACCTAAACACTGGACCAGGAATTTGTCATGGGACCATGAAATCCTTTCTTCATACTTACATTTTAAACAATCCACCCCACATCTCACAAAGCTGAAGCCACCACACTGTGCCCACAAACTAAAACATTGGACATCTCAGGTGTGATTCATCACACCAAATTCAGGCAGATGTCTGGCATCCCAGCCTTCTTTTAGAACTGGATGGTAGCATCAGGCATGTGTAGAGAGTGTTTCATGTGTCATGCACATTATACCTCAGGAAGTGAGGACTACTCTGGAGGTATCTTTTTCTTCTCTTCTAATGCTTTAATTAGAGTAAATTAATCCCTCTGCTCCTGCTCCTATACAGCCTTCTCACCATTTTCTTCTCATTTTCATTGCATTTCATCCATCTGCAGTGCCCTGACGTGTTAACCGGCGAGCTTTTCACAGCACAGCCTTTATTTGTATTTTTACAGCTCCCACTAGAGCAGCTCCTTCAACCTGACCCTTTCTCTCCGAAGGCTACTACAAAACAAACTGCTGCAGAGTGTTAGGAGGAAAGCAAGGTCCAGCTGCTGTTGCATGTGGCCCAAAGGTGCCTTACTTGATCCACACCGAAATACAGGCAAGTGCAGCTTGTGCATTTACTATCCAGCATGTGTCTGATATGCAGTGTTTTGAGACAGGCCGCACTCTGATCCTGGGGCTATCTTCTCCAGGCAGCAATGTCAGCACTGTTAGGCAGGAGCTCTGCTGTTGCTGTGGGATTCAGGAGAGGTGATGACTGTTGCATGAAAAACTGCCTCTCCTCTCAAGGAGCCAAATGAAGAATGATGAGAAAAGTCATTGCACAGGCTCGTACTCCCCAGCATACACAAAATATTTTCTGCTTCTCGGCTTGCTGCTAGTTCACCTTCAGCCCCACTTTTCATTTAAGCCACCTTGCAACGACCAAGGATTTTGAGCAGTGAAGTAGTCTTTTTCTAAGCCCAGCACCATGCAGAACAGGACCTCCCTTCAGAGCAAATGGTTTGTGAACTGTTATACTAGTAATAGTATCAGGACCAAAGATAATGAAAGCATGCAAAACACTGAATTTAGTGAGACTGGGCTTCAGAAACATGGGTAGTAATCCAGCCTTGGCTTCCTGAGCACGATGTCTGAGAGGCTTTGCACAAACAAAAAGAAGTGTCATTCACATACATTGCGATCAACAAGACTTTTGCAGTCTGTGTTTCCTGAACATTAGTTTTGGCTCTTCTATATCTGGCATAGTAATGACTTAATAATTTTCCTTTTAACTTAAAATTCATTGGGCACAGTCTAAGTTCTTGTTTCAATTAAGCTGCCCAAGAAAGTAATACAAATTCAAGCTGGAAATTAAGAGGATGTTTTCAGTGACCAGATAAATAAAAGGTAACTCAAGCTTTCCATTGAGTAGGTGGAATGAAAGAGCAAGATATCCTTGAGGATGGTATATGAAAGAAATAACACAATTCAATTGCCTGAGATAGCCCAGGCATCCTTTTAGGACCTATGATTCACATGACATTTGTGCCTTATTCTCAGCTTTTCAAATGTCTGTCTCCTACTGTTATTATTTTTAGCTCTGTTTGCTAAAGAAACAAGGCTGATGTGATGAGGCTGCCCATCTGCCTGGCTGTCTATCGTCTTCCATCTGTCCCTTCTCCTGTGAACCTGCTGGCCTGTTTCAGCCCAGTCTGATGGCAGGATGGAGATCTCAGGGTGAATTATCCTATAGGTGTCATGAAAATTGGCTGCTTCTCAGGGAAGGACAAACACAGCTCTTGGTGGAGAGAAGCGCAGGGTGAATCCAGCTTTTGGTACTCTATCCATGGCAGCAGCCACATCAGGCAATCTGGACACAGGATACTGAAACAACATGCCTGTGGAGGATGTCCTAAAGGACACAGGGCAGCTGGGCTATTGCCATGCAAAGGCAAGGGGATGAAGGATGCAGTTCTTCGGATAAGCCAGCTTTCCCCATGGCTGCACTTCACCAAGCAACACCTGCATCTGTAACCCTGGGTAGCTCTCCAGATACAGGATTCAGCTCTCAATATGTGGCTGATTTCATGTGTTAACCACCTCCTGATGTGAGCCACTTCAGACACAGATTTGATGTGACTTCTGAAGCTGTGTGTGCCTGTGTTTATACCATGCACCTACTTGAGTGTGAGAGGAGAGCAAGGCCTCTTTTGGGAGCTCTGCTGTCTGTGCAGGAGCACGGTGCTGCAATCCCAGATTGCCAGTCATGCCAACTCAATCTGTGGTCCATCTCCACACATTGCTGAGGCAACATTTAAGTGTGCAAACAGATGATATAGTCTGGCAGGGAATATAAATGAGTGTTTAGGTTCATCTGCTGGGGCTGCTCAACCTCTAATATTAACTGCATGATTTTGCAGGAATGAGACCACCTTGTGCAACAGTCATGGCTCTGAATGTTTCTGAGACTGTTTGTTCTCCCTCTACCAGACCAGACTCTTCAATTTTTTTATAAGCGGAATAATCAGGACAAAGCTACATCTCCTTTCCTGCAGGGCATTTCCTTCCTTCTCAGGTCTCTCCACAGTGCATCACGCACACCTTTCCTTTCTGCAGGTACAAAGGATGTAATCCTGCTCAGGTTCTCCAAGGATCCCCATGTGACTGGCAGCTGATGACAGATCTTGTCTTTTCATTTTCATGCTTCCTTTCTTCAAGCAAAGTGACTCAACAGCCTCTGCAGATCTGCAGCTTCCCTGCCAAATGGAGTGCATTTCATTTCCATGCCTTTTCAAGCTTACCAAAATAAAGTCCACGTGTTTAGCAAGGAAAGCAGTGCAGGGTTTCATCCTGGCAAGGATGCTTGTGGCAAAGACAGTACCAAGGGAGGGAGCTGCTGGAGGGAGACAGCTGGTGTCCTGCTGCTTTTGTTAGGATCCCACTCTGCAAACTTCCTACTTAGTGTTCAGATGCCTAAATTTCAGTTGTGGCCACATAATCTGCTTGTCTATATGCAAAAGACTTGCCCTGTTTCTGAATGAGTTACAGTCATGAATTCACCCTTGGCTAAATTGTATGTTTATTCGTAGTATGAAATTATGAACTCTACTCCTGCAGAGAAAATCATTACTCACATCAATGCCCTAGAAGGGGAGGGCCTAAGGAGAGAGAAGCACAGACATCACAGAAAAATCTAACGTGCTCATTATGAATAAAGTATCCAGCCCAGCTTTAGTCATGGAACAGAATAGCTGCAAACATCATCGAAGGCATGCTTTATGAGGCATCGGACTGATACTTCCCAGCTCACCCTGCCACAAGAGTTTTATTTTAGGATATAAAAATGAGGAGAAAACACTAAAAAGTCAGGGGGAAATGGAAGAAGCCTTTGCAGCACAGGTGTCAGTTTGCATCTATGCAGTGTGGAGCAGAAAAGCAGTTTTTCCACAGCCTGACCTTGCTAAATCTTCACTTCCATTCCTAGATGTGGGCTTTGCTGGTTGTCAGAAATGAGCAGCTTGGAGAGGTCCAGGGAGCCTGAATGCTTCGAGGCAAGGGCAGGCCTGGCTGTATGTGTCCTTGCACTAATGGGGGTCAGGCATGGGAAATACCAGCCTGCCACAGGGCTGAGGATTCCCTTGTGCTGGGAATGTCTTCAACAGTTTTCTTCCTGAAACTGCTGCCATATGTGACATCCGCAGGGACACTAAAGCCCCTTGCTTTACATGAAAGGCTGAAGGGGAATGTGTAACCTGTTAGGGAGCAGCCTGATAGAGGTGAGTCTGACATATCTCCAAGCCTCCAGGTCCAGCTAGTGATAATGTTGAGCCTGTATTTCCCATAGGTGCACACAAAAGCACACATATAAAACACACATATACCCATGGCTGGACATAATGATTTGCACAGATAGATATGACTAGCACTTATGTTAAGACAAAAGCACCAGCTGAGCAGGATGATGGTCCATCAGTGGAAATTACACATACACATAGGCAGGATGTGAACCCTGCAGCAGCCGGTCTTAAACACCTGGCCAGCCCAGTGACTGCCCCTGGATCCCAGTCTGCCCAGTGGCCAGCACCCAGACACATGAGTCCCCAGGGCAGCAGCTCCAGTCTCTCCCATGGTGGCACCTGAGGCACATCTCCTCTGACCCTGCTCCCACTTCAGCTACTGCACCCAGGCCCCACAACGGTGGTTCCTCCTTGTTTCTGGGCTCCCCCAGCTGCAGTGATGCCTGCAGAGTCCCTGTGTGTCTGCTGTAATGGCTGTGGTGGTGGGCCTGGGAGGTGTGGAGCAGGGGATGACTTGCCAGAAGCTACCTCGTATTGCTGGGCTCTTGCAAGGGTCATGTGTCCTAGTGCAATGACGCTCAATGTATTTAGCCTAATGTAAGATCCTTGGTTAATAAAAACTGCTTTGGATTTTCTGGCTGACACAAGGAACACTTGACCCTCTCTTCCCTTTCCAAGAGTCGCATCTATTTCAATGGGAGAGTTTTTAAAAATACCCCAGAGCTGTCTCCACTGCACACAAGCCTCTTAGCACCACTACAAGCACTATCCCAGCACTAAGCAGCATTTACCCTCTGCCTCAGAGCTGTGTCATTTGTGGTGTCTCTTCCCAAAAGTAACTACCTCAAGGTGATGGTGAAGGCTTGTGGCACCTCCAAACACTTGAGTCACCCCTGTCATTCCTCAAAGGACAAGTAAGAGAGAATCATCCCTTTCTGGCTCTTCTTCCAAATTGCCAATTGTTCTATGGTAGTCTCTTTTATTGTATATGAAAGAGTAACGAGCCTTGGTAAATTACTTCAGTAATCAAACTCATATTTCATTTTATGATTTAATGTGGCAACTTTTACCTGCAAAAAGAGAATTTCCCCAATTGTTTAAGAGTATGAAGGACAGACACTTTCACATTTCCAGTCCATTATTTGTTAGGTTTCTGGTGAGCATGATTTTCTCCTGGGTTGTGGTGTGATAATAGCTGGGGCAGAGCCTTGGGTCAGCAGCAACCAAATAGCAATGTCCTTCAGTGTGTGCTTGGCAGCACTGGCTGGCCTAAAGTCTTTTCTTATCAACAGGGAGCTGTAGCAATACATTGAGAAGTGTTTGAAACCAGAACTTGGAGGTGAAATAAAAGCCAGCTCTACCAGCCTCTCTGTAGCACTATTAACTTGCCTGGTTTACATCAGTAAAGCTCTGCTACAGCTTTCAGCCAGGCCCAAGGAAATCTGCTGCTGTTTTGTTATTTTTTGCTGTCCTCACATCAAAACAAGTCAAACACAACTTTTGCATGGAGCTGAAAGCCCATAAGGATTTATGTACATGGGTCACCCTTGCCTTGGCTGTCCAGTCCCAGTGCTTCCCTTGGAAAGACAGCTCTGTCCTTCTCCTGGAAAATCTCTGTGGGCTCTTGCTGAGCTCCAGTTTCTGATACCAGCATGATCCCACAGGTAAGTCAGTTTGGGAGCAGGGGGAAAGCCAGGAAGGCTTTCCTTGGAGCATACTGCCCAGAGCACTGGCCACATGCTCTCAGCTGTGTACCTTCTGCAGTATGCTGTACTGACTGCAGCAGCATCCCCAGACCCTGTTAGTTCATGTAGCCAGCAGCAGTGTCACACTCCCGCCTGCAGATGTAAGAGGAACCAAAGAACCCTTGATCCCTCAATGCTTGCCTGGCTCCACACCTTGCACTCAGCTGTTGGCTTCAAGGACACAGCATCAGCTGCTAGTTTAGTTCAGTTGTGCTAGCATCTTTCCTCATGGATTAAGCATGTCCATAAATCCTATGGCCTATTTGGATGAACACATCACACATGGCTCTAAGCAGGCTAGAAGTGTATCACCTCACCAGTTTAGTATTCATCACTCATGTTGGCAGTAGCAATGATGTGACCTGGTCAAAGCCCCGCAAATTTCTCTATCAACTCTAGTAGACCTCAGACCAATGGGGCAGGGACCCAGTGATCCACAGCCAGCTTTGCTGCTAAGGGAGATCATTTTACTGTCCCAGTGGTACCACTAACTGCCTTGAATCTGTACAAGGACTGGGATTTATTAAAGGTGCTTAATACTGAGAGGCCCAAAGGGTTTAGTGAGTAGTGAGCATCTCTGGCAGTAAGAAAACCTTTAATCAGATGTCTAAATCTGAATGTTGGCAACTGTGGAGACTTGTGCTTCCCATGGGGTAGGTGGAAAGGTGGAGCACTAGCAGGGCTCCCTGCCTCCATGCAGTGACCAAAGAGACAGTGCTACAGCATGGGCAGGGATCCCTGGCTGTCCCATGGGTATTCCTGCAAACAGCTCATTGGTACTCACCTTACTGCCGGTACTGCTCCTCATGAGGCTTCTCGCAGGTGCTACACAGATCAGCAGTCCACCTGCATGCCAGCTCCCTGCCTCCCCTTCTCAGTATAGTGACTGCTGTCATGGACAAAAGCAGAAAGCTGGGGTTTTTTACCTCTCAAATTAGCTGTGAAAATTCATATGAATTTTAAGATCTCTAAATATCCAGTACTAATATTCCCTTTGTTTACCATCAGATCAGTGTTTTACCTTGTTTCAAAAATTAATCATTGCATGTATAGCATCCCTCTTCAGCTTAATATGCAAGGGAAATCCTGTCCCATACCATCAAGGTTTCCTGTGTTTGCACTTTGTTTTATATGCAGGCTTGTGCCTGGATTACAGAAATGATTCCTTACAATTTCCAACAGTGGGAGATGAAATAGGTGGGTAGGTTCAGGACCCTGCTTCTTACCTCCTGCCCTTGTGTAAGGCAACCTCCCCACATACATGCCCGTGTTACCAGAGCAACTCCCAGGGATGATGATTCCTGCCACTTGACACTCAGTATTTGTTGAAGCCTTTCTTAGCAACACATAAAGCAAACACACTCCTGTCTGGCAAGCTGTGAAGAGAGAAGTGTTGCTGTGAGAGAAGGTCTGCATGTTCGAGTGGAGGGTACCAGTACCCACCAAAGGCAACATGCTGAGCAGCAGCTGAGCAGGGGCAGGGAGATGCGCAGCTGCTCTCCTAGTGCAGGGAGAACCATGACATTTTCCATTGATGAACTGATTTTCAAGTAACTGATCTTTAAAATGGGAATAATTCCACCTCCCATGGCCATGCTGAAAAGATCCAATAATGTTTTCCCCGGTATTTTCAATCTCTGGAACTCTCTAGGGATAACCAGGACCTTTCTCTTGGCCTTAGCATGAGCAAATGCAGCAAGACCTTCATCTCTGACTCGGTATGACCATCTGTGACTCAGCTCTGAAATACAGTGTTTTTCCACTGATAATTTTATTATAAGTATAATCTCAAAATGGGCTACAGTACAGATGAGAATCTAAGAACATTTTTAATCTCCTATTATTTACTTGTAACATCATGAATCACAGCATTGCACAGTGTACATGATATTCTCTGATGATATAATTACAGTGCTCTCTATATACTGTGCTTTCTTAATTCATTGTATTCAACATTCACCTTTCAGCAAAGCATGCTTTAATTTCCACATGCACTTTACCCAGTTTGAGACTAAGCATGGGAATTGAAAACAAGACTCCTGATAGAACAGCCACATTGTTCTGGCTGTGTATCTGCTGTGTTTGCTGACCTCCCACTGTAGCCTTTGCTCCCATCCCACATGTGAGCAGCACTGGGTGACTACAGTCAGTGATATGGTTTATCTGAGCTGGACTTTATAATGTGTGACTGGAGCTTGTTCTCAGCCTTATCTGCTGGGGTGTGTTTGCACAGAGAAATACTCCGTGGTTGTTGTGAGCTGCTTGTTCTCAATGGGGGAGGTCTCAAAGCTAAGTCCTGGCACTGTCTGGGGCGGGTGAGGAGGCTGGCCAGCCCTCCATCTTACCTCCATCCTCAAAGGCAGATTAGGCCACAATCTGTGGAGAGCACTAAAAAGACCACATTCCTCCCAGTGCCTCCACAGAATGTGTCCCTAAAGGACAAGCAGGAGAGGACAGTGCAGGGGCTCCATGTGGCTGGAGTGTGGATGCCCAGGGCAGGGAGAAGCCCGTCATCCTGTCTCCAGGCATGGCACAGGCTCCAGCAGGATAAGCAGGGCTTGTGCCCAGGTGGATGAGTTTCCATCCTTCCCAAAGGACTGTTGTTCTTAGGCCATTACAATTGGCCTGGATGCTGGTACTTTGTGCACCTAGTGCTGACTGGTGCAGGCACCATCAGCTACTCTCCCACCATTATCTCCAGGTCAGTCCCAACTCATATTTCTGCTGTGAAGCTTACCAGGAAGAGAAGAACAGCCTTTGCAGGTGCAGGCTGCACAGTCCCTCATCTACTGCTACTTCAAAACATGCTGAAGCTGCTTCTTGAGGCTCAGTGTTAGATTTGAGAGGCTGCTGGTTACTGAGCTGCAGTGGATCTGCCTGGAGAGAAGCCCTTGAAATGGCAAGCAGCATCACCTCCAGAGCCTCCTCTGAGTGCACAAGTGGGGCCATCTGAGCCTGGGTTGAGCAGGGAGCTGATCTGAAAAGCTTGCTGCAAATTCCAGGAAAATGACCTCTGCTGAGGTAACCTTTGCTGAGTCGGGCATCACTGAGTAAGCAGCACTCCAGCACGGGAGGATTTTACCCCAAGCTTTCTTAAAGCTGTAAAGTCATTGTCTGGTGGGTTCCTAACCCTGTCTTAGCTCTCCCTTGGTAGCTGGCAATACAAAGATCTGCCCTTAATCTGTTTCTCTCTGTGCCACCAAACCTTGCAGGGATGATGCCAGTAATTTTCCAGGCTTGCACCCCCCATTCAGCAGACACCAGCTGCTGCTGCATCACTGAGGGGACCACAGACATGACAAAGGTGAGTAAACAAAACCCAGGTTGATCAGCAAACAGCCTTACAGGTGCCTTCCCATCATGGAGCACACCCTACAAAGCCCTGGATTGTCTTGTTTCCTTTCTTTCTCTCATGTCTGATTTTCATACTTATAAACATGCAGATGCAACAGGGAAATTTAGGAAATCGGTTTCTAAGGCAACTGATTATGTGATGATGCAATTACCTTATTATTTGAAAGTCAGGGTGCCATGCATTGCAATAAGCTCTTACCAAAAGGGAGAATGAAAGTTTTCATAATACTTACCCACTCAAAAGCAGCACAGCCCTAAAAATTACTTGCCTTGAGAATACACCAGGAGTGCCAGAAGCCAACAAAATCTAACTGCCTTAGTTGTAAAGTGAGTGGAGGAAGAATATCCTCTTTGCTCTGATGCTGGCAGGTTGAGGGAGGGGGTAACTCTCAGTCAGCAGTGTATGTCACAAAGTCCATAGGGAAAAGCACATGAGTAATCAAGCAGACATCCACCTATGATTACTTTTAATTATGAAAAATTAAAATCTGAGCAGCAAACATGCAGGTCCTAGGACCCAAACATTGTCCCTAAATGCAGTGATAGAGATGACATTGGACCAATGGCTGTACTTCTCTAAAGCACTTCACTTGGGTTAACTTTGGTTTTGAGAGATCATTTTCCTCCACTTGAGCCTGTCTTGCTGTTGTAGATACTGCCTTTCCTCAGTTTGACTTCCTGCAGCCCTACTACAGGCTTTTCTCCTGCATTTTCCTTCCTCCTTCATGGTGCCTCTTTGCACATTGGTCCATACAATCTCAGGACAATCCAGCATTTCTCTCACTTGAATGGTTCTCAAAAACAAGGTCTCTGCATCAGACCTTTGCTTTTGACCTCCAGCATCCACTGTGCTGGGGAGGGAAAGGAGAGGAGCCAGCTCAGATGATGGGAACCCAGTCAGTCTCCACTGAAGGTGGTATCCCCTGCCTCTTCCTCCATGCCCATCCTCAGCACGTTCAGCCTCTTCACAGCCTGTAAGCCCAGGATTTGCAGCCCAGGTTCCTGTTGCCCATGCTTCATGCAGACCTCCCTTATCGAAGAAGTCACCTCAGGTCTGCTGGTGGATCTGGGACCTCTCTCAATCCAATGATGCTTGCAACTTGACTGCGTTTGCCAGCTCCCACTGTGAGTTTCCATGCTTTTCTGCAAAGATCTAGCTCCTTCCTACATGCCAGGAGACACATCCTGGCCTTTTTTCTTGGACTCTGTTTTCATTAGTTTCCATAGTAAGTCCTCACACTGCTCCTTGCTCACAAACAAGTCACAATTATTATTTCTGGGGCCTCAGAAATGATGTTGTAAGAATAAATAGAATTCATCAGTGTTAGGTGTTGTTGGGAGATGCCAGCTGTAGCTGTTGGGCTGCTGTTCCTGAGGGCAGCTGGATTGCTAGAGGTAGGGACCCCATGCCATTGGAGAGTGCATGGTAAAGTTAAAAAAAGATGGAGGAAGCACTGCATAAAGCATTAGCTTGCTGCTTTTGGTCCAGGATACCAGAAGACTTGTAAAGGAGCAGGAGCTGTTAACCTGCTGTCCTGGACTTCACATTGCCTTTCTAGACCCATGTTACTGCCCTTCTGCAGCTGCACGGGTGGCATTTGAAGTGATTGCTTTGAATAGCTTCAGAACAAAAACCCCACCTGGGTCACATCTTACAGTGGGTCACAGCACCATGTAGGTCCTGAGCTGTGTGTGTGGTGTCAGGCTAGCAAATGTGGGCATTGTGTGCTCTGCCAGAAAAGTTGGAGGTCGTGATATCCAAAAACACTGCAGAAATATCTCCTGAGGAACCAGTCTAGAAGAGGACTGCAGAAGGCCTGGTCATGGTGCTTGCACCACCTGGCTGCCCAGCGGCTTCTCAGAGCCAGCCCAATGTTCCAAGGATACCACAGCAGTGACTCTTCCCATGCCAGCAGAAGAAAGCTGCAGCGTGTTCTTCTGGCTATTTGAGATGGGGCCTGTATTTGGTTAAATCCACCACCTCCAGAACTTAACTTGCCACTGAACCTTCTTACAGGGAGTAGGAGAAGCCTCTGGTGTGAATCCCCCTTCATGCACATCCCTGTGGGCTGCAGCGGGTGGCTGGCTCCAGGATGCCCTTCTCCCTGGTGCCAGGGCATCGTCTGCCAGCCATGCACTGTGCTTGGGCACAAGTGTGTGCAGCTGTGTGCTTTCTGCAGTGATTTCCCAGCAGGCCAGGGAGAGAAAATGGAAAGCAAAATGAAATTGCAAAGCTACGCCTGCTCTGTGGGAAATGCTTAGGTAATGTGAATAGCAATGGAGAAGAGGCAACCCCCTATGACTTTCTAAATAGAGCCAGCAAGCATGTGCAACATTAGTAAAACTAAAATGATCATCACCTTCCTCTTGAGGAATTCATACATTTCTGAATTTATTTTTGTGATCGTAATATACTCTGATCTATTATCCTTTTTTTTTTTTTTAATATATATAAATAAAGTATCTCATAACACCCCTTTACTGCAGGGTTTAGGGACTGCAGTTTTACCAAAGATGGCAGCTTAACTGCAGCCAATCAGTACCTAGATGCTGAAATCCAATACAGTAGGCACGGCCACAGGAAGGTCCTGTGGTGAGAAGCAAAAGGGAAAAAGTCAGTGGAAAGTGAAAAGGTGGTAGAAAAGTGGCTGGGGAAGGGATGAAGGTATCTGGGATAAGTAGTCCCATGTGGGTGGCATCCTCTATGTGTGTTTCTGCCCAGGCAGCCCCTGGGCTCATGTAAGAGGCACTCAGCTGTGATCCCCTTAACACCTCTCAAAGCTCCCACACCTCTAACCCCTGGGGTTTACATGGGCTGTGTTTCTAAAATGGCTTTCCTCTTCTGACATTCATATTGAATAATATGGACTTTGCAGTACATGAGATGGGAGTGTCTGAGTCATGTCTTCTTTCCTCTGCACTCCTCAAAATGGGAAGCAGCTCAGGCCTAAAGGCAAGAGCAAGGTTTGCTTTTAGCTATCTAAAATAAAGTCTGTTGACTTCATGCATTGCCCATGGTGTTTTACTGAATGTTTTATGATGCTTCATGCCTGAGCAAAGAGGGTGCAGGGCTCTGACCTTACCACAGTGTTTTCCGCCCATACTGTACTGGGAAGCAGATGTGCAGGGCCGCCAGCCTTATGGTCAGGTGCCCAGCTGTGCTTCAGGCACTGTGCATTGCCAAGGACAGCAAGCACCCACCACCACAAACCTCAGGCTCCCAGCACAGCTCAAAGGACCATCTTCACCCCATAGACCATGGGAATATCAAGGTGCAAAACTAGTTTAATTCAAGTCTCTCCAATATGATAGACAATGTCAGGAACTTCCTCTGCTCATTCCAGCTCTAAACTCCTGCCCTCACATAACCCTCCTTAGTAAGATGTTCCTTTTAGCTGTAGCTGCAGTGAAGAGTTCACTCCTAAAGCCACTGTTTTTTTATCACTAGAGGCAAATGTGACTGGGTTTTGTTGGATGCTTTCTGGAAAACATTGGCTTTGGTTCATCTCAGAAGGGCTCTGAGGTGCCTCAGCAGAGTATCCCAAGGAGGCAGAGCTACCCATAGGGTCTAGTTAGGTGTTCCACCTTTATATATTTATTTTCCTGATTGTAATGTACTTACAGGAAAAAAATAGTTAGAAGATACTTTTAGATAGAACTCAGTCTTTATTTTTATTGTAATATTTATTCATGGCAATAATTAGCGGTTAATTAAAATGGTCTGTCCTCTTTCAACTTTTTGTGCTCCTGTAACAACTTCCACATATAGATGGAGCTGTGCTGAAGTTCACACTGAAAAACTGTACAGTTGTAGGACTTTTGATATGCATTTTTATATTGCTTAGGTGCCAGATCTGAACTCAGGCTAAGTAATAGAAACTTACTGTCATTGAAATATCTGCCAGTGCTGAGCCCTTTACAAACCCTCCTGCTCTCCTGTAATTTCCTTGGTTCCTTTGTTTTTAATCCAGGAGTTGGTATTTGCACTAGGCTTTTGTAACAGAGTATTGTACAATATTGTGAGTGCTTTCTGTGAGAATGTGCTAAATAAATACAATTGTGGAGTCACAGGATGGTTGAGGATAGAAGGCACCTCTGGAGGTCATCTGGTCCAGATGTAGTCCATGAAGCCTGGCTGATAGACCAAAGGTGTGATCCTTTTCCTGCTTCTGGCACTGGAAATCAGGAGTTAACATTTCCTGTCACCTCTAGGATGCAGACCCATAGTTAAGCCTAAGTTGATTTGTTTTGCCAATGTGTTTGGACTGGAAGGCAAACATCAGAATTCTCCAGAGCATCTCAGAAGTAAAGCTTCACCTATCCCTGGTGATCTGGACTTATAATTAGTATAGGACTGGTTTGCCTTGCAAAATATGAACTCTCATTTTGCATGGCACTGCAGTATTACTGACTCTCAAAGAAACGCTCAGGCTGGGTGGGACCTCCATAGTGTATTCTGCCACCAAGTTTCTTGCCATCCACAAACTTGATGTGGGTGTAGTCCATCCCCTTCTCCAAGCCACTGAGAGGAATCCAACAAGATGCTTACAGAGAATGGGAAAGTATCGAAGCATGGACAGGAGGTCAGTGTGAAGTCAGGAGGTGCATCATTGTAGGGAAGGAGCAAACCCTATCCAAAACCTGAGACACAGTCTGGCAAGAGACCCCCATTACCTACACACGGTAGCAGCACACTCATTGATTGCCACAGGCAGTGCCAAATCCTATTTTCCAGGTCATCAATCTTACCTGTGACTGTAAAATGTTATATAACTCAGCTCTGCTTGATACGCAGCTTGCATCACATCTCTACAAGGCTTAAGCCAAAGATCTGGGCAGATTTTGCAAGATCAGATCTAGCCTGCTAATGAGTGCCTCATGGTTTTTGTAGTGTGGTTTAGTGTGTGCTGCTCCCCAGCTCTGCAAGAACATGCCTCATTCATATGTACAAGGATCACCAGGCATCACCCCAAAAGCCTACTAAAGCAAGCTGCCAAGCTTAATGTAGTGGGCTGTCCAATTAAGTGATAGAAGCACTTTTATCCAGGTGAAGGAACTCAGCTTTCTGTTTCACTGAGATTTTAATGGGACTGACACTGGCTTGCAGTGCCCCAGCCATTCCCTCCATCTTCTGCTGATGGGAGAAATACTCAGACCAGGGTGAAGGAACAACATGGAGGATGTGCTTGAAAGATGAGTTTGTCATTTTGAACCCCCCAAAGTTGTGTGCCTTGTCAGTGCACTTCCCAGTACATCCCTTAGGGCTGCTGCACAACCCATGAGGTCATGTTTTTGCTCTCTGCACCAGCTTTGCCTAAAATACCAACTCACATCCATTCCTGGTCCTCCATGCAACCCACAGTCCTCAGCCTAATGTCATCCTACCATGCAGAGCTCTGCTGTTCCCTGTATCTCTTCTACACATTTTCCTATTTGGAAATTTTGCAAGAGGTAGAGGATAGATTCAAGATTGGGACAGTCCAAGAGGTAAAAAAATGAGGACAGACTTACTGGGACCAAAGGTCCATTTAAGCAGGAATTCCAGTGGTCTCTGAATGGAGGAGGAAGTCAAGACATGGGAAAGAGCACAAAGATGGGGTGGGAGGACAGTGTGCTTGCCCCTCATGCAGCTTACCAAAGGGAGAAGATTCTATAGACTCATAGAATAGTTTGGCTTGGAAGGGACCTTCAAAGGTCACCTAGTCCATCTACCCAGCTGGAGGACATAGCAAGCCTACTGCAGCTAATAGCTATATAAGACCATAAAAGCAGGGATAATCACACATCATACCCTTGCATGCAGACTTCATTGCTGCCTTTTATTCCCAAATACGCTGCATGGGTGTAACAGCTAAAACCAACACAAATGCTGAAAGAAACCCTCCACAAAAATAGCCATGGGGCTGCACATGCAGTTTTCTCCTGCGGGACCAGCTGGCCAACGGGACCAGCCATACCTGAGAGATGCAAGTCGCTTTGCCAAAGCACCGGTAGACGGCACTCCCATCTGGTGGAGATGCGGGCCCACATCTGCTTGGAATTTAGATACAGCTCCTGGTCACAAACTCTTTCCTGCCCTGTCTCTGCTAGCATTTAATATCTGTGCAGTTCATACTCAGACACTATAAAGCCCTAGCCAGTCACCACAGGCTAACTCTGCATTTCAGTATTTGGGAAGAACAAATATTACATTATGCATTTGGGATAAGAAAAATCTCTTTTTGCTTTGAGTTGGTTGGACAGATGACTAGCTGGTATGAATCACAAACGCTACAGTCCAATGCATAATTCCAGATTGCGCGCGGTGTTACGGCACATGGTTATGTTCTCTGATTTGATGGCTTATTTAACTAATCAGCACAGCAGGAGCAGTTCATTTCAACTATTCCAATAAATGAGAGCTCTGTAATTTGCACATGCAGCTGTAATAGTTGTAATGCTTCATTCCTGCTGCGCTGCTTAGTTACATAAACCATCTAGTCAGAATCAATACTTATTTACTGTACCTAATCAACACAGTTTGAATTACAAACACGCAGAATTTGCATGTAAGCTGAGTTGCTGAGTTTTCCCTCAGGTACTGGTATCTGAGGGTTTCTTAATCCATTCAAAAAGGCATGAAAGAAGGATGTAAAAAGCAGTGGAATAGCAAACAGCCGTGTGAAGGCTTTGTTAGCTCCTTTTGTGGGAAACACAGGGATTTGACATTCATAACAAGAGGCTGCTGGAAACCTCGGAGGAAATCCACAAGAGCAGCCTCTTCTCTGATGCAGAAACTTAGACCAGTAATTTCCAGACAGCTTTCAATTACCAGCGGATGGGCTGATGGACTGGAGACAGAAGGAGAAGACGAAGGTCCGGATCTCATCATGAAGCATTCGTCAGCCCCTGGGGCAGATGGGGGCTTGTGAAAACCTCCGTGACACATCAGGGCTCTTATACTGCAGCCAGTGAACAGCACTCCCAGAGGAGGCCTGATTTAGAAATGATCCATCATGTTCATTTCCTACCTGATATCTAATATACAGCAGTGATATAGCATCCCTACCTGAGGCTGGTCTTGTGTAATGCTGCTCCTTTTCATACACCCTCAAGGCTGAGCTCTTATCAATACTGGTACCAGCAGTGAAAGACAGCTTAGGCAATGGTTGACCACCCACTCCACAGTCTTTTCTGGCATCCTCCATAAGATGCTGGCCACAGTGTTCTCGAAGTCCTGTGTACAGTGCACCCTGGGTGAGATGGGGTGAGCTGTCCTGAAGGAAGGGAGGTGTCTGCTCTCATGGACAACGGGACTGCTGGGCTGGGTGGGAACTGGGGCTTCGCTGGACCAGCCAAGATGGTACCTAGGATCTGCCTGCCTTTCCCTCTTAATGCATACCTTGAAAGATTGAAATAGCACTGTACCCTGTGTCCGTTTGAAAAGGAACTGGGAAATTTTGATTCTCAAGTTAACTTCCCTGTTTTATAGAAAGTAGAAGGGAAAGGGCAAAGCTGTAAAGGAAAAGGATTTAATCCTCCAAAAGTCATGGTTTTGAACTCCCGGTTCCCAAACAGCTTTGCTGTGTCATTTTGGGTTTTATTTCAAGTCAAGATTTTTGTAAAAATGAGTATTTTCCTGGAGAATGCACAGCCAGTTTGTCACAAACACATTTAATCAGAGCAGATGGAAGGAAAAAGCTGGTTGTTGCTGTGAGCTCATGTGTCTTCACATGGCACATCTGGGGCTGCCTTCTAGAGCTGCCTCTAGGCTTCACAGTGGTCTATACAAAACTGAAGTTTGCTGCCCAGAGGAGGCAGATAAAACGAGATTGCCTGAGGAGGCAGGTTTGCTGCCCTGGCTATCCTGGGCTGGTGTCCTGGCATAGCCCCTGTCACTTTTGGGGAGTAGGGGGTGTGGGGAGCTCTGTTTCTCAGGGTCCCCAATCTTGGTGCAGCAGCCCTTAAGCTGAAAACCCTGCTTAGCCCACCTGCACTAAGCGTAGGAACCCAGACCCATTTTCAGTTGGAAAAAAAGGGTGTCTGAGATGTCTGTTTGGGATGACAGTGATGGTACAGGTCATGGGGCAAATAGCTTGGTCTGGTTCATTGGGCATCTCAAATGCTCATCTATTGAGACCCAGCCTGTAAAACAGGGATAAAAAGAAGACCTTTCCTGGCAGAGGAATTGTTGGGTGTTGTATTCATATGCTCAGAGAGCACTAAGATACATGGACAGAGCATGTGGACCCAAAATATCATGTTGTATTTATTTGCTCCCTTAGTCTCCCTGAAGCAGATTATCTTCTCCTTGCTCTTACTGCACCATAGCATCAAAATACCTTGCAATCCACAAGCTCTTTGGGCATCAGCTTGCCTTATGTATCTCTCTTTTTGCCTTTTCCAGCAATGCTGAAGGACAAATGTGGCAGCCTTCTCTTCTAGGCTTAGCAGGGTAACATGGCAGAGCCCCAAAAATAGATTCACATGCCAGGTCCCTGTTAAGCATGAGGGCTTTACATGGGGGCCATCCCAGCAGACAAAGGGTAATTTCCCTGATACAGGGGCAGGTTTTGTCCCTGAGTTACTGAAAGACTTCAGGAGGCAAAGGCATGGCCTCCACTTGCTTTACTCAGTAAACCACACAGAGAACATTTTCCTGGCACAAAGTGAAGTATGTGAGCCTGTGAGCTCAGGAATCTGTGCTTGTAAGGCAAATGCAACATCTCAGTAAGTGAATGTGAATGTCTTCTAGGAACAATTTTAAGATCAGCATGTAGAATGCTATGTCCCAGGATTAATTTTTGCTGTTATTTGATTTGGCATCCTGTGAGGTACCCAGCATGAACCTTGCAGCCCTCCCAGCCCGTGTCTGCAAAGCATGCACAATGTTGGACATCTGCTCCAAAATCCAGCAGAAACCCCTTCAAAGCCTGCAGCATTGCTAGCAATAATTGCACCATGGCACCTGGTTTCAGTTTGCTTTTCACAGCATTCTATAACCTGAACATGTGTCCTAGCTGGGCTTCATCAGATGTTGGACAAAACAGAATAATCTGAGCACTACTCAGATCTTGGCTTGCTCTAGTACCCATGGTGTTTAAACCCTATGATCAAAAGAAACAGATTTAACATGAGCCTGGACAGATATTGCACCAGCAGCTGCTTTTTTTACCTTTCCAGGATTTTGTTTGATGGTCTCTGCCTGAGTTTGAGGAAAAGCTCTTGGCAAGTAAAGAAAATTGAACCTTCATATCACTTTGGGTCTCAAAGGACCCCTCTCCCCAACCCCCCTTAGCACACAGGTGAACCGGTACATATTGAGGCAGGAAGTTACCCTCCTGCAAAGATGTGTTTCCCAGTATAAGTGCATCCGTACAAATATGTTTTCTCAGTACACGAGTATGGAGGAGACCTGCCTGGCTGCATGGGTGCAAAGCCTTGAATGCAGGCCAGAAGGATTGTGTCTCTTCATTCCTCCCCGTTTTCCTTATTTCATAGAATCATAGAATAGTTAGGGTTGGAAAGGACCTTAAGATCATCAAGTGATGATCTTCTGTACTTGCCAGTTTTGAAGCAGAATGGAGCCCCACAGGCTGCTACCACAAGCTTAAAAGTACATTGCAGATGCTATTTGCATTTTGAGTTTGGCCTGGTGCATCCCCAATCTGTGACAGAAAAATAAGAATAATATAAATATAGTATAAATATAATAATAGCATAAATAATATAAACACTATGATTATGAAAATGATAAATAGTATTTGTAATAAAGATGAATGCTATAAACAGAAATAAGTTCATTTAGATAAGAAAATTTAAATAAATAATGTGAATATGAAACAATACAATATAAAAAATAGCAAGGTCTGACCATTTTGCTGATGCTTCTGATACATGTCTGCACACAAGCACTTACCATATGGGAAAAGGGATGGATAAAGTTGCAGTTTAAACTGAGGCCCACTAAATTAACTCTTATTTTTCTAGATGCCCTGATCTTCTTTTTCTGTTTCTTCCTAGCAGAACAATCATCCCCTCTCTCTTTCAATCCTCAAGCAGTTTCTTGATAAGTAGGGCTCATCACTCCAGGGAATAGGAACAATACACTTGACCAAATTTACCAGCAGAGCCCAGATTCCCTGTAGGGTGTCAAGGGCTCAGCAGGAGTGGTTGGTTCCATCCTTGAGGAGCCATCCCACACAGACCGAGCAAATGTGAACCATGAATAAATGTAAAAAGATGTCCTTTAGAATAAATAAGAAAATACAGAAAACATAAATTAATAAATTAGCAAAACGCAGAGGGCAGCATTCTCCATAGAGCTCCTGGTGGCTCCTCATGCCTGATCTGCCTGGGTTCCAGCAGAGCCAGTGACTGGGAGGTAAGGGTGCTTTGGAGGTCGGCTAGTGTCCATCAGAGCAAACCCCGCGATGGGGCCGGCACCAACCAGCAGAGGGCAATGCCAATATGTATTTTACACACTTAAAACGATGGAGGATTTCTTCCTCCCAGGTGCAGAGTGTAGATGGTGAAGAGAGATTGGCTGCTTGGACACGACCTGATCAGCACTAGCAAAGCAATCTTCTCAGCCCAGGCTCCAGTTTCCCCTCTGTCCATGGGCACAACCATGCAGTGAAGCCCAGCTCCTAGTAAAGACAGCTGCCCCCATCCCCTGCTCCTTTCACCCTAGCATGTATGATGACTTCTTGTGGAGCCATCTGTCCTGCTCATTAGCTGGTTTATTATGTTCCTGGTAAGGAATGCACTCAGACTCTGTAAAGTATCATTTAAAATGGTATTTATTAGGCCTAATAATCATAGAATCATAGACTCATAGAATAGTTAGGGTTGGAAAGAACCTTAAGATCATCCAGTTCCAACCCCACTGCCATAAGCAAGAACACCTCACACTAAACCATGTCACCCAAGGCTTTGTCCAACCTGGCCTTGAACACTGCCACCAGGGATGGAGCACTCACAACCTCCCTGGGCAATCCATTCCAGTGCCTCACCACCCTAACAGGAAAGAATTTCTTCCTTACATCCAGTCTAAACGTCTCCTGTTTAAGTTTAAACTCGTTACCCCTTCTTTTGTCACTACAGTCCCTAATGAAGAGTCCCTCCCCAGCATCCTCATAGGCCCCCTTCAGATACTGCTATGAGGTCTCCACGCAGCCGCCTATTCTTCAGGCTCAACAGTCCCAACTTTCTCAGCCTGTCTTCATATGGGAGATGCTCCAGTCCCCTGATCATCCTTGTGGCCCTCCTCTGGACTTGTTCCAACAGCTCCATGTCTTTTTTATGTTGAGGACACCAGAACTGCACACAATGCTCCAGGTGAGGTCTCATGAGAGCAGAGTAGAGGGGCAGGATCACCTCCTTGGACCTGCTGGTCACACTCCTTTTGATGCAGCCCAGGATATGGTTGGCTTTCTGGGCTGCAAGAAAGAATATTAGAAGTAAACTAACATCTCCTTAGCTGCTGGGAGCCTCAAGTTGTGTGACACCAAACCCGCCTCCCATCAGGTGCAGCACAATGTGCACACCTTACCCATAAAAAGGATTACTCCACTTTGGTCATTCAAGCTATTACAGGATTTTCTTACAAGAAAACAACTCTGTTCTTCATTTCTTCCACCCAACAGACCGGCTATTCACAGGAGAACTTGCTGCTGCACTCTTAAATAAAGGCAGGGTCACACAGGTGGCATAATTGTAGTGTTGAGTGGGAGCTGCCTGCAGGATCCTCCACTGCAATACCTAGCTGAGTCTGCCCTGCACTGAGGTTGATGTGCAGTGTGGCGCAGCCCTGGAGCCAGCTGATATGTATGGATCACTGACTTTACCCATCAGGATAACTACAGGCACTGTCTCCCTTCTCCCTGCTTTCCAGAGGACTAGGTGTCATGTCAGTGCTTGGGTTTACCCCGCAGCTTCAGATACAGATAGCTGAAAAATAAGCCTAGGAAAAATCAAAGCATTTAACAATGTTTTCTTCTTTTGTTGCTGTTCATTTTGCACAGCAAAGACTGTTATGTTTCCATGGTATGCTGGTCCCAGTTTTTAAATAGCTGGATTTTCCTCCTGACAAAGCAGAAATGCTATCAGTCTGAAAGATACCTCCTTCATTTTTAGCTCATATTTCTGCCAATAATCATATATATACCTATTTATACATATTTAATTCCATGTCTTTATCCATGACAGGCGAGAAAGCAATTCTGGCATGAATATACTTGTTGACATGCTGGATCTCCATTTGCTTGAATAAAATTCCCTCTCCAGACATCTGTCTACCCATCCATCCAATTACCCATCCATCCACGCAAGCAGAAAACCCCATAAAAATATTTGCAGAAAAACAACCTAAAAGGGGTACAGTTTATTACAGTTGCAGCTGTAATAAACTGTAGGTAACAGAGAAACCTATTTTTAGATTTACTTTTTTTGACAAGCCATCCACCTCTGGTTTATGCTGTATTGCCACTACATTTATGATGGGAAAACTATATGAAGAAAACACCTAGTTGTTGGCTGAGCAGTTCTTAAAAGCTCAGTTTGTTTTAGTGTTGCTGTTTGCCTTCTGAAATATAGGAAGGAGTCAGAAAAGATAACTTGGAGAGAAATTCTGCTGAAATCTTTCATCTGGTGTGATTTTTTTTCAAGCAGATATATTAAATAAGAGGAAGATAGTTCTGCTTTCCAACAGAAGTCGGGTAGGTAAGAAACCTAAGTGTGTAAAAATGAAGTTTTGATCATGGATAAACCAGTTATATTTTCCCTGCTTTTACAGCTTGGCTGCTGCAACCAGAAAAGGTTGAACTTTCCCCAGGAAGCCTCTTCCAGTTTCACACTTGTGTGGCTGGGACCCTAATTCAGTATATGGGGAAGACATACAGACTGCCTTTCACAGTCCTCCTCATTTCAACAGTCGGTAGCCATATCTTCCCTTATTTTAGGGCAGCTGGATCACCTTGAAGAGCCCTGGGTTTGGACAGGAGATGTCTCTGTCCATTGCTGCTGAAATTTGATGAGTTTTTAAAAATTGGTACTGAATTTTTACACTAGCCCAAGCTTGGAACAATGAAAAAGAAACAAGTGAGAAAAGAGTATCTCAGCAGTAAAATCCATGCCTCAGAGTTCCTCGGGATTTGTGTCAGTAGCATAACATGTTGCTAGTAAATGGTGGAGGGAAAAGCTCGTCAGTAATGCTGAGGTGGAATGTCTGGTTGAATCTTCCAGGTGCAGAAATTACACAAAATTAAGTTCAACAGATAATTATACCTGTAGAGAAGCTTTTAAGTAAGACTGCACATTTACTTCTGTGTGTGGTTTTGGCACTGCAGATCAGTAGATCTTATTGGGAAGATATTAAAAACATGCCTTTTCTTTCCACTTGACCCACATTTCCTTTTAGTTGACTGGTTGCAAGTTTGTGACAGAATATGGGTTATCCCAAGAACACTTGAACAGTGCATATAAATTATGTTGGTATAAAACTGTCCATTTTCCAGCATCCTTTGCCATCTCCCCTGCCTTCTTGCATACATTATAATTTCTTAGCCTCTCCTCCCCCACAAGCATGACCAAAAATTAATGGCATTACACTCTTTGCCCTTCAGCAGGCCTCTGCCCCTTTAGCATCTCCTTGGGCCTGATGGGTTTTGCCCAGCCACCTCCCATCTGTTCCAGCAGCTCTCTAGGTCTTTCATGCAACACTGAAAGACTCTTTCCCTTTGGGTGGCCTCTGCTTCTCCCTTGGGTCCAGTAGGAGGAGTGTAATAAACAGCAAGTGATGGAGCTTGCAGGTGGGAATTTCCTCCTTCATCAGCTCTTTTGAAGCCTCTGCTGGGAAAGGTCTTAGCCAGACCAAACATGGAAATGTTTGCAGGCATAAGCACTCATGGAGAGTATCTTCCACCTTGCTTAGGCAGACCCAACATCATAGGGACCATCCTTACCGAAATCAGCATGGGACACACCACAATACAGTCCTGAGCTTGTCCTGCTCCCTTATCCTAACATGACTCAGGTGCTTTTCCATGGTTTATTCCTGATGAACCAAAACCATTGAGTTATTGATATCTCCATTATAAGGAAGTGTTTAGACTTCTTCATGGTTCTGATACTGTCTTAATCTAGAGATCACTTTGTGTGCTGCAAGACAGCTGTGAACATCATTTCTGCTGGTCCTCAAGGGTTGTGCCCTTCCTGGGCTGCTCTGGATTGGGTCTCCTCTTTAGTTTAGGAAGGATAGCTCGTGTATTGAAGCTGTAGCACCATACAAATATACATCAGAAAGACAGCAGAAAAAAACACAGGTGATTAGACTTCAGTGTCTTTGGTTTAAACATTAAGACTGTAGTACATTTCAATGCATGTACCTTATGTTGCCACTAGAAAGATGAGTTAAAGACTGTGGACAAAACAATCTTACAGAGTGCTGCAGCTTGTTCTCTAAATTAGAGAAATGGAGTAGTTAAGATGTAAAAATGGAACATGGTGAGCTTACAGAAAGGCAGTCAATTCCCTAGCAATTCCCAGAATTTCCAGGGCAATTTAGGCCAGGCACATCACAGAACCTGGCAGTGAGGAAAAAACAAACATCTTACATTTTATTCCATGCCTTTCAGCTTCCAATAGCAATGATGAACTCTGGCCAAAACAGTTGTTTGGGAATTTATGATCAATCAAGGTCATGCGGCCTTGGCCTTAGGTCAGCAGGTCTCTGGGGAGGTCATTAATGTCTATGAAATGCTCTGTGTCTCTTGTGTTGCTGTTTAAATGATGAGTAACTGTGAATTGCAAGAATGTCATTGCCATATATCAAGTGGTTCAAGGTTGGTGAATCTGAAATAAATTAACAGAGTCAAGCTGAGCTCTAATTAGAAGTTTGTTCCCATTCACCTGTACTTTGCTGTTTCTGTCACAGAGCTGATGGCTGGGCTGTACTGAACACTAATGTGAAATAAAGCTTGAAGTGCTTTTCAGAAAGAAAAAGAAAAGAGATGCTGAAAAATACAACACACAGTTATCTTCTTCAATGCAGTTTATTAAACAAGGTCTCCAGCTTCTTTTATCTGATACATACTTTATATTGGCAGCATGAGTCTCGGAGGAGGATTAAGGCATAAAGGTGGGGGAAAAAACAATGAAAGAGTATTTTTCATAGTTCTCATCTTCAGCAGAAGAGGAAAGAAAACATTAAATGGAAGGTTTTTAATACATTATGCACTCTTAATAGCAACTAAAACTGTTGTGGGAATTCCTAACTTTGTGTTAAATTGTCCACAGTGGCCAAAGTGGTACTTACACCATGATCTAAAGTGGGGGAAAGAACCAATGAGAAAAGGAAGCTGCTGTGAGCCATAAGTGTTATTTACTGTAATGAAAAGTTCAGTGCCCATCTCAGGAAAAAGCTAAGGCAGTATTGCATATGTGAAATGCTTATGGCCCTATACTGAGAAATAGATGTGAAATTTCCCAACATTGGGTGTACAACTTTGCCTGAGCCACCCTTCTGCAGGGCACCTTTATCCAAGGCAGTTTTGTGTGTGCATGCTTGGTTGGACACACTAAGCAATTTTGGCAGCTAAGATACCACTGACCTCTGCTGGGAGGAATCAGACACGTTCAGCTTTTGTCATGGGATGTGTGTTGTTCAGAAGTGGTGAACATTTCCCCTCTCAGGTGCTGACACATATATGTATGTCTAAGTATAATATATACAAATCTGTGTGCAGCAGCATGCACCTTCCATCCTTGTTGTCACTGCAGTTTCCCAGGTAGCCAAGCTGTGCAAACCAGTAAAATCCATCCCAGTACTTACAAAAAGAAATTTAACTTGCAGTGGCAAAGACTTAAACCACATAAAGAGAAGCATCTCTACCAGTTTCCTGTAGGATACTTCGTACGCATTTACGAGATTCCCCGTATCCTGTAGATGTACAAGATATGGGTAATCTTTTGTCTTCTAACAGTTGAAGGGTGAGGAAAGGATACTAAAGACCTGGCTTGTAACTGATGTGAATGAAAAGCAAAGGTGTTTGTGATGACTGCCACATCTTCCAGGTGGCTCCTAATCAACACATTGCAGATGCAGTCAGCATGAGCAGTAGAGTTACAGATATGTAAAGTTTTAAACTGGCAATGCACAAAATATGTGGGGAAGAGAGACTGTGCAAATGAAAGAGCTCAAATAAAGAAGTAACATAGAGGAATAATCATCTTTCTCATTTGAGTAGGTTTAGCATTGAATTGTTTTGCAAGTAAAGAAAAAAGATCTTTCTCTTCATGTCGTCCAGTGAAGCCATGTCCTGTCAGTGGCTCAGAAAAGAACACAAGCTGGAAACAGTCCATTGGGGTGAGTATGTAGGCAGGACAAGTCAGAGCTTATAAACTGAATTGATTCGTTCACTTGTAATGAGTGACATGAAATACTTACTGCAGAGTAGAAAACAGATCAGATGACCCTGCTGCAATGGAGTAGCAAAAGAAATTCAAGATACAAAATTTTGTCCAACAACAGCTCAGGCAGAAAGTGGTATTGGCCATACAATTAACAGCACACAGAAAGGATTACATCTGAGGTCTACTTTGTCCATGAAGAAAAATCAGTTTATCACAGAGCAACAAATCATCCAGATTGAACAAAAAAATACAGATGAACAGGATTTATTCCCTTACTGAAATATTCTAGCAGCATTACACCTGCCTGATGCAGAAATTGTCACAAGGACAGAAGATGAATCAGGTGTTAAGACTGAAGATAGCAATGAAAAGACTGGTCTTGATTATATTATAAAAAAGAAATTACAAGATTCATGAGACAAGATTTAGTGTGGTTGAAGGAGAGGAAAGAGTCCAGATTACAAAACAGAAAGAAGAAAATGGAGTTGTCTACAGTGATAGATGAAGCAGAAAAGGCCAAGGGGAAAAGATCTGGGGTTCATCTTAAAAAACTTGTATTGGGATGGTGGATAGGCACAGAAAAGCAAATGTCAAAGGAACTAAATGCAAAGCTGAAAAGCTGAGCTGGGTTTGAGGCTCAGCTGGAGAAACAGTATCTGAAACTCTGGGAGAAGATACAGTTGCCATTAGAGAATATACAAGAGGAAAAAGCAGAGAAATGAGAA
This sequence comes from Agapornis roseicollis, assembly GCA_002631895.1. NCBI lineage: Eukaryota > Metazoa > Chordata > Aves > Psittaciformes > Psittacidae > Agapornis > Agapornis roseicollis. Next base: position 105,901 of record NDXB01002878.1, read on the forward strand.
ATCAGGAGGGAGAAAAGAATTGTAAATATGAGAGGAAAAGGGAGGATACAGCCGTTAAAGAAGGAGGTAAAGAAGCCCCGTGAGGGTTTTTTCTGTTCTAGCCATTCAGATGATCCAGCAATGTCTTCATCTAAGGTGTTTCTTAAATAGGGAAAGAAACTTTTAAAAAGAGGACATCAACAGGACAGGGTAAGAAGATTAAAAAAACCCCACCAAAACCAAAAGCTGGTTGGACTGTACCTCAAAGTGTGGCAGGAGTTAGTCCCATTTTTAGACAGCAAATAATGAAGGCACCATCTGGGAAACATTACTAATCAGCCATGGAGATGCATCCTCTGCTAACTGAAATTTCCATGTGACCTTCAGCTGCACCCTCACATAAGAATGTTTGAGGTAGCAGAAAAGACAACTGTGGCAAGTCCCACAAGAAAAAGGAAAAACACATCCTTCATGCTGTACAGAGGGAAAAGGCAGTGGGCTGCTGCTGCTTCCTTTTTCAAGGATTTTTAAAGCAGTTCAACCATTGACAAAGCCAAATGTAAGCTGTCATCTTGTCCATTCTAGATGCAATGGGCATTCTGCTACTTCCACCTCTCTGTGGATAACATGTGTCTATGCTCAGGTGGCAGTGTCAAGTCTTTCTCACAATTGTCTCATCTAAACCCAGCCTATGCATCAACATCTTTATATACTGTTAGTTATTTTTTTACTTCCCTGAGGGAAAAGACACCATAATAGAATCATAGAATCTCATGAATAGTTTGGGTTGGAAGGGACCTCCAAAGGTCATCCAGTGCAGCCCCCTGCAATGAGCAGGGACACCTTCAACTATACCAGGTTGCCCAGAATCACATCCAGCCTGGCCTTGAATGCCTCCAGGGATGTTGCATCCACCACTTCTCTGGGTAACCTGTGCCAGTGTTTCACCACCCTCATTGTAAAAATATTCTTTCTCATGTCTAGCCTGAATCTCCCCTCTTTTACTTTAGAACCTTTACCTCTTGTCCTATTAATCCACTGCTTCAAAATCCTGCAGAAATACTTTGGCCCATATTTTCTGACTTTTAAGGACTTTCAGGCATGGTCATTGGAGCAATTAAGTGCAAGATTGTCTGTCTTATGCAGGCCAGACTATGGTACTTTTTCCCCATGTACATTTTTGTCATACCCCACACTAAAGACATCATTAGATGTCATCACCCCAAAAAAGACAGGAATGGATTTGCTGTGTGAGCTTGTCAGAATCAGAACTCAGCCATACAGAAAGTCACTGGAGGAAAGATACTTTGCCAAAAACAGGTGCACAGAAAGATTTCCCACCAGACTTTGACTGTGCTGAAACACTGACTAATCCCTGCTGGTGGGCAGTAATCATGAAGCAAAGTAACTAGGACGAAGTACTGGGACCAAAATTTCTGCACAAGGCCTAAGGCTTATAGGAGCATAAAACCTGACAGCCAGTATTACGTGTATTAATAACAGGTACTGCAGAGCTAATGGGAAGAAGACAGGACTAAGAGTGGCTAAAGTTATTTTAGATTTGTTTATTTGGTTACCTGGAATAAAGTACAGGTAACAGCTGTAGAAGCTTTGTACAGGCAGAGCACGGTGGGTTGTACTCATCAATGTTACAGCGATTACCTGTACAGATGTAATATCAGTGATTTGTTACAGTGACTGAAATAAAAAGTGTGACTCTATTGCATGCTCATCATGTCAAATGACTGGGGAAGGATATCAGATGGTCACATACCAAAACCCTCTGTTCAGCCTCTATCTTAGGAGGTAATAGCACAATTTCCCAATCTGATTTGGTGGATTTCAGTTTGGGAAGGAGGCAAGTAAAAAGTACTTACCTGAGTGTCTTTTGGATTGATTTGAGGATGTTCTGATACCGATTAAACTGCACTGAAAACTCAGAAGCAGAAGTTGCAGTTGCAAATATCAATGTGATTTAAATATTTGGTGTGGGGTCCAGGTCCAGATTAGATTCCTCCACCTAGGTGTCTATGCCACCAGCTCCAGCCATGTGCAGAGGTCACCTGGTGCCATCTGAAATGCCCTGTGGTCCCATGACACCTTTTCAAGCTGGCACATATGCCACAGTAATTAGTATAGACCCATGCCCTGATAAGCCATGCAGAATATCCTGCACCATTTAAAATGACAGCACAAATGAATGCTTAGGGATATTTGGAAACCTGAAGACTACTTCCATGTCAGCCAGAGGAGCTTAATGAGTCACTGAGATGACAGATGATGGAGAGACATCAATTTGATAGGTGGAGCACTCAGTGGCTGGATGGCCACACACAAAGAGTTGTGGTCAATGGCTCAGTGTCCAGCTGGAAGCCAGTGATGAGTGGTGTTCCTCAGGGATCGGTGTTGGGACCGGTCTTGTTCAACATCTTTGTCGCTGACATGGACAGTGGGATTGAGTGCGCCCTCAGCAAGTTTGCCAATGACACCAAGCTGTGTGGTTCAGTGGATACACTGGAGGGAAGGAATGCCATCCAGAGGGACCTTGACACGCTTGTGAGGTGGGCTGATGCCAACCTCATGAAGTTTAACCATGCCAAGTGCAAGGTCCTACACCTGGGTCAGAGCAATCCCAGGCACAGCTATGGGTTGGGCAGAGAAGAGATTCAGAACAGCCCTGTGGAGAAGGACTTGGGGGTGGTGGTCGATGAGAACATGAACATGAGCCAGCTTCAGTGTGCTCTTGCAGCCCAGAAAGCCAACCGTATCGGGGCTGCATCAAAAGGAGCGTGACCAGCAGGTCGAAGGAGGTGATCCTGCCCCTCTACTCTGCTCTCGTGAGACCTCACCGGGAGTAATGTGGGCAGTTCTGGTGTGCTCAACATAAAAAGGACAAGGAAGTGTTGGAACAAGTGCAGAGGAGGGCCACGAGGATGATCAGGGGACTGGAGCATCTCCCATACAAAGACAGGCTGAGAGAGTTGGGTCTGTTCAGGCTGGAGAAGAGAAGGCTGCGTGGAGACCTCACAGCAGCCTTCTTGTATCTGAACGGGGCTATAGGGATGCTGGGGAGGGGCTCTTAATTAGGGACTGTAGTGATGGGACAAGGGGTAATGGATTCAAACTTAAACAGGGGGAGTTTAGATTGGATATGAAGAAGAAATTCTTTCCTGTTAGGGTGGTTAGGCACCAGAATGGGTTGCCCAAGGAAGCTGTGAATGCTCCATCCTTGGCGGTGTTCAAGGCCAGGTTGGACAGAGCCTTGGGTGGCATGGTTTAGTGTGAGGTGTTCCTGTTTATGGCAGTGGGATTGGAACTGGATGATCTTAAGGTCCTTTCCAACTCTAACTATTCTATGATTCTATGACTGGTTGTGAGAGGGGAGTCTCTGTTAGCATCCATCATGCCTGTTGCTATTTGGGACTCATTCTCATGTCTATTAGCTCCGTGACAATGCTGAGGGACCTCTAAGTGGCACTAGAGCCCTAAGTTTGAGTGACTAAACTGGGCCTTGAATCATCACTGTTGGAAATCTAGACCTCTCACTGGCATAGAGACACCCTAACCTGGTTGTGTTAATGATCTGCATCCTACTCAAGCTTTGTGTGAGAGCAGAGCACTGAGCATTTTTGTACCTGTTGAGAAAGGGGTTTGCCTGCACCCTGATATCTGGCAATGCCTCACAAAAGCTCCATGACCAGCAGGTGAGCACCTTCAGACTTGATTAGAAATGTCTCCAGAATACCAGGCTTATTCCATGCCTGCCCTACATGTGGTTCAGCAATGGCTGTGCAATAAGGGAAATAAATGTTTGTGAGAAAAGCTTTTCCCAATAGCTTTTTCCTAGGCTTTTCAGGCTTCCCTTAGGTCAGCCAGTGTGGGTCATATGTGCTCAGGGAAATGGCTGGCTGCAGCTGGAATGCTTAATTGTGCCCATGGTGTGGCTTGCTGTGTTCTTTCCATCTCCTGTGACTGGCAATGCACTTCCCTGGTGTGTAAGGAGGTAGCACGCACTCATGTATGGACATCTATGAGTTCACTCAGCACCTATAAAGAAAACAGTCTATAAGCAGGGTTTGTAGCAGCTTTTCATCTCGGGTGTCACTCCATCTGTCAGGTGTGGTATGATCTGGAGCTGCTAGCATATAGCCATTTTTTGAGTGAATGATCTAGTCAGTGATCAAGTCAATCATCAAATATCCTGGTCATAATAGGTAAGAGAACTTAGCTGACTGTAAGTGCCTATAGCAAAAGCTTTGTTGAGCACATTTAGACACTTAGCTTTTGCTGATGCGGGGTTTGTTTCTTTTTCAAACCTGAAATGTTTCCTTGGGAGGTTGTTGCTTCTTAAGCCTGCTTTCTCAATCGAAGTTTCCATCATGTGTACTTCCAGGGCATGCATATGTGTGCACACAGATGTGGTAAAAGACAGAAATAGCTGTGAGGCTAATACACAAACATTTCTAAGAACCAAGGAATTCTCCTTTTAAGATCTTACCAATGACTTCCTTTGCTTAGATCACAGATAGGTTATTCTCTTGAGTTCTTGAGGTTTGATCCTTGGTAGATAGGCAGGACTCTGTAAACTGGAACATGCAGAGACATGCACATGAGGTACATGGAGATGTGTCTGACTCCAACCAGACATCACAAATGAAAAAAATCATTGTGAACTGCCACTCATGAGACCTTAAGTCTGTGTGTGTATGTATGAATGGGTATGTGTGTGTATATGCTGGGGAGCAAGGGGAGGATTTTAGACCTCACACACTACTTCTATGGAGAAACACTTTCAGGCTTCTTCCATCTGCAAAAACCAGTGGCATCTCCAAATAAGCAGGAACACATCCTGACTTTCCACTCATTAGTTCTTTACCAGGAAATGACTTTTCCTTGTACTGTGGGAAAACAAGATGTTTTATAATAGGATTAAACACTGAATATGTTTTTCCCATGGCACCTGATGGTGCATATTCTTGTACCCTGCTCTTGTTCCCAGTGCAAAAACCCCACACCCTTCTGTGTCCCTGAATACACCAGCATGTTGATGATCCAGCTGGTAGGACAAGTGACTGCTCAGCTTCTGTTGCAGACTTGCTCTGTGGGCCAGTGGATCTGGGTGTCTCATCTCTCCAACACCACTTTAAAACATACATGCCTTTTAATATAAAGACCTCTTTCTTAAAACCTTCAATCTCCATTGCCAAATGTGGTCAAAACTGTCTTGTACACTCATAAGTTAGTGCAGGGAAATGACAGGCTGATGACATGGCCATTTAACTTGGATTTTACAGTGAAGCAGGGTAAAAATACACACAATTACAAACACTTAGTGGGTTGAGACTCCTGGAGAGAAAACAAAGGTGCTGGTGTTACAGTCCGGGCAGAAAAACACTGTCCTCGAAGGGGCTGCTGCAGATCCCATCAATAAGTCCCCTATGTCTTTTGCTTAGGGCCTCTCTGGAAGTTCCTGGATGTAGTTACCAGCAGCAGCAGACACCCAGATGCCTCTCTCATCCCTCTTCACCTCCATTAAGTGGGTTCAGACTCTGGATCATCTTTTACAAGAGGTTCCAATGGGGCAGCACCCATGAGTATCTTCAAAACCCTTATACTGTGAGCAGGTTAGCAGCAGGAGTGACCTGTGAGCAGCTGAGGAGTTTTCCTTCAGATCCATTTCTTAACATGCTACTACTGCTCCTCCCTCCTCCAGGGCTGTAGTCTGTGGGTGGCAGGAGTTGTTTGTGATAACCAAGAATTCATTGCCTCATACAATTTAAGCTGTATATCTTCCTTGAAGAGTTTCTATGCATGTGGCTGAAAGCAACAGAACAAAATGACCCCGAAAGGGACAGCAACAGTGCGTTTCTCCTCCCATTCACTTAATTTTCTGATGAAGATACTTTCTGTACCTGGATGCTTTCCCAGCTTTTGGCCTATTAAAAATCCATCATTAGTAAGCTGAAAAATATGTTTTCTCCCTCCAGAAACAAGTCAGCAGCCCTTACTCTGGCTCCACCTGGCAATGGCTGATGCAGCTAACCCTAATTTCCTCTACAGGCAAGATCACAGTCTAACACCATAGCCCTTGCAACTGGTTACTATTTAATGCAATAACCCTCACAACTGGGTCTCACTGGCCTGTGCAGCCTCTTTCCCTTGTGCCTGACCCCATGTTCAGTCCAGTTCTGCTGCTGGTTTTTTGGGAGCCTTGAGATAGCAATGAATAGCTCCCAAAAGATAACTGAGGGACCACAGCCATGGACACATCCCAGCTTGCTGGGGATTTCGAAGCCGTCAGAAAGGTTTCTTTCTGGTATCAGTGGGGAGCTCTGGAGATTTGTGCTGCTTCTTGTGGGCAAAGTCCTATGGATTCTGCACCTTGCCCCTGCTGCAAATCCTGAAAGGCTAGGGACAGGGCACAGAGAATTAATTTCCATCTATCTAAGAAGTAAAAGCAAGCCACATCATGCTAGGGGATTGTCATGTAAGTAAGAGGTTATGTTATTCATGCCTCTGGCAGACATTCCTGCAGAAGGACTGATTCTGCTCCATTTCCATGTAAGGCAAGTCTAAGGCCACACACAACTAGAGAGAGTTCCTTAGAATCCTGAAGAAAAGATTTACCATCCCTCAGCTGGTTGTTGTGAAGGCTTCTTGCCCAAACAGACCAGCAAGGTCTCCAATCTCACAGCCTTCAGAGAGTTTATCCTTTTGGACATGAAAGCAGGCCACAGGGAAACCCAAGCTCCCCAGGTTCCCTGCAGCACCCTCACCTAGATATTCTGGGTCCAAACACCATGGCAACTGGCAGCCATGGATTAGACCTCCAGGGTCAGCTCTGAATGATTTTGCTGGACAATATCACACCATCTCACTCTCCTGCTGCTGTGCAGGACCATTTTTACAGGGTAGACCTGGAGAGTCTTTGCTCACTGAGAACTTCCCTAGAGTAATTTTCTTGGAAAAGGAGCTTATCAATCTAAGCTAACGCATGCTGACTCTCTGTCCCTGGAGACTGGGACACTCATCCCTGACAGGCATCCTGGAAGACCTTCTTCTTGAAACGTGGCATGATTTTTGAGTCCTTTCCGTGAATTCCAGTTATTTTTATCTCTTTGAGTATATTAACATTTCCAGGCCTTGTGCTATTCAAGGGCTCTGATTGACGGCAACCACCACTTTTCTCGTCCTTCCTCTGGAGTGCTGGAGACTGGAAATGTAAGAGCACAGACCTCTACTCTCATTTGTCACTGTGCACCAGCATCATCCCATTACCATGGAATTGTTCTAACATAGTGGGAGACACAAGAGACTGGCAGATATTTTTTAATTGTTTAAAAGCATCACTTTAATAGTCTTAAGTCAGTCAGCTCTGGCACAAGACCATATTTGTCCTCAAATCCCAGAGGGCTCTCTCTGCATTTTAATGTGTACTTTGAGTGTATGCAATTTGCTGGTACAGTGTATTTGTAGCAAGAAGATAGGCTTCTTTTTTATTAGCTCAGAAAGGTGAAAGTTTATCATTTAAAGACCTTGGTGATGTCATCTCTACCTAGGGATTTACTTGTTTAAGCTCACTCACTTTGCTGCTGTGTGATGGCTGCATTTTAAATACTTGCATTGCTTTATTTAAAAGATCATATTTTGAGACACCAGACCGCATGCAGCAGTTATTAGTATGAAGTCTAGTTAAACTGCTAAGTGCTGGAGCAGGATTTACTTTGGTTTTATTCACAATTCTCCAAGGCTGTTCACATTTTGTATTCAGCTCCACCTGTAGAAATCTGAATTCATTGACCTCTGTGGCGCTACACTGAGTTCATACATTGGTGTGACAAGGCAAAATTGTTCATACTCTTAGGTCCCTCTTTCCAGCTGAAATCCTCCAAATTCTGATAAAAGCCTGCTCACTGCACTTGCAGATTAAGAATAGGGATATTACTGTTACAGCTGATGTTTTAAGTAATGAAGTTCTTCATAGTTCTTGTTAGATTTTATTTATGGGGAATTGAAATGCTACAAGTTTAAGTCAGTGGCTCAATATCACACAGTGGAGAAGTGGCAGATTTTGCTCTGTGCAAATAGCAACAGGGACAGTCCAAAATAGGCTCCCAGTGCACCAGAGCAGCTTCACCTGTTATTTTAGACATCTCCATTGTAATCAGTACCTCAACCCAAACCTTCTCCAGATGTCACTGGCTATACATCTATACCAGTACAGAGAACAGTCAAGAGGTCTCTGAGACCAGGTGGTACAACATGGATTGTGTGCATGTGCTTCACCTCTCTTCTTCCTTGCTACTGTATGAGCACACCCTTTTAAACTAGTGTCTCAGACTCCTATGCCCTCCCCACTTTTCTAAAATGCATCATGTATGTGCTAAGTTGTATTGGGTTTGTATAGCAGTCCTAGTGAGGGTGATATATATTAAATTTTCTGTACAGTTTCTCTAGCTGCAGCATGTGTCTTTCTTCTCTGCCCTTGAACAGCTTTTCTTCCTGAACTTCAGCAGTAAGATTTTGTGTCTCATTTTCTCTCTCTTCCATCCCTTTCTTTTACTCATACTTTTCTGCATTTTCCACTGTTTCTTCTTTGCTTTTCTAGCTCTCATTTCCACACCAGTGTATATTTTCTTCCCCTTTGCTCCCCTCTTTCTTTCCTTGGGTCTGTGCCTCTACTCCAATTTTTTGTGGCTGGAAAAGTGGTAAGTTTAACTGATGCCAGAAGTTAACACCAGAAATGAATTATAACCATACACTTAGAAATGGGAAACATCTTTCAGCATGCATTGAGGTACAAAGATCATATTCACCAAGGTAATAATTCTATCAACATCATCTTTCCCTGATCCTCCTCACTGAGGCCAGGTTCTGACCCTTGGATCTCCCATGTTACTAGCGGTAGCAGCTGGGAACCAAGATCTGCCTGGCCAACCCTTCACACTTCCTCTCCTGGGACAGGTCATTAGCCGAGCTTCTGATACCCGTTTCTCATCTGACAGAAATGTGGAAAGCCAAAGAGAGCTGTCCCATGGGAAAAGTCCATGCCTGGTGTCACAAGCTGGCTCATGCTATGATAAGGTATCCCTCTAAAAAGTTTCTGTTTTGTTTCCTAGTTCCCATTCTCCTTGCCACTGTTTTTTCCTGCCTTGCATGTTCTACTTTCTTCCATTATTGCCTGCTTCTCTCTATTCGCATTGTTTCTCTTGTGTGCATGCTTGTGCAGCAGATAAAGAAGTTCCCCCTCAACTGTGTTGATCATGTTGGTCTTCCCAGAAATCTGGTTCTTGCCAGTTAGTTTATAGACCTATTCCTGCTTGAACCCATTTCAGTCTCCTTCAGTTGGTGTGATGACATCCACATCCTTTGATGTCACCTGCAAGCAAAAAAGTTTCAGTATCTCCCTCAAGCTGGGGAGCACTTACTGACTAGCTCTTGGTCCGTATTGCTACTTAACAAGAAGAAAACCAGATGTAGGTAGACAGGGCAAATAGAAATCCAGCATTCATTCATCCTTCTCTAAAGAAAAGTCACAGCAAGTACTGCTGGAGGAAGGAGCTGGAAGCTGGAAGGAGCTTTATAGTGTGGGTCTGCCAGAATCAGACCTTAAACTCACCCCTTTTTACCTTCTTATTGACAATCCTATCACAATAAGTGGTCACACAAAGGAGAATTTAAAAGAATCCTCTGGGAAACGGAAATCAGGAGCAAATTTAGTACTGCAAAGCATAAGACTGCATACTCTTTGAGTATTTCCACATTGCTAGGTAAAAGAGAGCCAGGCCAAGCTCAGAAGCTGATTATCTGCTTCTCTGCAAGGCTGGTATTTCACTCTCAACACCATTTTGGAGGGCTCCAGGCAGTTCTCTCTAGGGCACTTCTACATAATAGTGTGGGCGCAAGCTGGTCCAGTGCTTCATCAGCGTAGGCACTGTCATAAAGGCTCACAACAAAGCACCGATGCATGACCCTCCTCTGGTGGAAAAAACAAAAGCGGGAGTGGATAGAAGCATGTGAGTTAGCCATAGGGCAAATATGAGCCCTGGGAACACTATGTAATCTGAAAAAATCCAGTCGCTTGGAGATGTGTCAATCCAGTCATTCATCCTTCATCCCAGTAAAGGCAGGAAAATGTGCCATTGTTGTTTTTTATTTCACTTGAGCTGAAGCCGAGTGTACTGTTGTGAACACGCATGTTCAGGAAGATGGACTTACCATTCAATGGATGCAAAGAAGAATGACCAGGTTGATGAGGAGACCCTGTTCAAAGAGTACGTGACATGTGACCTAGCAAAAACTAAACCAAAAATGTTTCCCTTCAATAATGTATCTGGCAGATAATCTCCAGATGGAGAAAAACAACAAGGCAAAGCACAGAGGAGTCAATGCATGAACAAAGCATCCACAGCTACATGTAGGGTGGAACTGGAAAATTGTTTCTTGTCATCAAAGCACTGTAACTTGGAAAATGAGTGTCAAACAAATGTTTACCTTTAGTAGTCAAACTGCTTTCCAGGTGCCTCTGATCAGTTGTCCTGGGTTCAGCAGTTACAGTCAGTTTTTCTTCTCTTTAGTAGCTGTGTTTTGACTTAGCCTGGGATCAAGGCTGATAAGGTCGATGTTTTTGGTTGTTGCTGAGCGATGTTTGCCCTGACCAAGGACTTTGTGAGCCTCATGCTCTGCCAGGGAGGAGGGGAAGCCGGGAGAAAGGAGGGACAGAACCCGAACTGACCAAAGAGGTGTTCCATACCATAGCACGTCATGCCCAGGAGGTAACTGGGAGCTACCTGGAAGGAGAGGGAACTTCCCGGTCGGGCTCGTTTTCGGCAGGTGGTATCGTACCCTCTTCCCTTGTTTTCTTTGTCATTGTTATTATTGTTGGTGATAGCGATAGTGATTTGTGTTGTACCTTGGTTACTGGACTGTTGTTATCTGACCAGTGGGAGTTCTTCAGCCCATCTTCCCTCCCACTCCTCCGGGAGCGGGAAGGAAATAGGGGGGCGGGGCTAGAAGGGGGGGGTTGAGTGGGTGAACGTGCTGCCTGGCTGGGGTCAAACTACAACATGGGCATATGATGCTAGCAACAAAACCATTTCCCAGATCTCTTCAAGTGCTCTGTCCCTGTGGTATTCGTGAGAGAGAACTGAGAGATTTCATATGCCCAAGTGCAGGTATCTAGAAGATAGAAAAAAGAATAGAGCTAATCACCCTGAGCTGCCACTAAATTCAGTTGTGGCAAATCATACACACCCTGTGCTAGGGCGGAATAATCTAGTGCTGGGAAATGCCCATCTCCCTCTGCTAATTATGTGAAGAATAAAGAGGTACATGCCCAGATTTCTTCATCTAATTTGCATGAGTCTGAAGCTCAGTGAATCCCATGGCTGGTTTCTCCAATCATCAGAGCAAAAAGCTATATTGCCTCTTATGGCAATCTTTGCTCATTTAGACAAGGGCTCTGCAAAGGAAGTATCACCAAAGCCACTCATCCGCAATCTCCACCTGCTCTGTGAGTCATCCTGCAAGAGGGAGGCTCAGGACTTGTCTTGACTGACTAGCACTGACCTAGTATCTGTCCCTTTGTACAGTGTTTGCACAGAAAACCTGTGCCAGCCAACAGCAGCATCTGGCAAGCAGCAGACCTGTGTGAGGGTGGAGGAAGGAAGAATTGACCTTCGCAAGGACAGAGCAAAATCCACCTGCAAGGAGAGAGCCAATGTGGAGAGGTTCTTACAGCCGGAAATGCCAAGAACTGAAGCTGGTTTCCTGTATCACAAATCTGTGGGAAATTATTCCTGCCTAATGTGTTATATTTTAGGGGAAGAAACATCACCATGTTTAATGTGCTGGAGGGTTTTATGCAAAATATACTGGAACTTTCTTCACAGCTCTCCTGTTTGGAGCACATGTCACCAGCCAAGGTTAACTGAGGTGACTCTCCTGCACTGGGGTTTTATACCTGACCATGTAGTCAGGATGCTTTAAAAGCACATCCTCCCTATGTGACCTCTTTATATTTCTCTGAACCTTTCACTGTTATAGTTTCTATCCTTGTGTGGTTTACAAGGTGGAAAACCGTCTTCTTTCAGGTAGAGTCTTGCTGATTGCTTCACAGTCCTGGTTCAAACTTTAGACTTTGCCTCCACACCCATCCCATGTAGGTTCATTGTACACCACAGTACAGTACAAAATGTTGAGTTCTGAATAATCTGACTAGTTTTAATTCATCTTGCTTGGGCCAGGAATCCATCTGGCCACACCAAGACACAACTCCAAGTTTGACCTTCATATAGTCAACGGTGTTCATACTCACTTCTTCCCATGCTTAGACTTACTTTTTCATCTGTCTCCTCCCATAGAAATTAAGATACGTATTAACATCCTTTGCCTGTTTCTTACTAAATATCTTGCTTGGGTTTTGAAAATAGAGCATCAGTGCAGTTTGCATCTTATTTTATATTTTTCCACAGTTGCTAGAGGCAGCTAGGCAATCCCACAGTGTCTGAGCAAAAGTCCCAAGAGCAGCAGAACAATCTGACTGTGTTCTGTTATCACCTCCGCTTACAGCACATCTTTTCTGGAACAATAAAATTTGATTGCTTCTCATACATTTGTGTATGGGAAGAAGATATAATACTGTCTTCTACTGGAGGAAGATTATATTGGCCTTCAAATCAATTTCAATTTCACATGAGTCTTCACTATAATTTTATTTCATCTTTATTTTTGGGTATTACATTTTCATCACTTCATTCCACTTTAAAAATTGGAATTCTCCTGATGCCTTCCACAACGATAAATTAGTTGTAATTGGGAACATTGCCTTTGATGGGAGAAAGTGGTTTCAGGGTAAAAGTCCTAAATATTTTAATAGAATCCCTTTACTTTCTTCTGGGTTTGAATTTTTACTAGGTCTCTTTCTTTTCCCCATATAAATGGAAGTACTCAGGAACCAAGGCAGTGTACAGCACTGTCCAGTGAAGCTTGCGCAGAAGGTCTCTAATCTGATGTTCAGTCTTGCTGCTTCTTGGTTACACATGCTGGTAGTGCATGCACTGAACATTCACATTTTGTGAAGAGACAGGGCCACATTTGGGAATGATGCTTCATGATGGCATTCTGCTTTCCTCTGGAGGTGTGAGCCACCCAATCTGACTGACAGTAGATTTGATGTTTTTTCTTCAAAGGCCTCCTAGAAGGATCTATGGGTCCCACTGGTCTGTACACTATAGGGAAAGAAGCATCATTTTACTATACCAACATCAGGCCAAAAGTCTGGTCTTGAATTCACAACTGTCAGTAGAGATTTAGGAAATATTTTCCACATGGTTTGATGTGTGAGAAAAATGGACAGCTTGTCAAAGTCTTAAAAAGACAGCATGTCAAAGGTTTTACCTATCACCTCAGGCCAAAGTGGGAGTCCCAATTAAACTGAAAGTAGAAATCGTCTTGTAATAAGGATGTTAAGCAAAATTTAGCAAGATGTAGGACAAATAGGTTTGGGGTCCCTTTTTGCATCAGGTTTCACCCGAGCAGATATGAACTTTAGTATGACACTTACTTAGGGACTGAAGTTGCACTTTCTTATACTTCAGATTTACATTACAATTTCATGGTAGAGCAGGGATGGCTGGCTAGTCCTATTATGTTCTTTTTAAAAATCCATTACTGGGATATTAATAGAACAGGATTATATGAGACATTAGTTTTGAGAAGGTTGGCACCGATAACCAAATATGTATTCACTGAATTTGCAAATTAAGATGTATGTTAATATATATATGCATATAAGCATATAAAAAATAATGAATAAATGAATGTGAGAGTGTGTATGTGCCTTCATATATACACACACACATATATACACATGCTTTTTCTTGCGGCACTATATGACTGAAAATGCTTAACCCTCTTACTTATGGTTGAGATATTTTAATTTTCTGCTGCTACCTTTAATTACTGGATGCTAAATATAAAATCCAAGCCTACTAAATATGTACTGAAAAATTAGGAATCAGGGTGGGTACTCTGAAGGCAAGTATATTATATCATCATGTGATAGCCTGATAATGGTGATATTAAGACAGAAATTAAACACCTTGAAACATGAAGTAAGTCTGGCTGTGGGGCACAGCCTGAGCAACTGGGGCATTCTCGCCTGTGATTTCTGAGGCTCCTTCCTGGTATACTAGTTCAAACTACATGAATCTCTGAAATTGAGGCATTGCCAAAACTTTCTGGTAGAGGTTTCGTAAGTTCCTTGCTTTTTGCTGTTTTCTGAGAAAGTCTTTGGCATTGCTCCCCTGATTGTTGATTTCTCTTTACTGTGTGACCCGGGCTCCCTATGAAACACACAGCTACACACACCTTAAAGTCAGTATTAGTCATGCTTTGCTTAAAATTTTCTCTCTGTCTCCCCACCTGTTAGACTGCCAAGGTAAGAAAGTTAAAACATGCTGTTTGGGTGGGGAGGGGGACAGGGGAGATCAGCAGATGTCAGGGTATCCTTAGCCCCCCAAGCTTCCCACGGGGTGCGAGAATGACTGCTATCCTTACACCTTCTCTTCTGACCAGGTACAAACCCCTGGTCAGCATGTCTTGGACTGTCTCCAAAGCCATGTCTTCCCATTGGCCCTGTCCTTAGAATATGTATTAACATGTAGATCAGCAAGGTGTACTGGCCCAAGAGGGGACACGGAAGAGGGGGTATTTTGATTTGGGAACTCCTTTTTATAGGTGAGTTTCTCTGCCTCAGTCTTACTAGTTTTGTTGAATGGGTAGCTGTGTGTGCAGTCTTACTGTAGCAGATGACTCAAGAGGACACAATTAACTAAGGGCTTTCATGAAGAGATCCTGTGATATTTAAAGGTACTTACTGCTGGCTTATTCAGGAGAAAAGGTCTCACTTGAGGAGTGGTGTTTGGAAAGGTTTCCTTAGATCCTGTCTTTGCCTCAGCACATTGGTAGCCCTGATAGTGTAGTTGATTATGGGTTATGAGTAGTGCCCACCCAGGGGCATTTGCAATGCTTCCTTGGCTTAAAGCCATGGGAAAGCTCTGTGGTGGGTCTTTGAGGTCTGCTTTTTGCTCAAGGCTTTGCAGAAGCCAAAGATAATTTGGGGAAACAACAATAACACTTTTAGGTTCTTGCCAGTGTAAAGTGCATTGCTAGTATTAGTGTCTGAGGGAAGTCCAGCATTTTATCCCCTTCCATGGCACAACCCAAAAGGCACATTTTTTCCTCATTGCCAAACTACCCAAGTCATGTCCTTGTGTGCTGCTGAGCTTTGCTGATTTTGAGTCTGGTCTGCAGGATCTCTCAAGAAAGGCAGGACATGCAAGCTTTAGACTGGATGGTCAGAAAGTAGGAAGGAGCACCACATCTTGTGTCAGTAGGTCTTTGGTTCATCTTACTCTTTGTAAACATGTAGATAGATTCTTCCTGAGAGAGTATAGTTTGCTATTTGAGCTGCAGTGGTCCTGAAAGTGAATGGCAAAATGAGAGACCCTGCAGAAGGGTCTGCAGGTGGACATTGGTTTCTTTGTCTTTGAGCATTAGCTTGAATGTCTCATTCCCCTGAGAATGGGTCAACATGTTCTCAAACCCTCTCTAACTGGAACATCTGCTCACCCACTCTTACACTTCTCGGGGCAAGTTTCACTTGTTTAGCCCAGCTACCTCACGTGCAAATAACTACCTAAATGCAATCATAAATTTGAAGGGAAAGGAACTGGGAAGAGGCCAGTCTCAAATTGTACCTGGTGCTGACAACTCAGTGAAGGTGGCATGGCCAGAGACACAACTTGTGTGCTTTCTTTTTGTCATGCATCTTGGTGACCTGCTGAAGCATGTCCTTCTGTCCTGGTTTCAGCTGTTCAACAGTTATTTTTCTCCTTCCTAAGTAACTGGTGCAGTGCTGTGTTTCGGCTTTAGTCTGAGAACAATGCTGATAACACACCACTGTTTTAGTTGTTGCTAAGTAATGCTTACCCTGATCAAGGACTCTGCAGTCTCATGCTCTGCCAGTGAGGAAGGGCACGAGAAGCCAAGAGGAAGCAGAGATGGGACACCTGACCCAAAGTAGCCAAAGGGGTATTTCATACCTCAGCACATCATGCCCAGTATATAAACTGGGGGGAGTTGGCTGGGTATTGGTCAATGGGTGGTGAAAAATTGTATTCTGCATCACTTGTGCTTATGGGTTTTTTTTCTTTCCCTTTTTAGTTTTATATTTTCTCCCTTTGCTGTTTTCCATATCATTACTATCATTAGTAGTAGTAGTTTTATATCATACTTTAGAGATTGGACTGTTCTTACTTGAACCTGTGAGGTTTATATTCTTTTGATTCTCCTCCCCATCCTTCCAGAGAGGGGAGAAAATTGGCAGGTGTGTGAATGGCTGAGTGGCACTGAGTTAAACCACAACACCTTCCCACCTGGTCTCTGCAACTACTTTTCCTTTCTGTGGCAACCAAAACACAAAGCTATAGGAAGAGCTGATGCACAGGCTGGGTTTGTGCTGGCACGGAGTCAGGTGTAGTTGGAATATGCCCAGGAAATAGGAAGGTCCTTGAATATGGATGGACAGAGTTTGTGCTTTACCCAGGTCCACAGACTGCCCAAGTGACTCTATGCCTGTGAGAGGCTGGTGTAGAAGCACTGAGCTGTTCCCTCCACATACCACCACACTGGGATCTAGGTATGCCTGTGCTGCTGCTAGCAGCTTTATAAAGGGAATTCCTCATGCCTCAATGTCTTCAATGGTTAGGTCAATGAGATTTGAAAGTAAGAAATTAAAAAAAAGGTGAATCTGAGGGTGCTGTTTTTAGAGCATGGTCACATTCCTGACCTGGGCTTAATATTTTCTCTTTTAGTGGTGAGGGACCACCAGAAGAGACTGCTTGTAGCTGCAGTAATGAAGGCCTTCAAGGATGCATGATGGCTCTTAAACTGGATTATTTTTATCATTCTTTCTGGATTGTTTGTCCTCATAGCCAACCAAGAAAAAAAGATTAAATTGCAGCATGCAAGTGATATCTCAGCAATGAGCAAAGCACCCTTAAACATCCTGAAACCCTGGTGAGAGATTGGTTGCAAGGAGAAACCAAGCACAAGGATTTCTCTGCTGTACAGTGTTTTTTGGTCTGGGCTTCAGAAGAGGCCTGGAGCTGGCCTGCCAGAGGCAATCAGGCTCCCTTGAATCCAAAATTGAAAGCTGGCAATAATGTAAGGAAAAACTACATGGAGAGTGGAAACCCTCTTCAGGGATTTCTTTCCCCAAAAAATTGTGTGTTACAAAACACAGTTCCACTCTGAGTGAATCATCCCCTGTTGAATCTACCACAGCGCTCAGAAGACATAATATCACCCATCAGTTAACATGCCCAGCATCTCACAACATCTGGAAAAGCAGACAGCAAACATGGTGAGCAAACCTGTCAGCTGCCACTCTGAGCATTCAAGATCTACATGAGGAAATACGAGTGGTGGAACAAAGTCCAGAGCTTTATTTCTCAGGTTCAGAAATAAAGGCTCAAATTTTGCTCCTGTGATCAGGAATGTGACTTGAGGGACGAGGTTTCGGCCTCCAGGTTAGGCAACTTTACCTTTGCTGCTGTAAAATCAAAAGGAGGAGAAGCAGTGGTAGAAATCTGGCCGGTTTGTCTGAAAGGTGAAAAGGGAATTTGGGGCAAAGGATGCTATTTAATTTCTTTGGCCTCCTTAAGCTGTGGAGTGGTGGAGAAACAATGTAACTACGTAACATCAGCTAGATGCAATTAATTATACTGCTGGTGTTTGCAGATGTTCAGAAAGATTCCTGTATATACACAGCACAACAACGTGAGAAGCACAGGACTGCATAGCCACATGGGGGGCATTATATCACATGGCAGGTCACAGTTAGCACTCACCAGAAATCTAAAATGCCTGCAACAATACTGGACTCTCTCAGGGAATCTGCATTTACACTTCATTTACACTGTCTTTTAAATAGGCTGTCATTTGGCTCAGATATGTAGGAAACCAGAGCATTAGCCCAGGGATGGTGTCACTATTGAAACAACATCTGACAACTCCTGACTGCAACTACTTGGTTATTTCAGATGCATCTTATTTCTCCTATCAGCTGGAGGGGCAGCAGGTAATTTCATAGAATCATAGACACATAAAATAGTTAGGGTTGGAAAGGACCTTAAGATCATCTAGTTCCAACCTCACTGCCATAAGCAGGGACACCTCACACTAAACCATGTCACCCAATGCTCTGTCCAACCTGGCCTTGAACACCTCCAGGGATGGAGCACTCACAACCTCCCCAGACAACCCATTCCAGCATCTCACCACCCTAACAGGAAAGAATTTCTTCCTTATATCCAATCTAAACCTCTCCTGTTTAAGTTTGAACCCGTTACCCCTTGTCCTGTCACTACAGTCCTTAATGAAAAGTCCCTCCCCAGCATCCTTATAGGCTCCCTTCAGATACTGGAAGGCTGCTATGAGGTCTCCACGCAGCCTTCTCTTCTCCAGGCTGAACAGCCCCAACTTTCTTAGCCTGTCTTCGCATGGGAGATGCTCCACTCCCCTGATCATCCTCGTGGCTCTCCTCTGGACTTGTTCCAACAGCTCCATGTCCTTTTTGTGTTGAGGNCCCCAGCATCAGGCTCCCTTCAGATACTGGAAGGCTGCTATGAGGTCTCCACGCAGCCTTCTCTTCTCCAGGCTGAACAGCCCCAACTTTCTTAGCCTGTCTTCGCATGGGAGATGCTCCACTCCCCTGATCATCCTCGTGGCTCTCCTCTGGACTTGTTCCAACAGCTCCATGTCCTTTTTGTGTTGAGGATACCAGAACTGCACACAATACTCCAGGTGAGGTCTCACGAGATGCTCCATCCCTGGCGGTATTCAAGGCCAGGTTGGATGAAGCCTTGGGTGACATAGTTTAGTGTGAGGTGTCCCTGCTTATGGCAGGGGGGTTGGAACTAGATGATCTTAAGGTCCTTTCCAATCCTAACTTTTCTATGATTCTATGACAGGCAAACATACATATGAAGGTGTAACTTTTGCTGTCACTTAGGGGTATCAGTCACTTACTGACTTAATTTCCTGTTCTAATGTCTCCTTCAGGCTCAAAAGTTNTTTCTATGATTCTATGACAGGCAAACATACATATGAAGGTGTAACTTTTGCTGTCACTTAGGGGTATCAGTCACTTACTGACTTAATTTCCTGTTCTAATGTCTCCTTCAGGCTCAAAAGTTTCCTGTTGATTTAATTTTCTCTGCATGTAGCTATTCCCAGGTTCTGTCTCCTGGAAAATTGAGGGAACATATGAAAATATTTTTTAAGGGAGGTGGTCCCTCAAGGGAACTAGAGGCATTGCCAGTAATTTAACTGTCAGGAACTTTATTCTTCAGAATAATTATGGTGTCTTTTTCTTTACTACATTTTTTACTATGGTACTTCCACAGCAAAGCACCCTGGTCTTCAGCTCCATGAGTGGAGACATGCAAGAATAACAAATGGAGAAATGGTAGTGTCCTGGGTTCAGCAGTTGCAGTCAGTTTTTCTTCTCTTTAGTAGCTGTGTTTTGACT